>CP092863.1:113504061-113611373 GCA_030710605.1 Cordylochernes scorpioides
GTCTTCGTTGATTATCCTTGAAACTATCTTGGGGCTAAATTTATCTGCTTTGCTAAGATCTTTTGTTTGCAGTGTGGATTTCGACGAATTCTTTCGCGAATGGCTTTTATAGCTGCTTGCGTTCGTTGCATGTGAGGTCGACCAGATCTTTCAAGGTCATCAATAGTGCCAGCCTTGTTGAACCTTTCAATGATTCGATAAACAAATTGACGCGTAATATTCAAATTTTGTAAAAGTTTAAAAAGGGTGAAAGATTTTGGCCTACCTCGTGTAAGGCTACTACAACTATAGGGTTTTCTTTAATACCCAAACCCATTATCAAAAAACAAATATATTTATTTTTTTCTGAGCACGTGTGCACGAGATATTCAAATAACAACAACTGTATTTTGAATACTTAACGCGGTCAACTTTTGGTTTTGTAACAATATTTATGTTGTTGTTGTTGTTTCTTATCCCCTTGTGTAAAGATTACACGAATTCCATGAGTTCATGCTCCTCGAGCTGTTTTATGATGAGCAGCGGCCTCTCCCAAAGGTCCTGTTTAGTGCATTTAATGCAAGCCAAAATGTGTTCTGGAGCTGCAGGTACCAAACTACATTTTGGGCAAGTGGGATAAATTTTGTTATTATTTTCTATCTTCAATGGCTTGAGATGGCCTGTTCTAAATCTTGTTAGTGTTGTTTGATGCTGTCTATTTCTGATGTTCAGAGCTCCTCCTGGGTTCACTCCACTGTACCAACTGTGCTTAGGTGGGATCCTCCAATTTTGTTTATTTTTGTTTTGGCTATTGTTTCTATTTCTTTAAAAGTAAGTTTATTTTTCTGTGGAAAGGGTTCTTTTGTGCCTTTTTTCGCTAGCACATCAGCAGCTTCATTGCCTTCAATGTCAACGTGTGAGGGTATCCATTGAAGGTGAATTTTTGAGGTTTTTGAGAGTTTTTGGAGATAACCAATTATGTTCCTGCTTACTTTGTCTCTGAGTTCCCCTGTGTGACTCAAGTGTTGTATGGCACTTCTACTATCAGTAAGAATCCAGATATCTTGATAATTAGTATTTCTGATGGATTTTAAGGCTTCATAGATGGCTATAAGTTCTGACTGATCTGAAGACTGAGCAAAAATCTGGGTTTCTTCTGTTCATTTTCTCAATGCCATTTGTGGTTTTGATGAGACAGCCACTGCCAGTGTGTCCTAGCTCGTCTCTGCTACCATCGGTATAGATAGTTATTGCATTTTTAGGAATGTTATTAATTATTTCTAATGATAATTTTTTAAGTATACATAACAATATTTATGGCTAGACTAAGTATATATACTTTTTGGGCAGTTGTCCCTCATCAGCATGGTGCAGGTTATGACCAGGCAAGGTGATCACCATTTTCCCCCCAACTTTCTTTTAGACTTCAAACACAAGCTATTAGACCAAATCCAAATAAATAAATCACTCTTAGACTTCCTAAACAACTATCTTATTTCTGTGTATACAATTTCTTTGTCAACATCAGAGCTGTTGATGTGGGGATGTTGTCAGACACACTCACAGAGTTAAATTTTATGTAAAATAAATATTTATTTATCATCATCACAGTAAGAAGGTAAGTGGGATCTGGAATACAATAGTGGTGTGAGGAGAGGAGGAAAATACATATTAACTATTTGTACAATAAAAAATAACAAAGGAGGAGAGAAAAAACATGTTTTTTGAAATACAAAGGTCAAAATAAATAACAAGGATTGTAAATAAATCACACACATGGAATGTAGCTAAGTACTAAGGTGGGTGGGGGGTCGCAGGGAGGGGGGATGGGTTCCACACAGTTGACCCAGAGGTTGGCGCAGCCCGCGTGGTACTTGCGGCCCCCAAACCACAGCAAGCGGTCCTTCACTGGCAGCAGACAGACCCCACACAGGGTGGAGGCCTCTCCCCCATCATACTCCTCCGTGTGACAGGCCTGAACACAATTCTCTCCAAGTTGAATAAACCCAATATCTATCTGAGGATATGATTGTTTTATAACAATCAATTTTTTGGCAATGTGTTTCTTTTTTGTACTTATAACATCAAATATTATTTCTACAGACCTTATTATAAAGATAAAAGTCAGATACAGTAGAACCTCCCTGTAATGGATACCTATTTGCAGAGCCAGTGTGTCCTTTAGAGAGGTGTCCTCTTACCAGAGAGTTGCCAATTACTAAGAATGGTAATTTTGGAAATGAAAACTGTCCCTTGTAGAGAGGTGTCCTCTAGCGCAAGTGTCTTCTCATGGAGTATGTTCTACTATACTTACTTTATCATTGCAGTAAAAGGTCTGTAGAGATAATATTTTATGATATATGTACAAAAAATGAATTGTTAAAAATTTTAAAGATATATGACAATTAAATTTATAAATAAGTTTCTTTAACAGTTTTTTTTTTTAATATAAACTTAATCTTTTGGGTCTATAAGCCCTTTGACAGGTGTCACACAATAATCATCATTGTGTTATTCCTGTCGAGGGGCTTATACCCGAAAGCTTGAGTTTGGGTAATAAAAGAAACTTATCTCTGGATTGATCTTCAATTTATTTAATTGACCACAGGGGATATAATAGATATATACAAGTTTAGTTTTATTTCATTCAAGTATAGACACACCTGGGGGATCGATGGAAGGATGGCCTAAACCGTTGGTTTTCGACCGCTACGACCCGGGTTCGATTCCTGCATTGGGCACTTTTTTCTGATTTAAAAATAATATGCTCCAATGGCCCCCGATTCTTGCAAAAGTCCAACCCCACCAGCGAGTGCAAGTAACCAAACAGGGCTCTGGCACATTTGTAAGTGTAAAGTCGAACTGCTTTTCACATGTGTAGACATGTGGTGCACTTACAGTAAAAGTAGTTGCCTACTTCTACCCACCATGATTACCATGACCTGTACCATGTGTACTAGAGATAAGCAAAAAAAAAAATAGACACAGCTCTGGAATTTGTTGATTCACCTCACATTCAAGATTTGCATAGTAGTGTTACCCTTTCAGCCACCTACACTGACTTTTCCTGTGTAAATAGATATATATATATATATTTTTTTTACTTATCCTTCCAAATAGATATTTGGATATTGGAAATATATCTACATATTTAATTCTATTTATATAAATATGATATTGTAAACAAAATATTTATTGAAATCATCCAGAAATAAGTTTCTTTTTGAAAAATATAATTTAGATCTATCTAGCTGAGGAAAGTGACAGGAAATCACTGAAATGTCAAGAATTAAATAAATCATTGGTTGATGTAGCTGTGTTTTACCAAACCTACTTCCAACCAACAGATGATCTTATCAAAGCTAGAGTGAGAATGATACATTACTATAATGTATAACTCCTTTAATTCAACAACCCAAGAGATCAGATTTTTTAGTTAAATAAAAAAAAAAAAGTCGGTGTTGAATTATAGTCAGTTAAATACAAGAAAATAAGACCTAATCCAAATAATTTAATAGTGTGTGATGTTTCGGTAACAGCATTGTTACCATCATCAGACAAAAGAATAAAAATGTATATAAAAGAATAAATCACTTATTCTTTTGTCTGATGATGGTAACAATGCTGTTACCGAAACATCACACATTAATTATTTATTTGGATTGAGTCTTATTTTTTTGTAGCTATAATCTATAATCCAAATTGTGCTTTATCATATAGTCAGTTAAATTAAATAACCTTATTGGTATTTTAAAAGTAGAGTTGAATTAAAGCAGGTGTTAGAGGTTATACTACTGTATTTTAAAGAAAGAAAACCCAAAGTTTGAAGTCTGCAGAAGAATGTAGTGTTGACCTTGAGTGTGATGTCCAGCTCCTGGGTCAGAGAGTTCAGGTCCCCCCAGGACTTCCTGATGGCCTGGCTCAGCTGTCGGATCTTGGGACTGGTCTTGCCATAGGCGTCTGCTTTGGTGATCCTCTCCGCCACCCGGTACACCTCCGTCAGGTCTGCCACAGCCATCTGTGAGGAGGTAGGTTTCTACATAGCAATCAATCTATTGCTGATACAGTAGCGCTAGAGGACACCTTTCTATAAAGGACAGTTTTCATTTGAAAAATTATCATTTTTACTATTTAAAAACTCTCCGGTAAGAGGACGCCTCTCCTAAAGGACACTTTGGCTCTGCAATTAGGTGTTGTCCTTTACAGGGAGGTTCTACTGTAGTATCCTGTAAGGACTCTGATCCAGGGATACAGGATGTACTCCATGTTAGGAGCAGCTGTACATGGCGTCTGTTCCTTATGTCAGAGGCGGCCATTTCATATTGGAGCTAAGTGCTACTGAGTAGCGCTCCCAGTCTTAATAACATAGGCAGACACATTCTACTTCACACAGTCATGATGGTTGTATCTCAAGTTTCTACATGCTTGATACCATAATATGATTGAGTAGAGATAAGAAAGAAGAAGATGACAAAAGCAGATGCATTCTACCTTACCCAGCCATGATAGTTGTTAAGAAAGAGGAAAAAAAGAAGACTACATCTACTTTCCTCTAGCAATACCTATCACATTTTCAATGAAAGAGATCCTTATAATGTACAAATTTGGATTATAGATTAGAACTACAAGGTAATAAGACCAAATAAATAGTGTGTGATGTTTCGGTAACAACGTTGTTATCATCATTCAGTACTCTGTCTGTCTTTATTTGAACTTATTACCTTGTAAAAATAAAAGAGATCCTTGAAGAATGAAGGGGGAGAGGTAGACACCAAGGAAATATGGTTGATAATCTAATAGACAGTAATTAGAGAGAGAAGACATGAAGAGAATTGCTTAGAATGGTGTTCCAGCTGGCTGCTACTACATGGTGATGTACTATGGCATTGCTCATTTATACTTTCAGAAAGGACATGGTATTAATAAAGTGATGGTTTTCCAAAGAATAAAAATGGAAATAATGTTCTTAATAAAGGGGAAACTAGGATAAACCTCAATGTTTATGAGAGGGTGGTTTTCGACCACTACGACCCGGGTTTGATCCCTGCATTGGACACTTTTTTCTGTTTAAAAAAAATGCTCCAATGGCCCCCCCTATTCTTGCAAAAGTCCAACCCCACCAGCGAGTGCAAGTAACCAAACGGGGCTCTGGCACATTTGTAAGTGCAAAGTCGAACTGCTTTCACATGTGTAGACATGTGGTGCACTTACAGAAAAAAAAAAAAAAGCAGTCGCTAACTACCACCCATGATTATCATGGCCTGTACCACGTGTACTAGGGATAAGCAAAAAAAAAAGCCTCCAAAAAATGATGTGTTTTTGTTCATCATTTCTGCACAGAACATAATGCCTCAACATCAGCTTTAGTAAAGTCAGACAAACAAAAGCCAACAATCTGTAAACCATATGTTACTTTGATCTCTGAATGTGTCTTCTGTGCACAGATATTATTAATAGAATGCATCATTTCTTATTGTAGTATAAATGGTAGAAATGCTTTTTTTTTCTGTTAATATCTTACTTCTTATAAAATTACAATATTTATATATGATGAGGAAAAAAATTGTATCCCATTACAGTCGAACAAGGTCACTCGGGACCGAGATATTTTATGTTGTTATAACCACAGTTAAACGTTGGTTTTCGACCGCTACGACCAGGGTTCGATTCCAGCATTGGTCACTTTTTTTCTGTTTAAAAAAATGCTCCAATGGCCCCCGATTCTTGCAAAAGTCCAACACCACCAGCGAGTGCAAGTAACCAAATGGGGCTCTGGCACATTTGTAAGTGCAAAGTCGAACTGCTTTTCACATGTATAGACATATGGTGCACTTACACTAAAAGCAGTCGCCTACTTCTATCCTCCATGATTATCATGGCCTGTACCACGTGTACTAGGGATAAGAAAAAAAAAAAACAGTTAAAACAATTGGAACTTGAAGCTTGGAACCTTAGAGAAGAGCGACAGTGAGTGACTGAAACATCAGGAGCTAAATAAAAAACTGGTTGATGTAAAGCCAGCCATACCTTTTTACAAAATAACCAAGTTATAAAAGAGAATGTCATAACGAGCTGTTCCATGATTCATTATTTTACAAAGTTGAAAATATAAATACATCTGGACTGGTAGAAAAGATAGCTGTAGAGATAGGTAAATCAATTATACAAGGTTGTCCCAAAAGTTCGTAAACACTTGCAAAAAATTGAAATACCAATATTATTTGCTGTTATATATAATGTGTTTGTTTTATGTATAAAGTAATTGTATTATGTATTCACCAAGTAATAATATTATTCACCAAGTAATAAGAAAAACAATGTTTTAAGACAAACATGAACTTTTGGGCCAACCTTATAAAATGTGCACTGACCAGTGAGGTAGCGGGAGCCTTGCTCTGATGTGAGCACCTCCCGGCAGACCTCAGGGTTGGACACCATCCCCAGGACATCTGTGGCCTCCTCAATGAGCCTCTGGCAGCTCTCCAGACACCGGGTCCACTCCCAGATGTAGGGTCCCTCGTCCTCCAGCTGGGGCTGTACACACTGCCCAGGAATATGTACCACGCTGATAACACCCCCCTAATACATATATGATTGGCTTTTATTCAATTTAACTTTTTTTTTTTGGGCCGGTATTCTTGGATATAAAGTAATAATTAACATTTATAGAGTTGACGTTAAGGCACAATTTAGATTATAAACACAAGGTAATAAGACCAAATTCAAATAAATAAATAGTGTGTAACATTTCAGTAACAGCGTTGTTACCATCTTCAGACAAAAGTACTGAATGGAACACCTTGTGTTTATAATCTATAATTCAAATTGTGCCCCTTATCAGATTATGGATTAGAAGTACCAGGTAATAAGACCAAATCCGATTATAAATTTAATCCATGTCTTCATGGCCTTGTATAATTATACAATGGGATAATAATTTTAAAAAGACCAAATCCAAATGAATATTTATTTACCTAATTTTATTACCTGGTAATATAGAGTTGACATTCATTCATTGGTATTCCTTTGCATAATCAAGAGAATTATTTTCTTTAAATTTACAAGCTGATTATTATTTATTATCTTTGTTATATTTAGAAACAATGAATCTTTATTTTTTTAATTCTTGGGTAAAAAGCTACTTCATGATAAAGTTGTAAAAAACATTTTGAAACTACAAAAATTTCTCACAATTTGTTTGGGCCAATCCAACCATGGTATTGGAACACTAGGTATAATCAGAACACTCACTTCAACTTCCTCCCGAATGCAGCTGTACCGGTCAACTGGAACCTTTCCACCCAGCGCTACGACCACACACAGGGGTTGGTGAGGTAGTTTTCTCTGGAATAAAAGCAACCATGTTGGGGAAAAAGATATTGGTTTATCCATTAGCGATCAAATTGTAAATGTATCAGTCTGTTTCACTTGGAGGTTGGATAAGTGTCAAATTGTCTACTTGGTATATATAGTGGGGGGGTCATATAAAAATATATTTTTCACAATGAGTTTATTTTTATTTTAAAATGCTAGCTTTCAAGTGATAATCATCCTTGTAAGATATAGTCAATGTTTTTTATTAGGCCTTGTTGGATCCTATAGTTAATAATTTCCTTAAATTCAATTTTAGATATGAAAATTAAGCCAAAATATTCTAAATTAAATTGTACAATATAAATCTTTAATATGTAAATTTTAAAGCAATCAACATGTATGCAAATTTCTAGTTTGGTTAATTAATAGCTTTTTTGTTTTCTCTCTCTCTCTACCACTAGTATCATAATCTAAGTCAAATTCATGTAATCTAAAATCATGTGGTAGCTACTCCTAACTCTAAAACCAAAAGACAATAAAATAATTCAAGACAAGTGGCAAGGTGCTTCTTAGTATTTTTTACTGAACATTCAAGCCACGAACATTATGGTCCCTCATCGAGCCGGATACTTTAAAAAATTAAGGTAAGCCATTTGAAAACTTAAAATTCTTAAAATAGTCATGCCCAAATCTGAAGTTAAAATTCGGCACAAATTCAACTTTATTATTCAGGAAATAAAGGATCTGGGAATCAGAGAAAAAAGCTATTGTAGAATCTAAAAACATACATGGATTAAAGCTATTCCAACAAGAAGTTAATGAAAGGAAAATTAGCCTAAATCAAGTTATCAACACATTATTAGAATCAGAGTTAGATGATACACAATATGACGATTATTCAAAGGCCAAGAAGGATATTTTTAATATGTTGGTGTCTATTGAAGAGGCTTTATCTTTGATTGAAACCAAAGAAAATACTCATAGTGATAAACAACTGCCCGAATCCAATGTTAATTTACCTAAGATAAATTTACCCATTTTCAATGGTGATTCAGCCAATTGGCTTAGTTTTAGAGAAATATTTAACTCCACCATTAATTCAAATCAAACACTAACTGAAATACAAAAATTTCATATCTAAATGCATCTGTTAAGGGTCCTGCGGAAAAGTTGATTCGGGGTTTTCCCATTTCTGACAAAAACTACCAGCAAGCATGGGATACCTTATGCAATAGATTTAATAACAGAAGAGAATTGGCTTTTTCACAAATCAACAAAATATTCTCCATAAGGCCATTAAAATCTATTTCGGCTGGTTCTCTCTATGAAATCCTTGATGTTTGCAATGAAGGCATTAGAAATCTCTCAGTGCTAGGACTTGAGAAAAACACATTAACAGATCTAATCCTGATCAATTTTTTTGAAAAAAGAATTGGTGAAGCCCTCAGGAAAGAATGGGAATTAACGCTTCAAAATGAAGAATATCCAACATTTGAAAACTTTGTGAATTTTTTAGAAAAACATGCTAGAAGCCTGCAAGGTATGAGAATTCCTTTGTTCCAGGAACAAAAAACCTCTAGCAAAAATATGATGGCTCATGGCCTTTATGTCAACAAAGGTCAAAATTGTATTTTATGTCATCAAATTCATAAACTAAATGACTGCCAGAGATTCATAAATCTTCCCTTGCCTAAAAAATGGGAATTAGTTAAAAAACATAAACTTTGTCAAAATTGCCTTAGAGCAAATCATGAGATATCCAAATGTCTCATCACATCAAGATGTAAAAACTGCAAGCAGAACCATCATACTCTTCTGCATGAATACAACTCTGAATCATCCATTCCACAACCAACAACCTCTCAAGAGATGTTGATTTCAACAAATACCATCTGTAATGCGATGCCTTTGGAAACGGAAACAAATATTCTACTGTCAACAGCCCTTATTAAAGTCAAGGCGAAGGATGGCTCATTTGTGCTATGTAGAGCATTAGTGGACAATGGGTCCCAAATAAGCCTAATTTCAGAACAATGTTGCCACAAGTTGGGACTTGAAAAAAGGAAAAATTCTTATACACTAAAAGGTGTAGGTGACATTGTTGTCAACAGGACAACATCGCAGGTTGAAATAGAGTTCACCCCACATCATAATGATCATTTATTTTCTGCCAGAGCATTTGTGGTTGGAAGGGTAACTGCAGACCTTCCAAATTCAGTCAGCAGACTTTCCTCATTTAGAAAATTTGCTCTTGGCAGACCCAGAATTCTATGTCACCAAGCCCATAGACCTAATTTTGGGGTGCAGATACCTTTGTAGAAATAATTCTAGGTCATAAAACAGATTTAAAGCACCATCCTATAGCACTTAATACCAAGTTAGGTTGGCTTGTTTCTGGGAGAATCCATTCAACTATTAAGTCGAATACTTCGGTAATCAATCACTGTACCACTGAACTTGATTCCAGCATAAGAAAATTCTGGGAACTTGAAGATGTCCCAATTTCTAAGGCCCAGTTGGGTATAAAGAATGCCCCATCTCCAAGTCTAAAGGAGTCTATTCAGAACTCTCCAAGTCTACCAGACTCTGTTCAAGGGTCACCGTCTCTAACTTTGAGCCTACAGAGCTCCAAACACAACTCTCCAACCCCCTTACAAGTATCAGTTCACAGCCTGAAAGAGGCCATGTCCCCTTTGGTCGAAATGCCATCAAGCCCTGGGTGCTCCAAGCAGATTCCAATTCCTATAGAAGAAGACTCTATAGAGAGCCAGAACCGAGTTGATAATCTGCCATCCTACCCGATGAGCCCAGAGCAGAGTTACACTCTCTCATCGGCTTCTGTTGAAGATTTCAAGGCCCAAAGTGGGCCCAAGTCCCCTACATCTCCCACCAGAGGTTCAGAGAGTTGCCGATGTTCTGGGGATTATACAGAGCCACAGATGTCTCAGAACTCCAATTTTTCATGCTCCTCTATAGAAGAATCTGAAGATAATTCAAGTAAATCTGAAGGAAAATCTAAGTAGATCCGAAGATAATCCAAGTAAATCTGAAGAAATTCCAAGTAAATCTAAAAAGTCATGTATCTCCAAGTTAACTCCACAAATTACTTCTAAACAAAACCAATTACTTCCTTCTGAATCAAGTCAACCATCCACTCCAGAACAACCTCTCGCTTCTCAGTCAAGTGAACCACTCTCATCTAAGAAAGAAACTTCGATTATTCCTAAGATAAAGCCACCACCCTATTATAGGCGAAAATGTCAACTTCCTGCTGAGAAAACTTCATGGGATGAACCAATTGAATCAGATATAAAGTCAAATTGGAATAAATTCCAAACTCAACTATCGTGCCTAAAGGAAATCAAAATACCAAGATACCTGAACAGACTCATCTTCTGAAATAGAAGAATTACAACTACATGGATTTTGTGATGCATCCCTTAATGCTTATTCAGCAGTTTTTTACTTGAAAACTAGATTCAAAATTTCAAAAGATCAAAATCAATCTGATAACCTCAAAAACTAAGGTTGCACCATTAAAGACCATTACAATTCCAAGACTTGAACTAAGTGCAGCATTGCTTTTGGCTCAACTGAATCATGTCATTCTTGAATCATTTCCTTTTCAACCTGACAAAACCTTTTTGTGGACTGATTCACAAATCTGCATAGATTGGATAAGATCAGATGCCAGCAGATGGAAGGCCTTTGTTTCGAACAGAGTGTCGTCAATTCAAAATTTGACTCAAATCACTGATTGGTTCCATGTATCCAGTCAAGATAATCCAGCTGATTGCGCATCAAGAGGAATCATGCCTCAAGACTTGGTCAATCATAGAATTTGGTGGCGGGGTCCTATTTGGCTTCAAGAAAATAATGTTCGATATATTCCTTCTTCACCAACCCAAGTAAATCTCAATATCATTCAAGAAGAAGTCGGTGAGGGTCAAGTGTTGGATCAAACAACCTTAATTCAAAATTCAGAAACTATGTTAAATCTAGAATTCATTGTAAGGTATTCCACAATGACCAAATTGATCCGAATCACAGCTTGGTGTTGGAGATTCTACTACAATTGCCTCCTCTTTGATCCAATTCGTCAGAAAGGACCTTTGACAACAAGAGAATTAACAAAGGCAATTCAAGTCTTAGTCAAATCAATTCAGCAAGTTGAATTCTGCACGGAAATAAAATTACTGAAGTCAAACAAGCAACTACCTCTGTCCAAGAAGCTAACTTCTCTAAATCCCTTCTTAGACACTCAAGGACTTCTAAGAGTTGGAGGTAGACTCAAGTATTCCTATTTAAATGAAAATCAAAAATTCCCTCTCTTACAACCAAAATCCCCACGCCAGGAATCACTTATCAAAATTCTCTTAACTGAGATGCCGACATTCCTGAGGCTATTGATGAGAATCAAGAAGATTCTTCAATTTTAGAAACCACTTTTGTCATTGAAGACGAAGAGTCTAACAAAGATATCGGGACTCCGGAGATTGAAATCTCCGAAGTTTCGGTTATTGATAAATCGGAAGGCAAATATTCGAAAGAACCAGTGGTCAGTGTAGAAGCTCTGGATAAGAAAGAACTGTGCCATGATGACTCAGCTCACCTCAATGTAGTTGAAGCTGATCTTAATCGACCTAAAGAGGCTACCAGTGGCATAATCAATGTTTATACAGAAGCTAATGAATCGTCAAGCAAAGAGAAAGTTGTACCTGTTGAAATTGTGGATACATCAACAAAGGATTATCTACAGAGCGGTGAAAAGGCAAAATTATCCCGCTGGAAGCCCATCGATTCTCTATGCTTAGAAGACGTCAAGGAATCTGAAGACGACGATGAAAATTACAGTTCATCGGCATATATAGAATGGCCAGAAATCTTGAAGAAAGAAGTCTTAAGACCCGAACCTTTAGAAAAGGCAGTCAATCTGGAAGATTTGGAGAAGGCGGCAGAAAGTCGACAACTCTCCAAAGAACATTTAGAGGAATCGACCGAACAAGGCTCATGCATAAAGGCTGAATCAAAACCTGGGAAGATCCTATTGAATCCGACTTAGCAGCCGCAGAGTCTGATAATCCAGCAGTTCCCGAAAGAGAACTGGCAACGAATCTGAAAATCTCATCCAAGATTCACCTCAATCGGATACTCCAAAGATGGAAGCTGATTCCATTACCTTTCAAACAATGAGAATTGTAATCTTAGCTACATAGTCGGAATCAATTAGTCCAGCATCTATACTATTGGAACTCTTTTTATTTTTATTTATTTTTTTTTAATTTTTTATTTTCTGGTCATCTCTTCCCAGCCGGGGGAGTATGTTGGATCCTATAGTTAATAATTTCCTTAAATTCAATTTTAGATATGAAAATTAAGCCAAAATATTCTAATAAATTGTACAATATAAATCTTTAATATGTAAATTTTAAAGCAATCAACATGTATGCAAATTTCTAGTTTGGGTTAATTAATAGCTTTTTTGTTTTCTCTCTCTCTCTACCACTAGTATCATAATCTAAGTCAAATTCATGTAATCTAAAATCATGTGGTAGCTACTCCTAACTCTAAAACCAAAAGACAATAAAATAATTCAAGACAAGTGGCAAGGTGCTTCTTAGTATTTTTTACTGAACATTCAAGCCACGAACAGGCCTGTTGAAGAGTGATTATCGCTTGAAATGTTGCATTTTAAAATAAAAAGTAACTCATTTTGTGGGAAATATATTTTGTATTTTTTAACAAATTTTCACAATTTTATCATGAATGGGGGGATTATATGTTGAATGAGGTCTAGGAGCTCCACAGTATCAGGAAATATCCTTTGTAGGACCATAAGATGAATCAAAGAAATTGTAAACATGAAATTTAGAATGACCGTAAAGAGGTATGGAAGGTGTGAATCCAATTTTACAAGCAAAGAATAATACATGAGAGGATACTTGCGCTAGAGGACACCACTCTACACAAGGACAGTTCTCAATGCCAAAATGACCATTTACACTATTTAGCAACTCTCCAGTAAGAGGACACCTCTCCCTAAAGAACACTTTGGTTCTACAACTTGGTGTTGTCCTTTACAGAGAGGTTGTCTATCAAAATAGACAGGGGATGTTCTTCTACTGGAATAGTGTGGCACCAACCTCCTCCACTCGGGGCAGGCTCCACAGTGGGGGGTGCCGCCGGCTCCTGAAGAGAGATGTGAGGGGGGGACTCTGTGGTGGCTGCGGGGGAGTCCGGGGACCCAAAGTTGAGAACCTCCAGGGTGTAGGCCAGCTTGGCATCCAGGGTAAGAGGGGGTTCTTGGGGGGGATGGCTCTTCATCAGGGACCAGGGCTGGCAGGTCTAGCTCCAGGCTGGAGACAGACTGGCACTCCTGCTGCACCAGGAGCGGCCTGGCCGGCCTGTCGTACACCGGGCTGCCAGCCAGGAAGTAATCCTGCTGATCTCCCTTCCCCTGGGAGCTGCTGGGCGTGGTGGGCAGGGCAGCCACAAAGTCCCCAAAGTCATCGTCCTCTTCCTTCTTCTCCTCCCTGCTAGCCACGGACCAGGAGGAGATGTTGGACACCACCTCCAGGTTCCTGAAGCAGCTGTACTTGTCTTCATTCGCACTCATTGGCTGGAGGATGTCACTTCGGCTCTCTTCTTTGGTTCCCTGGGCATCTTTGGGTTCTAGAAAAAGCATGGGTGGCGGGCTTCTCTTCAGCTGAGCATTTCGAGGTGGTGGTGGTAGGCTTGAGATGAGGGTCAGAGAGTAGGTTGAATTGAGCAGTGGGCAGGTGAGGGAGGGAGGTGGCTGCTCCCAGGGGCTTGGGGGCCAGCTGGGTCCCCCAGGTGAACTCTGTGGGAGTGGTGTTGATGAGAGATCTGGGGAGGAGGTCTTTAGTGGGCAACTGGATGTCACTGAGGGAGGAGGAGTCGGGCAGCGGGGTGCTGAGGGTGGAGCTGGAGAACAAGGTGGAGGAGGTGAGGTGAGTGTCGGAGGAGGCCGGAGTGGGCAGGGCCTGTTGGAAATCACAAAAGTCATCGGCTTCTCCTTCAGCCGACTTGAAGTCGTCAAAGTCATCAGCAGGTGGTGAGGTGGTGTTTCCTTCTGGTGTGAGGTTAGGAAAAGAAGGACTGGAGCCTGTCTGGGGGAGGGGGATGGAGAAATGGGCCAAGTTCAGCTGGGGCACGGGTAGCGGCCATCTTCTAGCAGCTTCAATGGCTGCCCTCTCTGTACACACACCTCTCTATGGTAGTTTCCATCAGGGCATAAAGCTAGTAATGTTTATTAAGTACAAGAGAATATACCCAGCTTCAATAGGATAATTTATTTATTGATTAATCAACAATATTGAAGTATTTACGCCTATTACAGAGGAAACAAACAAACACATTGAAAGTTAGGATTCAATAAGAGATAATTTTTTTTTTTTTGCAATTTTACTTTATTAAAAAAATAGCGAGTTTTTCAAGCTCTTTGACAGACCACATTAAAAAAATGAGGTATTAAGTTAAGATTTTGTATGTTTGTGTAAACTCTTATTTCAATTAAAGTTTTTCCACATCTTCTTCTTCTTCTTTCTTATCTCCACTCACCAATCATATCAGGGTATCAAGCTTGTAAAGCTTGTTGATGGTGTCTGCCGAGGAAGAGTAGAGCTGATCAATGGATGAGTCAATACAGTCAATAATGTGTCTTGGGGTTGCAGGCTGAGAATTGCACTTAGTACATAGTGGGAAAACCTTGCAACCATTGTTTTTCCACATGAATTCGTATATTCAGCTCTTCACTTGGATTCTCCTCATAATTGCCAAATGTCTTCCATCTAATAATGTATAGATATAGGCTCACTTTATATATCAGAGCCTTTTTAAAAAATAATAATAAAGCATAAACATTTTTATTATATTCAACCTACTACAATTTAAAACTTACTTTAATTCAACTAAAAATTCTGATTCCTTGGGGGTGTTTAATTAAAGAAGTTAAACTATATTAATTTTTTATTTGCTCTTATGTGATATTTTCTATTTATAGAAATATTTATTGCTGTTTTAAAGTTACCTTACAAATCCATTTATTGCTGTACGCCGACGACATAGCAATTATAGGTGAGTCCAGGATAAACCTCCAAAAGAAGATCAATATACTGAAAGAATATCTCGATGAGAACTTAATGACACTAAATGAGTCCAAGTCAAAGATTATGGTGTTCCGTAATGGAGGTAAACCCTCAAATAAGGATAGATGGTTCTGGAATGATAAACCCATAACAATAACTTCGAGATATACATACTTGGGATTCCCTCTGACACCAACAATAACAACTACTCACCCGGCAAATTACTTTAAAGGAAAAGCACTTACAGCAATTAACGCCACACACCCAATATTAATAAAATCAAAAGCAAAGTCAATAAATTTATCAACCAAACTCTTTGATACAATAGTGAGAGCTGTCCTGATGTATGCCGCTCCATTGTGGGCAACAGAGCATAAAGACTTATTAGATAGTATACAAGACATATTTATCCGTAGGTTCCTGAATCTGCCCAGATACACTCCAGGCTACATAATCAGATTAGAAACCGGTCGTATCTCATTGAGTGTAACAGCTTTAAAATTAACCCTGAAGTATTGGCTGCCGGTGTTGAATATGAGCAGTGACAGATTGTCGCGTATGTGTTTTAATAGAACACGGGAACTGTCTAATGCCTCGGGCACACCCATCGGTTTCATTAAAAAGCTCACCAATCTGCTTAACAATAATGGATCCCCTGCACTTGTTTCCTGTGATGATCCTGAAACGCTGAGGAGCGCGATTACAGGGCTCTTAAAAACAGCGGCAGACCAATCTATACAAAACGACCTTACAAGAATGGATAAATCTAAGCTATACTCTCACTACAAAGACATTCACATATCTTTCATGACGGAGGGATACCTTTTAGGGGATTTTCCTTTCCCGGTTGTAAGACTACTCGCACAAGTTAGAATACTTTCAAGTTTTTTAGAGAAAACCACACCAAGATGCTCTGCGGTGAGGACCCGATTTGTACCTTCTGTAATTCAAAACTAAAAAATGAAATCACTCACTATATTTTTGATTGCTATGCTCTGAAAGAAGAACCCTTATGCTCAAAACTGGGCAACTCTGTGCTTCACTTCCATCAATAATTGACAATATGACCCAGAATAAGTATATTGCTACGGCGTTTTATGGTTTCCACAAGTCCATATCACAGAAGAAGGCCAAGTGACACTCACTCCTCACTTTCTTACTGCTACTCTTTTTGTGTTGTTTTTCTTGCTTCCCTCTTTCTCTTTCTTATTTTTTTTTTCCTTTTCTTCTGTATATATTGTTATTTCCTTTGTCTCACTGCTTTGTTCTTATGCATACCTCTGGTGAATCCTGTATAGGGTCAGTGACCCTGAATAAAGGCTTTTTGTTGTTGTTGTAAGTTACCTTACAAAAATTCATTTAAAAAATATAGTTGCAATGATTTTTGAAAGAGGTTTAATAAATGGTGTTTTGTAACTTGACAGAGATATAAATAAATTTAAATATACATTCATTATGGGGACTAGTTCTTAATAAAAATTAAAGTCTTTAGAGACTGTATGGAAAGGGCACTTCCCCCATTTTAAAACTGATCTTCTCTACACAGCTCCATAAACTTTTTTTTTTTGCTTATCCCTAGTACACATAGTACAGGCCATGATAAACATGGTGGGTAGAAGTAGGCGACTACTTTTACTGTAAGTGCACCACATGTCTACACATGTGAAAAGCAGTTCGACTTTTACACTTACAAATGAGCCAGAGCCCCGTTTGGTTACTTGCACTTGCTGGTGGGGTTGGACTTTTGTAAGAGTCGGGAGCCATTAGAGCATTTTTAATCAGAAAAAAGTGCTCTATAAACTTTTGATAAGTAGCTGATAACCTGTACATCAGGGTTTGGCTCTCATCAGGAAAATACATGGATGCTATTTTTTTAAATGGGAGAGATCCTGTAGATAGGTAAGACCTGGGCCAGGGCCACCATGGCCAGGAGACAGTGGAGCTCAGAGATGGACAGCTGCCCTGGACTGCCCCGGTTGGCCAGCTCCCAGAGGTGGGCCAGGGTGCCCCGGGGCAGTCCTGAGGTCAGCAGCAGGGGGCAGAGCAGCTCTGTGGCGGGGGCCATGGTGCCCCCCTGGGTGACGTAACTCTCCACTGCCACATACTCCGGGGGCAGCCCTGCCTTCCAGGATGCTGGGCACAACATGGCTTGGTGTTGTAACATATCATATAGACTGAACAGTAGGAAAAGCTTATTTTTCATCACTAATATATAAGATGGAAAATTTGCCAGGAAATTGATCCAAAAAAGCATATAGCTCCTCTCCTGTCAAATTAAACATAAAAAAACTAGATATCATCTATTGACTGTCATAGTTTTTGACGTTTAATTTGACAGGAGAGGAGCCTATGCTTTTTAAAAATATATATATGTAGTGTGTGTTCAGCTTTATTATAACCACAGTTAAAACAATTAGAACTTGATAAGGTACAATTTGGATTATAGATTAGAAACACAAGGTAATAAGACCAAATCCAAATAAATAGTGTGTGATGTTTTGGTAACAGCGTTGTTATCATTATCAGACAAAAGTACTGAATGATGGTAACAATGCTGCTAGAAAACATAAACACACTATTTATTTGGTTTTATTACCTTGTAGTTACAAGAGGCTGTTTTAGCCAGACATCTCCTGGCCATGCATCTGAACATTGCTGATGGCTTGTGCCATCTATCAGAATAAACATAAACTAGTCATTTTTCTATTATTTATTCCTGAATATTAACCCTTTCTTGATAAATCAAGAAGCATCAATTATACACATGTTTCATGCTATTGGCACTTGTCAGTGTGGTACAGGCTGTTACTATCTGATAATGCTCTATTGACATTCAGATTCCCCTTATCATTGGTTACTTCTGGCTCTGAGGATACAAGTTGGCCACATCAGGGCTATGTACCTTTCACTTATAGCTCCCAATACCAGGCCATTCTTTGAGATGTTATCAAACACATATTTTCCTTGGTCTATCTCTTCCCTCCTCCTTTCTCTGCTTTTGGCTAAGATCACATCAGTGTTATCTCCCTTCTTTAAGGGATGTATCCTTCCACCAGTGGCAAAGCTTCTTGCTGACCCCAAAATTCACATTTTCAAGCAAATGTCATATAAAGTAGTATACATTCATGCACAAAACTTAAGGAAGTTGTACCTTTTAGCATGTATATCTGGATCCAGACAATAACTCTGAAAGATACACTCATGGACAAAACTTAAGGAAGTTGTACCTTTTATCATGTATATCTGGATTCAGACAATAACTCTGAAAGATACACTCACGGACAAAACTTAAGGAAGTTGTACCTTTTAGCATGTATATCGGGATTATAACTCTGAAAGATATTACAGTGACCTTTATTGAAAACACACGAGATAACCAAGTGTAAACAGCCTCTGTCTCCTTAAAAAAATAGATGACCAGCGTCATCACTTTCCACTTCCTTAAGTTTTGTCCATGAGTGTGAATAGGAGTTGTGTTATCTATTAATAAATTTGTATTATTTATTTTACGAAAAGGGCGTGCTTTTGGCTAATATAATAAAAGTAATAGAGCCCCAATGTGTTTGGCAGTTTTGTAAATAACTCTCTGACCACAACTAATAAAACAGTTACCTTGGTGCACTGTGGGTGGTACAACGGCAGCTCCCGGGACACCAGGAGTGGTCCTGAAACTGTGGGACCAGGTTGTCATCACAGAGTGTAAAAACACATATTTCACAATCCTTTGTTGCACTCTTCTAAAGCTTTATGTAAAATTCCCTTTTTCCTAATTACAAAACTTCTGAAGACAAATACTTTCGTAATTTTAGTTTGTGGCTTATATGCAAAAATGCTTGAAGCATATTTAAATATATTATTTATAAAGAGCACTTGTATGCAGAAGTTTAGCTTACATTTTTTTTGTATATATATATGTATATATATATTAAAAATAAAGAAGGCATCTCCTGACCACGAGCACATGTGCTTTTTAGATGGCAGAGTGCCATCTAGTGGAGCAAGAATAAACTAAACGTTTATTAAGCTTGCTCCGTGATATTTGGCCAACCCAATTTCTTGATAAATCAAGAAAAGCCATCCACGAGATGGCGCTCTGCCATCTAAAAAGCACATGTGCTCGTGGTCAGGAGATGCCTTCTTTATTTTTAATATCAACACCAGACCCACTTATCTTTTATTTTTTTTCTATTGTTTTCTCATGTGTTAAGCGTCTTTACGCAAATTTGGCCTTAAATATCCATTTCTTGATTTCTCAAGAAGCCATTGGGTCCAAAAAATCTTTTTGGATGCAGTGGTTACAGCCTACTCCACGCTGACGAGCGCCAACAGCGCGAAACGCGTTCGTGGATGGCTTTTCTTGATTTATCAAGAAATTGGGTTGGCCAAATATCACGGAGCAAGCTAAATAAACGTTTAGTTTATTCTTGCTCCACTAGATGGCGCTCTGCCATCTAAAAAGCACATGTGCTCGTGGTCAGGAGATGCCTTCTTTATTTTTAATATCAACACCTGACCTACTTATCTTTTATTTTTTTCTATTGTTTTCTCGTATATATATAAATAGAATCCCCTCCCCCCCAAAAAAAAAAGGCTTTAATAAAAGCATAGAATAAAGGGTATAAAGAATCCGGAAATGTCTATTTATATATTTGAACAAGTTTCAAATGTGTGGAAAATATTCAATGCTATGAAAGTACCTACCTAGAAGTCATGGTGAAGTCCTCATCAGCATGATGTCCTCTGGTCACCCACAACACACTTGGTGTTAACAATCTGTGAGATCACAGGTTTCATTGACATCAAGTAGCAGGATGGGGAAGATGGGCTTAGTCCAAAAGTGCCAAAGGCATCACAAAGCCATAATTACTATTTTAACGGCCATCTTCAACCCTCCAACTGTTGTATTCTTTACTAGACAAAAGTCCCAGCTAAGTACCCAAGTCTTCACAACTAAAATTATTTATTGGTAGTATTAAGATTGTCAGTATATATAATAGCAGTGAAGCTAGGTATGCATTAATATATTAGTAACATTTTGTCATCACACTCATAAACTCATTACTAAACCAACTGGAGAAGTATTGGGAAATAAGTGCATTCCATAATGGACATGGGATTGGGAGTAATGAGATAGTAGATGAACTAGCAAAGGAAACCAGGAAGATGAGACAAAAGAAAATTCAGTTGTCGGATGATGGCAACAATGCTGTTATTGAAACATCACACACCATTTATGTATTTGGTCCTATTACCTTGTGTTTCTAGTCCAAGTTGGACCTTATCATTCCCCCTGAATTATCCTGTTATAATAGTAATATAGAAATTCTCTTTATAATAACTTTTATCAGTCAGTAGAAGTGGAGATTTTTGCTTGAAAGCTTGTTTTGTCACAATAAAAAAGAAACTTATTTTTAATTAATTTCTATAATTACATATCCTGTTATTGGACTAATTAGCATATTCCAGGTGTTGAAACTCTGGAGCATTGACCTAACTCAATATTGTGTCTAAGTTTCATCCAGAAATATTGTGTGGAAATAAATATACATTTACAGTCAACACCTCAAGGGATCAGAATTTTCAACTGAATTATAAAGTCTGTGTTGAATTATAGTTGGTTAATAGACCAGATGGTTAATTCGTACCAATATATTTCATTGCTAGGCATATTTTTCTAGGGGAATTTGTTGTTAACACATAAGGGGTGTTGAATTGTAGCCAGTGAAGGTAAATAGGCTGATTGGGATTTGAAATATGGTTGATTTATGGCAAGTTCTGAATTTTTAGTTGGTTGAATTAAAGAAGGTAATTTGAAAGGAAAAAATGTCTGGGATTTGAAAAAAAATAGCTGAATTAAAGTGAGTGTTGAATTAAAGCCAGTTGAACTGAGGAGGTTACACTGCATATAGATAAGATTGAATACCGTAACAAAATGGAGAATACATTGGAATGCTGAAATGGGAGTAGTGCTCTTTCATACAAAAAATTTTTGTTTTTCACTATTTAGGATGATAAGGAAAGGGATGAAAATTAATACAAAGCTAGATGAAAATAATCATCAGACAAAATAATAAAAATTGTGCTTTATCATCTCAATACATATTGTTTTGATGATGAGTTTTCAATGAGTTGGAGTGGATGCTTGACAGCAATTTTTTTGTGCATATCTCTATGTTCAATATATATGGACACAATAATAAAATGTCATTGAGTGAAGATGGACAGATTGTTGTTGAGTGTTGTACACTCCAAAAGTTTGGTGTTTTTTCCAAGTGGAAGATTGAGAGGTCAACAAAAAAAGATGTCAAAAAGTGTCACTCTCTGTTTTTTGCTCTCTGATGACTTTCCTCTAGTGTTCTACTTGTCCAGTTTCTATACAACTTGCTGCCACAATTTGTTCCTCAGTATCAAATTGCTTCTTTTATTTTCCCACACACAAAAATCATATTTCCATTAAGATGTAAGAAGGTTCTACAAAGTTATTTAGGTAAGGGAAAGAAACAGCTGGAAGAATTGATAAGCAATATCACTGATAAGACAAACTCTTTTTTTAAATGTTTATCTTTTATATTTAAAAAAAAAAGCATAATATAAAATTCTACATGTACAGTAGAACTTCTCTGTAAAGGAGAACAACACCCAGTTGCTGAGTCAAAGGTGTTTTTTAGAGAAAGAGCTGTCCACTTACTGGGGAGTTGCAATTTTTATATGTTAAAACTAAAAAAACAAAACAAAACTTGAGCATATATTTTTTATTATAGCATATTATGCCCTTGTTCAACACAGTGTAAATGGTTATAGTAAACTAGTTTAAAAATACCATTTAAACACATTGAAAATGAATTTTATTAAAATATATATATATTTTTTTTGTTTTGAAAAAAAGAGCAATCCATACTTAATTCATTAGATAATAAAAGGCATATATTGGATTTAATAAAATATTTATTTTGCCAATATTTCGGCTGGCTGAACGCCAACCTTTATCGGTTTTATAACACTATGCGGCGCTGAGTTTGTGTATACAAAAATGTAATGCTTCGATAAAGGTTGGCATTCAGCCAGCCGAAATATTGGCAAAATAAATATTTTATTAAATCCAATATATGCCTTTTATTATTTAAATAAATAAATAAATATTATTTATTTAACTTTCGATTTTCTTAATTGTCTGCTCTCTCTCTTGCAGGTATGTCTATTATATATAAAATCAATAAATGATGACAATAGAGGACCTATTTTCCAGGCCTATAACTACCATTGCAAAATTGGAGAGGACTTCAGGAATTGGTTTAACCATGGAGATAAGCATCACCACCACCATAAATGATGCATTGGGAAAGGATCTGTTGTTTGGAGATGTCCGCTAGTGAGAATGTATTATCAATGGGAGGGCAATTTTGGCAGTAAAAACTGTCTGTTGTTCGCTATCAAAAGAGTCAGCTAAGGAAGGTTTTACTGTATTCTGTTCTGATACTAAGTGTTGCCTTGAACAGTAATCAACCACCATCAGCAGAATGCTCTTTCACAGTTTCTGGTGGGGAGACAGAGAAGGGTGCTAACAGAACTAAATAGGGATAAATGGACATTGTGTAGGGAAATTTCTTATTCTCTAGTTACCATGTAACATTGTCTTTAATTGTAGGAAAAGCATAGGAGATAAATTACAGAGATAACAATGATAATTATAAACATTTTTTAACAATAAAAATTTCAAATATATAGAATTAAAATGTATTTCTACAGCCCTTATATCCTGCGATGATTAAATGGATGATCCTTTGTTTTCAAATATAGTGTTTAACAATAGTAAATGTAAATTTTTGAAAGTTTAACTATTTATGGAATATAGATTTTTCTTTTTAAAATAAACAATTTCTACTGCTCTTACTGCAATGATATAAATAATGGGAAGGCCTGGCTCATCAATTGTGAACCCTCCCAGCGGTTTCGCCAGTTTAATCTACTATACCGCTGTAATATTGCATTTGGCTGCTTTGTTTTATATCGGTACTGAAAATGAATTCTTGGAAAAAGTATTTTAAATAAACTATAAGGACATAAGCTTTGAGAAAGGTAAAAATATATGTACATTAGAATGTATATATTCGAATTACATAAAGTTTTTTTTTTTTTACTTATTCTTTATTACATAAAGTAAAAAGTAAATATGTTAATATGTTTAGATCTGTAAGAATAAATCAATTGACTGTAGCTTTAGAGTGAGAAGAGGAATGCCAATATTTATTTTGAGGAAACACCATTATATATTCAGGTAAACATTGACAGTTGAGTGGACTGTTAATGAAAACATGGTGTTCGAATAAATGTTTATTTTAGACATGAAAAAATTAATCAAAAATATGATTTTTTTTTCAATTTAACAAAAAAATATCTACAATAAAATAATACCTAATCCAAATTGTGCTTTATCATTAACAAAAATAAATAAGTTGACATATCAAATTTCCAAAAAAGGCGCAATGCAATGACATCAACTTGGGATGGCCCATCATCATATTTCTAGCTGTGAAAGTAAACAATGGGCTTGTGATACTAAACACTATAACCTTCCATCCTGGCAATATACTATAGTATAAAATTGTGGCGGCAGTCTGTTGGTCAAAATGACATTTCTTCATTAATGAACCAGGCCTTTCCTATTTATGTTCCATTTACAAATTTTATATCTTTTCTTGGGCATAAAGGTAGATCTTTATTAAAATGCTTATGTATCATTTGAAATTAAGCCGTTGTTCAGTTTGTTTTTAAAGTATCTTGCAATACAATTATTTAATGTGCGGTTGGTGAGATTACAGTAGTCAATTGTCAGTTTGGCATTTCGAACGGCGGGTTGTAAACGCCGGTTTTCTGTTTTAATGGAATATGGGTCAATATTGATTATTATGGAACTTAATTTAATACCTAATATATTGTTGAAATTTTATATTTTTACATTATTGGCCTTTCATAAAGATATTACAAATCACACATTTCGGCCGGTATCTATAAACCCACTTTTTAAAATGGAAAACAGAAGTTCAAAATATAGCAAGAATTTTGGGGTATTTAGTCCATTAATGGCCTATATACATTTTAATGCAAAAAATTTAAAGAGCAGACTTACACGCTAAGCCTACACAGAGTAGGTACAGGTAGATGTAAATAGAAATCTGTGGTGTCAGGTTAGTTTTTTTATTTGTATTTTATTTTATTAAAGAGAGGGGAGAGAAAATGTTAATATACTGCTATTTAAAATACGATTGACACGTCATTTTAAATAATAACCTATTATAGTGATGAAATTAACTAAATGTGTATTCCATGACGAAAACAAACAGAAGAACTTATAACTTTAAAAAGTTAATAGGATTGTTATTATTTGCATTTACTTATTAACCAGAATCGCCGGCGCGCGATTATATTATATAATGAAAAATGATAGAGAGTATATATTTTTATTATTTAGAAAGATATGAAGAAATTACTTTATATATACACCATTATTCAAGAACCTGGGTAAAAAAAATATATAGGCCATATAATTATATATATATCAGAAGGAGACATTTTATAAAAATTTACTTCAAAAAATAATAATACTGGAATGAAATATTAACAATGATGCACTTTTTGGGGTGCCTGAGGAAACGCCAACGTGTGTACAAATTCTTATCGCATTTTTAGAGGCTGCTGGTTGCGCAGGGTCAGGAATGTAATCAGGGCTGCTAGATTTGCCAGTTCGTTGAGAATACTGAGGCAATTGATGAGTGTGTTGCGTTCCCGGTTTGGATAGATGAAAAGGAAGGATACACGATGTGACTTATTAAAGTTTCCTTACTTAAGTATATATATATATAGCAATTTAGGCCAACAACCCCATGTATATAACCCGCAGCAAGACCTTAATGTTGTATAATAGAAGCACAGCTGTCAATGATGCACTATCGACATATGTCTTTACATCATCACATGTAATGCAATTTGTGCAAACAGGATAAATAAAATAATAAAAAGGGGAAAACTCTGTAATTGATTAAGAGTTGAGCTAAAGCAGGGATCGAGCATATAATATTGTCAGAACAAAGGTCTAAAGATGGAAACAGCCACGACACTAGTATACAATTTCATCAGACAACCCATGAAATCGTTATTAAATTGGACAATCTATAAAAGACTCCTTCTGGAGGTTTAGCAACCCACTGAAGACGCTGGGAGCTATTTCATAGAGGAAAATTATAGCAACAGATCTCTATAATTTCTACAGATCAACTGTAAATAGATTCATATTAAGGTATTTTTATAGCCCAAATAACACAAACAATAGTCAAACATACAAATCTGTTTGCATCATGCCGTACCCTCCTAACAGCGTAACAATAGCGCCGAGGAATCAGAAAATATGGTATAATGGTAAATATAATGGAATAACGCACTGAAACACATAAAAGTACAAACATTACTAAAACCTGACAGATAGATACCCTCAAAGTAGCCCTGATAAAGTCGTATTTTGCAACTGTTGCTATGTCAATATATCACAGCAAAGATATAGTACACAACTCTATTCCAACAGAGTCGGTAGTTCTATATTTAGTACAATTTGTGAAATTAAGGTGTGGGGGTAGTGCCATAAAGCAAAAGGAATGAAATATGTATGAGAGGAAACAAGAAAATTTCTCTAGATATTTATTTAAATAAATTAAAATTTGGGAACATGTCTATAATGACGAGATATGCTATTTACATAGTAATCTAGATAGAGGTGACCTGAAGTTACTTAAAGCCCTTTTAGGGCCCATGCGAAATCTAGGTTGGTTACTACACAAAAAGGGGGGGCGCTAAGTCATAATGACAAATGGCTTACCTTTTCTCGAAAGTGCCGGCAAAGGTCTGGTCTCCGACTGAAGACTGTCCTCTCACTGAGCGACTCAGATTGAATCTTTTTGGCAACGAAACCCTCTTTTATCTTTGTCTCCCTCCATTTTCATTCGCTGGCCGCGCCAAAGTTTCTATTGGCTGGCATTTTCATTCGTCGAAAAAAAAAAACAATCAAAATGGCCAACACAGACGCCCCAGGCCTCTCCCATCAAAATAGAACATATAGTATTACCAAAACAAAAAAATCTAAAGAGAGAAACAGCCACGGCACTAGTGTAAATCCCATCAAAATAGAACATATAGTATTACCAAAACAAAAAAATCTAAAGAGAGAAACAGCCACGGCACTAGTGTAAAATTTCATCAGACACCAGGCCCCCCTCCACATGGATTGAAATACGATCCTCCCTTTTCTCGGGAAGGTATATATAACGAGCCCCCTTCCCCTTGGACTGTAACACGATGCTTCCCTCTCTCGGGAAAGATATTTATATGGCCTTAGTCTTTTAGAAATCTTCCTTCTCCATTTCTTCTGGTCACCTTTACCTAGATTTTAAATGAGGGGTATATATGTACATATGATACAACAGCTTCCAGCGCGGATATCTCTGGATGTCATTGGTGTCTTCTTCTCTACCAGGCATCAGCTTTCGGCATGGAAGTCTGGTGTCATCAAGAGTCTAGGTTTCTGGGAAAAAAGGTGGTCTATAAGTCTATGTGGGAGGGAAGCCATGTATCCATTTGACGTTGATCATACATACATCTTCTGTTGGGGTATGGTTACAAATACGTGCCCCAACAATCCTCCCCCTGCCAAGTAATGGACAAATGCGTTTATGCTACTCATTATTCATCTGCTTTTCATCAGTTACTATGAAAGCAGGCCCACTTCTAGCAAAATGCATTTTCCATTACTAGGTGAAGCCAGATGTACCGAAACCTATAGGGAAAATAAGGCTAATCAAATGATGGTATGTCATTGTAGATGTTTATTATTCTGAGTATTAGTGGGCATCGTGCATCCTGACAAAGGGTTTCTTTTGTTATTATTCTGTCAGCCCACTGTTATCAACACAGGCCATTGGGGACAGTCATATCATATGTATGGAAGTAAGCAAGGTCATCTGTCTTACCATTCATGGGTATATATACCACCCTTCCACTTTCTTCTTTGGTCTTGAGGAGTAGGCCTTCCTTGTGGTAGGTCCTCTCAACCCCATCCTTGCCTCTTGGGGTTCTGGATTCACTGCTACCTTCTTTCTGCTAACAATACAGTTAGAACATTTTCCTATTACATATTATATATAAAAAAATTGGGCGCCAAGAAGTCGTTTAGAAATAACTGACTAGTCCAACTCCTAAAACATGCCAGCATCTTTATTTAAGTACCAATCAAGACATTCGTGTGGTATAGTTATACATATACAATCAAAGGAAAGGATAATTATAGTTAGCTGAAAGAAATATCTTTGTATATAATGATTAGCCTATGACATGATGACTTTTGCTAAATTAAAAAAAAATTACAGAAACAAATTATGAAAGTAATTATTAAATAAGGCACGAAATATGTAATGATAAAATGAATCCTTCCATGTTATATGATGGGTATAATATATATATATTGAAGAAAACACGTATCATGCAGATAGTGATTAAATATGATAAAAATCATCCCATGATAGATGATAAAGAAAACTACTACAAAATTATATATGATGACAAAATATATATACATATACAGGTAAGGCGGATAAAAGACAATAAGGATAAAATAGATCATGCCTTGAGGGAAGAATAAGCCATGACAATATGTTAAAAAAAATCGCAACATGGTAGGTAAATATTACTAATATCATGAATATCATAAGAAATAAAATTGTTGAAATGAATAGTATATGATTATAATATAATATATATGATATAAAATAATAACATATTCAATAAGAAAATGAAAACATAATATACATTTGTGCGCTGAAGGTTCAAGGTTTAGTATCTCAGTTAAGTTTTCAATCTTATCCAGTCTGGAATCACGAGTTGGTCACTGGGTAATATTCGTCTATCCCGATCCTATTGGGGGGTGTGTTCTCTCTTGTGTGTTAGATTCCTCAAATTACAATACTCTCTCAACCCAGATGGGTACGTCATTTAGAATCTTGGTCAAATGGAACATAGCCCAGACCTCTATTAAACTACACAGTCCATTTAAATCTAGGGTGACAACCGTATGAAGATAATTTTTTTTTTTGTTTTGGCAGAGCGACTAATCAATTTCTACTATTTTGTTTGTGGCTCCGTTTACCTTGCCTCTGGGGTGTGTACAGTTCAGCTACCTCCCCCTTCCAAGAGATTCATATTACTTTCATCTACTAATATACTCTCTATTCATTGACCTGAATCCTATAAATCTACATCTTATAAGTTTGAATTTTATCAATCTGAAATTTTGGTTCCTTTTACAAATTCCTTCAGAATTCTACTCCCTGTATAACTGCTCTTAATTCTACTGTCCTCAATACAACACTTCTAAAACTTTGACTCACTGGCTCGTTCTGGCGTCTCGTTCGCGGTCCTTATAGTTAACTAATACTTTAAAATCTTATCCTATCATGGAACGAGTTTAAACTCGTTGAAGGTCCTAATAATTACTTATTCTGCCTCTCGAATCGGTCTTATACTCGAATTCATTCCAACAAAACGTATGGCAGGGCGAATCTTTTATTAGCAGAAACTTCCGCTAGCTATGGGGGATCAAACTGGTACCAAAAAAAAAATTCAATAGACGGAAACTACTTCGTCTAGAATAACTGGGCAATCTCTGCCTACATGCTATTCTTACAGGACCTCCCGTCTGAAACACCCTCGCTCCAGCCACGCTAAAAGCGTCGAAACTACGGTGTCAGATCGGTTACCCAAGGTCGCGCCGTTATACCCCAGGCTATACGGCATGGCTAAAACAAATCCCCCATCCTGCATAAAATTCAATCTATACCTCTTCGCTTCCTCTTGCGAGGAGGAGATGAGTGGGCTGTCGGCTTGATCCCTGCCTTCCACTATCTCCAAGTCTGAGGGTCGGGATAGGGATCATTTATCCACAATCCTTAGAATTCAAGCTAAATTAAAATAAAAGGAAATCAAAAGAAAATTATATCCTCTAACGAGGGACCTAACAAAAGGGAGCGAATATTTTCTATCTAGATAGAGTTTGTAGTTGTCCTGTTTGAGGCTTCTCGTTCTGACAAAATAAAAAAAAAAAAATCGATCCTATTAAAGTCCTTAACCCTATTCTAATGTAATTTGGGCTCACAATATAATAGTTTTTAACCTTTTTCAACATTCATTGCACCAATTCATTCATACACCCTCCCCCCTATCATTCGCGGTACGCATACAAACTAAGGTTGAAAGCTGCTACAAAGGCCAAAATACTCATTTATCTATATCAATAGATCCTAACAAATGATAACATCTTTCAGGACACAATGTGAAA
This sequence comes from Cordylochernes scorpioides, assembly GCA_030710605.1. NCBI lineage: Eukaryota > Metazoa > Arthropoda > Arachnida > Pseudoscorpiones > Chernetidae > Cordylochernes > Cordylochernes scorpioides. Next base: position 113,533,837 of record CP092863.1, read on the forward strand.
TCAAATAAAATAATAAAATTAAAACAAATTGGGAACTAAAGCCCTAGGTTACTCAAAAGAAAATGCCTCTGTACAAGCTCTATATATACTAATACTTTATACTCGATAAATGATTGTTAACAATAATTGTTAACAATTCTAAATAATCTGGAAGCTAACCTACCAAAAAAAAAAAGAATCAGTGTAACTTCAAAAACTGTCCTTGCCTTGACACTAAGTGACTATTCACGACAATTCTATAAAGACACACACAAATTATAAAGGCGAATAAAGGACCATTAAACGTGACACCTCATAAAAGCGGATTGAGTTACTCCCCTAGCCACCGTGGGTGAAGTCACTATCTTCTTACTTCATCGTGCGTCTGTCCCCTTTGCAGTAGTCCGACCTCAACATTCTATTGAAAGATGGATTTATAGGGTTTATGATTCACTACCCAACACTAACATTCTCAAGTGCTTTCCAAGGATCGACTACAGTCTGGGCCTACTTAACTTCTACCCCTGGCTTAGGGTCCCTATACTTCACAACTTCACTCTGAGAGATTGACCTTTCATGTCCTCATTAGAAACCTATTTCAAAGCTACTATCTGAAAGCCAGGGATTATAGGGTTTCTTTTCTAAATTACCCAACACAAGCCATAGGATGCCTATTAGGTTTGTTGTTTTAGACATAGCCCCCCTCTAAGTTGTGATTTCCTACACCTTCCTTCACCTATTACTCCCGATAATAACTAAAATTTCAGATTTACACTAAATAATTAATTCACAATGGTATACATTATTCTCACTGGTCTTTGAAACTCGGGATTTAACAAGAAATAGTTTGAGAAAAAAAAATCCTAATGAAGTCTTACTTCGAGAAAAAAAAAAAGGTTAAAAAAGAAAAGATTGAAATCTCTAAACTTCTCATTCTATTGGGTTGATTCTTCGTACACACTCCAAAATCCTATTTAGTGGCGACAGTCTAAGTAGAATTTACACTGTGTGGGCCTTTTCACCCTTGTAGACCTGCGTAAAGTTAAACTGTCTACACTAACTCTGTCAATTTCCCCTCGGCTCATTACTTCTGAGTTCGCTCTGGTTGTCACTTAGCGGTTGTTATTAGAAATTTCCTTCATGTATTTATACAGTATGAGGCATAGTAATTAAAAGGCTGCATTTCCATGAGTTCAATTCTCTCACAACATGCTGAAACGAAATCAAATGTGGTTATAAGATCACTGTCTATGTGGTAACAGGTGCACATTGGATTGGGAAAGGACAAAGTTATTTCGCCCTTTATGATACCAATTGTAACTGGGTTTTCTGTTGAGTTATGATGATATACTGAGAATTTGATAGGGAAATTATTTTGTAGACTTTGTTGCATATCAGGGGTCTTGTTTGTTCCTGGGTTAGAAATTTTATATTATTCCTTACTGTCAGTCTGATAATTACATTCCTGGCTCATGAGATAGGTGTGCAACTTGTATAATTCACTGTGGAAATATATGTGGACATTTAAGAATTTATAGAGGTATATTTAATATGGAGTCGTCACCTCAGCTCGATCCATCCACATTTTGTTCTGGAATTAGCGCCATATTCTAGATGGACTTCACTGCCTCATCTATAGTCCAGGCGTATCACCTTAAATGTCAATTTTAGGAAACGTCATCTCGTCCTAGACCTTTCTTCTCTGCATGCTGGCACATCTTCAATGACATTTCCAATGCGGGGGGCACACCCTTTAAGTGGTCTATCGGTATCCAGTGATCATACTTGGCAGAAAACGTCGTCAAGGGGGCCACCCTCCTCGCGTGCTAGCCATCTAATCCAATCACGATACCGCCTCACGCCTACAGGTTCCGAATTATATTCAATGTAATATTTTTGCTCGGGTGTCCGACTTTATCAATCCTTATTCACAGCCTTTAGGTGATATTACTCCGCACTTGAGACTCGCATTCCGCTAACTTCCTCATTATATATAAGTGTTAAATCGAGCCTCGATAAACTCCCCTGTCTCCTATACCCCCATTATTAGATAGATCCTGTCTCTAACGCAGGTGGCTTTTTTGCTGCCTTGTCATCAACTTAAAACTGTCCAAGCACACCTCGGGATATCTCAGCTGTCTTGTAGACACAAGCTCCAGTCATCTCCTTTCCTTTGAATATTTTAAAAGATTATCCCAGGTAGTTGTCATAAGTTAATAAATAGTTCCACAGTGATTAAAGGTACTCGCGCAAATTGGTCACCAGATCTACTCCTTGAGATTCTGCCATTGGAATGTTAAAACCAGATTTCTATCCATTATTGATTTCAAATAAAAAAGGTTTTACGAAGAGAAAAAAAAAAAAAAGGTGCGTCTTTCTATGGTGATCAAACTTCTCTCTTCACGGTACGCTAACTGGATCTTCAATTCTATTTTCACCTTAAGGCTCATATATTTGCCACTCTCCCAATCCACTATGCGTTAAAAAAAATAAAATCGATTAACTATCATTCAGCATGTTAGCCCTAATCTGGATGCACAGGCTAGTATGACTTGATAGAAAGCGCTATTAAAATGAAGTTAAGATATTTGTATCCAGCAATAATTATCAGAACTCACCTCTGCTGTGAGAAAATTATATCAGAGCTATGATGAAAAAAAAAATGCTAAGTCATTTCAGTAGACTACTGTAAAACACTGATCACCGTTCTAAATTTGAACCATGGCAATCCAACCTCATTTCTCATACTGTGTAAAATAATAAAAAAAAAAATAAAAATAAAAAATGTAATCAATAAATTGTTAAGGCTTTGTCACAAACAATGTGAATCGTAAATGACCGCGGCGAGTGATGCGGTATACACGCCTCAACATAACTTTCATTGCCTGATAAAATGCCAGTGAAACGGAAAGCATAAATTAAAATTCACGATTTATAATAGACTGTTAATCTCAGGATGCGTGGACTACTTCACCAATACTTAAAAATAGTATGGCTTTTCATTAGGTATATATTTCTAAAGTATAGGGGATGAAACATATACTAAATTCGAGCCCCGCGGCGGGCGAAATTGTTGCGTTCCCGGTTTGGATAGATGAAAAGGGAGGATACACGATGTGACTTATTAAAGTTTCCTTACTTAAGTATATATTTATATAGCAATTTAGGCCAACAACCCCATGTATATAACCCGCAGCAAGACCTTAATGTTGTATAATAGAAGCACAGCTGTCAATGATGCACTATCGACATATGTCTTTACATCATCACATGTAATGCAATTTGTGCAAACAGGATAAATAAAATAAAAAAAGGGGAAAACTCTGTAATTGATTAAGAGTTGAGCTAAAGCAGGGATCGAGCATATAATATTGTCAGAACAAAGGTCTAAAGATGGAAACAGCCACGACACTAGTATACAATTTCATCAGACAACCCATGAAATCGTTATTAAATTGGACAATCTATAAAAGACTCCTTCTGGAGGTTTAGCAACCCACTGAAGACGCTGGGAGCTATTTCATAGAGGAAAATTATAGCAACAGATCTCTATAATTTCTACAGATCAACTGTAAATAGATTCATATTAAGGTATTTTTATAGCCCAAATAACACAAACAATAGTCAAACATACAAATCTGTTTGCATCATGCCGTACCCTCCTAACAGCGTAACAATAGCCCGAGGAATCAGAAAATATGGTATAATGGTAAATATGATGGAATAACGCACTGAAACACATAAAAGTACAAACATTACTAAAACCTGACAGATAGATACCCTCAAAGTAGCCCTAATAAAGTCGTATTTTGCAACTGTTGCTGTGTCAATATATCACAGCAAAGATATAGTACACAACTCTATTCCAACAGAGTCGGTAGTTCTATATTTAGTACAATTTGTGAAATTAAGGTGTGGGGGTAGTACCATAAAGCAAAAGGAATGAAATATGTATGAGAGGAAACAAGAAAATTTCTCTAGATATTTATTTAAATAAATTAAAATTTGGGAACATGTCTATACTGACGAGATATGCTATTTACATAGTAATCTAGATAGAGGTGACCTGAAGTTACTTAAAGCCCTTTTAGGGCCCATGCGAAATCTAGGTTGGTTACTACACAAAAAGGGGGGGGCGCTAAGTCATAATGACAAATGGCTTACCTTTTCTCGAAAGTGCCGGCAAAGGTCTGGTCTCCCGACTGAAGACTGTCCTCTCACTGAGCGACTCAGATTGAATCTTTTTGGCAACGAAACCCTCTTTTATCTTTGTCTCCCTCCATTTTCATTAGCTGGCCGCGCCAAAGTTTCTATTGGCTGGCATTTTCATTCGTCGAAAAAAAAAACCAATCAAAATGGCCAACGGTTCCAGTATACAATTTCACAGACGCCCCAGGCCTCTCCCATCAAAATAGAACATATAGTATTACCAAAACAAAAAAATCTAAAGAGAGAAACAGCCACGGCACTAGTGTAAAATTTCATCAGACACCAGGCCCCCCTCCACATGGATTGAAATATGATCCTCCCTTTTCTCGGGAAGGTATATATAACGAGCCCCCTTCCCCTTGGACTGTAACACGATGCTTCCCTCTCTCGGGAAAGATATTTATATGGCCTTAGTCTTTTAGAAATCTTCCTTCTCCATTTCTTCTGGTCACCTTTACCTAGATTTTAAATGAGGGGTATATATGTACATATGATACAACAGCTTCCAGAGCGGATATCTCTGGATGTCACTGGTGTCTTCTTCTCTACCAGGCATCAGCTTTCGGCATGGAAGTCTGGTGTCATCAAGAGTCTAGGTTTCTGGGCAAAAAGGTGGTCTATAAGTCTATGTGGGAGGGAAGCCATGTATCCATTTGACGTTGATCATACATACATCTTCTGTTGGGGTATGGTTACAAAAACGTGCCCCAACAAGTGCAACACTACAGATGCAATATCTGTAACTGGTTTTAGAGTCATACCACCCCGCCCCACTATAATGTCTTTGATATGATGACTTCATTATGCCAAAGGCTATAGCTGGACCTAGCTAACTTTAAATTCATGATTCCTGATTCAACTTCCTTCTGGGATAAAGTTGATGTTTACCCTATCCTGATCAATCCAGTGTACCTTTTTCCCTTTTCTCCTCTAGCAGATGGCCTCTACATGTCCTAATTTATCACAGGCATTACATTTGGCATTCTTAAAGAAGCATATTTCTTGAGTATGGTTACTCTTCCCACAATGTTTGCAAGGAAACTTCCAATTTTTCTAACACACCTAGCTGTATATCTGACCTTCATCGATTTTTTTTTTTCAAAATTTCTTGCCGTAAAGCTATTCCGAATTTTTCTCTGAATAGCATAGACAGTTTTGAGTGAATAAATATATTTTTAAATAAATTGAGAAATAACTCAATGTACTAGAGAGAATTTTTGTTAATATTTCAGACTATAGACCATAATCGTGGTTTAAATTGAAAAGAATTTGGTAGCCTGCCTGCGAATATTTAGGACAAAGAACATTTAAATTTTTGGGACTAATTGACCTGTTTATTCTTATCTCATGTTATATATAAAATATATATTCATTTACTTATAAGGAAAATTACAAATACATTTTTCTCACAATTGCACCCAGCACAATCATTCTTGCTATCTTGCTTCAAATCTACACAGCTATATTGATGATCAGGCTAGTAGTGATGGGCAAGAGACCTAGTAGTTCAATTTTTTACAAATTTATAGTTCAATGATCACATTGCCACTTCTTTCATATTATCTTTGAAGTACCTCTCTTTCACATCCTAAGTTTGTCTCTAGTAGATGCCCAATTTAGTGTTTATACCTTTCAGTTTCTACTCCATCTGAATTGCAATTAGGAGCTGGTCTAGAGGGCAAAGATCTCCAAAGACAATGTAGTAGATATCAGGTGTATTTCTTGTGTGTTGTAACTGTTACAATAATTCATCGAGATATACCAACTGACCAGTTTGGAGAGATTTACACCTATAATGTCAAACTTTCCATTACCAACCACTTGAGTAACATCAAACATGGCTTTATCTAATTCAACATAGAGTTAATGATTACCTCCAGACACCATATGTTTATCAGAAGAGGTTTTACCATATACTAGGAAAATGCAACTTAGTCAAAACTGTAGGCTGGTGATAAATATCTAATTAAACAGCAAGTCAGATGAGCTCCAATTTGGATTCTCTAGATAAGAATAACAAGATGAAAAGACCCAAAAGTCCAAATACTTAAATTATATTTGCCAACATTGTTACCATCTTCAGACAAAAGTACTGAATAAAATGATTTATGAAAATTTTATTTAGTACTTTGGTTTGAAGATGATAACACTGTGAAATATCAGATATAATTTAAGTATTTCATCTTGACTAAATACAATACAAATCTGAATTATATATATATATATGTTGGGGATAAAAATAATATCAAAATTATTTCTATATGATGAGTAAATAATATATATTAATAATACTCAATACAAAATAAAGTATCATTTTAGGGCCAGGTTTCTAAGGACGAGATTTTATAAGATTTCAGAATTGTTGCGAGGGCTGTATAAAATAAAGTTGAGAGCTGGACTTTTGCTCATGGTTATCTAGATGAAACCATAGACAGTTTAAATAGGCGTGGAGAGATGTACACCAAATAAAGTGACACATTAGTGAACCTTACCACACAATATTTATTGATATATATCTTTTTTAAAATATAACAATAACACAGCATATACAACAATAAAAAAAGGAACAATTTCTAGAAAAATATGTTTAAAAAAAAAAAGGAATGTTGATTAAAAAATATATGACTAAACAAGGGTTGAAGCTGTAATAGACAAGCTGCATTGTAAAAGTTCAGTCAGGGCAGAGCAGCAGTGAACACAAGTACTTTGGGCATTTACTTCTACAAACTGAGGAAGGTGCAGAGCTGGGTTTGATAAAGTTTTACTTTCATTATTTTTATCTCTTTAAAAAATAAAGGTCACATCTCCAGTCAAAATTAACGTAAAAAAATAGACTCCATCTATTGACTATATAGTACACTAGTGGACTCGGGTTGGCAACATCAGCTTTAGCAAACTGAGAAGCGCCCACCTGGAAACCATGGTTTCAGACTAACAGCCCTCTTCAGTCAAGGATGGACTTTATTCCATGAGATCTACAAGGGAGATCAAATGGAATCTTGACTATTTGTCAAAGAGGTGTTTAGCTGGCAAAGTGGCTAGGCCAAATCTATGGCCAAAATATAGACGGAAATTTTGCCGGGAGGATATTGATCTATGAAAAAACAAAGGTCACCTCTCGCATCAAAATAGATGCTAAACTATAGATCAATATCTTCCAGGCAAAAAATTTACATCTTGATTTTTATTCCAGTAAAAAAAAAAAAAGGAAAAATGTATGTACAAATTTTAAAAATAGATATACAGTAAAACCCCTCTATAGTGAACCCCAATGGGACAGAGCTTTTGGTTCACTATAGCCACGGTTTGGCCATTTTTTTTACTTTTCAAAATTTTTAGACTGTATAATTAGAGGACAGGCATACTATAGGCATACTACAGGCATACAGGCTTCCTCTTAATAGTGGTCACTTTGTTTTAATTCCCTTAATTGACCAATTTCCTTACATTAATACTGAATAATAATAGAAATCATTAGATGATAGGTTCTTCTTATCATTAACATACATGTACCTCTATGTCTAATTTAAAAATCAAGACAAATCCTAGGCAAAGTTTTATTAAATATATATTCAAAGATATAAAATGATTTTAAAACATCATTATCACATTATATAATACATTGTTTACTTGGAAAAATGGCTCTAACACCTTGTTGCTTCAAAGCATTCTTCAAGCATTGCACCATTCAAATAAAGTTAGTGTTTTCTTCCATTTCATTTTCCCACATATTCTTCTAGGTCTAGATTTAGTTTTTTTTTTTAACCTGTCATGCAAAACATTGCTGACTTTAAAATCCCCATAGTTAATGGCATAAAAATAGTTTTTGTTTCATCACGGGACCATTTATTTGGATTTTTTTTTTTGGCCCTAAAACGTACGATCGCGATCGCGGCATAAGTTGAGGTTGATTCCTCTTTGTAACAATTTTTAATAGCTTTATATTTTATCTTTTATAATAGAAAAGTTATATTCTCTTATTTTAATATGTTCTTAACATTTTGCCTGTGTTGTTTCACTTTGAAAAGTTCTGAAAATGGCCTTTTTTTTCTTTTTTTTTTTAAAGAAATAACGCTTTTGTTTTTAAAATGACTTTGTTTTCTTCATTTTTTTTTTTTGGAAGCCATTTGTATTTTTATATTTCAAATTTAATGGATGCAAATATATTCTATTTAATAAAAAGTATGTGTTAAAATTTATACAATATACATCAAAAATAAAGTGCAAAATTCAAAACAAACAATGCCGCTAAATTTATTGTTTTGAAATCGCGATCCGCGAGCTGAAACATGATCAAAATTTGGTTGTTTTAATTTTTTTTATAAATTACAATTCTAAGTTCGTTATAAGCATAGTATTTTAAATAGATTTTATTACTTTGGGACCGAAAATAGGTTCGTTATAGGGGTAGTTCGTTATTCTAAAAATCGCAAAGTTCGTTATAACGATGGTATTTTCAATGGAATGGAATTGGGAATCGGCGTGGGTTCGTTATAAGGGAAGGTTCGTTATATCCAGGGTTCGTATTAACGGGGTTTTACTGTATTTCCTTTTTGTCTGATTTAGTCAACTCTTGGTTAATTGTGATTCAATGGAATATCAAAATTTGCCTTAAAATTTTATCACACAGTGTAGTCCCCAATTAAAAAACTTTTAAAATAATATGAATTTGTGAAGCTAATTGGAATTATGGTAATTTGGATAAGAACCTCTCCCTTTAAAGAACAACACCTAGTTACAGAGCCAAAGTGTCATTTAAGAAGAGGTGTCCTCTTATTGGAGAGTTACTAACAGGTAAAAATGGTGATTATGAAGATGGAAGTTATTCTTTGTAAAGAGGTCTCTGCTAGGAGGAGATTTTGCTCATAGTTTTAACTGTAAATTCTCAGCAGTTTTGCCAATTTACAAGATCCGAAAGATTAAATCCTCTGAAATGTAAATGATAATAAAAAAAGAGAGAAACCCTAAAAATAATTTTGTATGCAATTTTTTCTCTTGCAACAGAAAAAAATGTTCATAATGAATGAATCACAGGTTTTAGACTTTTAAGAGAAAGGCAAATTTTTTTGTGTTACAGTGAAAGATAAAAATTTGAATGTTTAAATGAACAGATTAAAAAAATTTTTTTTTTTTTAACAAATAAAGCAACGGTTTTTAAAAATCACCATGTCAATAAGATAAAAATTGCACAAATTATTCAATATGCTTGTGATAACAAGTATAAAAAAAGATGTTAGGTAAAGTGCTAACAGTTGTACATAAACAATATACAGGTTTGCTTCTATAATTCCTTTTTGATAAATTTAACATGCAACCTTTATTTTACAATACACATCATTCCAATTATTAAATGGTATAAATGATAAAAGCACAATTTGGATTATAGATTATAGCTACAAGAAAATAAGACCAAATCCAAATATACTGTGTGATGTTTCAGTAACAGCCTTGGTACCATCATCAGACAAAATAAAGGTCGTTTTTATGTTGTCATCAGATAAAAGAATAATTCTTTTTTTTTTAAATTTTAATTCTTAATTCTTCAAAAGATTTTATTCTTTTGTCTGAGGATGGTAACAACACTGTTACCGAAACGTCACACACTATTAATTTATTTGGATTAGGTCTTATTTTCTTGTAGCTAAATGGTATAAAATGTGATAGAAATATAGATACCTAAAAACAAAACATATTCACATAGGGTAAATACATATACATCCCAATTCAAGTAAGCCATACACCATATAAAATATCAGATGGCTATCCTGTTATGATACAGGATACATTTAAAAGTTTTTTTTTTTTTGAAAAGGCAGAATATTTTTTTTTAATGGAGGCAAAAATAAGGTGAAAAAAGCTGCCTCATAATTTTGTATCATTCATGAAAAATCACATTTGCATAGTCTGCATACTTTGTATATTTAATAGTGAGAAATAATTAGTGTAAAAATTTTTTACAAGCAAAAATTCCAAAAATATTCAATACTCTGTTGTTGTTTCTTATCCCCTTGTGTAAAAGATTACACGAATTCCATGATTCAATACTCTAATCAGTATATGAGGATAAAGAAAAAGGCAAGAAAACTTCTCATATTTACCTCATTTTTCTCAACTCTAAAATCTTAAATTTAACAACATTTAAAAAAAATAAAATCTTTAACAACAACTTTAACAAATATACAGTATAATATCTTTAATTCAATGTTTACCTTAATTCAACCAATTTTCTAATTACATAGTTCAGCCTATTTTATTTAATTTGACCAAATATAATTCAACATTGACTTGAATTCAACCAAAAATTCGAACCTTTGGGATCTTGAATTTAAAAAATTAGAATGTATTTTTAATTTACTGTATACAAAATTTGTGCGCAATGAGAGTAATTACATATATGCAAATTTCCAGTCTTGTTTGGTTTCTTAGCTTCAAGTTGAATCAACACAGTGTCAAACACAAGGTCGTCATTTAAGGTAAATTGGCAGGAAGGTCAGGCTGGCTTTTTTATTATCAACTTTTCTTCTTTGGATTCATTTAAAAGATATGGTACAGTAGAGCCTCCCTGTAAAGGATAACAGCTATCTGCAGAGCCAAAGTTAGGGAGAGGTATCTTCTTACTAGAGTTAAAAAATGGTAAAAATAGTAATTTTGGTGATTAAAACTGTCCTTTGTAGAGTGGTGTCCTCTCATGGAGGCTCTACTGTACCCATAAATACCACATACAGTTTGAAATGTAAAAAATACTTTAAAAAAATAAAATCTAATTACACACTTAAAATATAGTTTTCTAAAAAAAAAAAATTCTATATAACAATAAAATTTTGTAGAGTACAACAGATATATTTTTATTCTTATAAACTAAAATTGACAAAATCTTTGGTAATAAAGGAATCATTTAACTATATATAAGTCATCCCTAATTAATACTCTAAGAAAATGGCATCAAAATAAAAAAATATATAAAGCTATCAGAATTGAAGAGACTAGAATGATAGGAAAATATAAGCAAGTATTAAAAACATTAATATGGTGCAATTTGAAAATAGACAAAAGTAATTCAAATATTGCTGATATATATTATTGGAATGATTGCCTACCAAGCTCTTTTAAAAGGCCAAGATGTATCTGTTTTAAGCTGCTCATGAACCACACACCAGAAAGGTCCCCGACAAGCAACCAAAGAGCAGAGCTAGGTGGAGGCAGTGTTGTAGGGTGGACATTGCTGCGCTGGGAAGTAGGAAGGGTAGAGGGTGTTCCAGAGCACAGCACATCCTGCCAACATCCCAAATATGGAGAAGAACACCCAGGCAAGGATGTCCTCCCACCGATAGACACGCAAGTTGCGCAGAACCCTAGCACCAATTAGCAGGCCAGCAAGAGCTCCAGCAATGTGGGCAGCATAACTGATCCTGTTTGTTTTGCCCTGGTAGCGCTCTACGATAGCATTGGCCACATCTGAGATGGCCACGAAGCCCAGTGCAATGGCCCTCACCCAGGCAAACTCCATCTCCCCCCAGTTCTGTGACACACATGTTACTGGGACACATCATTGGACAAACTACACGGACAACGTACCAGGATGACATTGGCCAAGTGGGCTGCCATGATGGCATACACCCCACCTGAGGCTCCAGCCAAGAAGGTGCTGGGGGTCAGAGATGGAAGAGCCGAGGGAGCCTGGAGTCAGAGCTGTGTCAGGGGAGTAGGGAGGGAGCACTCACTCACCTGCCACCACCCCCACCAGGTACACCAGCCCCACCCTCCACCACTTGTGGACCATCTCCAGAGGGATCCCTAGGGCCAGCTGGATGATTATGTTGAAGATGAGGTGGAGCCACCTACACATTGCTGCTGTTGGAGACAACTCTGATAGGAAGCCCTGGAGTAGATTTATACAAAGGCTTTCAGCAATTTTTCTAGAGGGGACATACAACCATGGAGACAAACTTAAAGAAGTTGTACCTTTTAGCATGTATATCAGGATTGAGACAATAACTCTGAAAGATATTACAGTGACCTTTATTGAAGACACACAAGATAACCAACCCTGTCTCCTCCAAAAAAAAAATTGAAGATTGGCGACACCAAGGATTTTCCACTTTCTTAAGTTTAGTCCATGAGTGTACATACCAATCAACCTCAAAACATTTAATGAATAATATCATCCAAGATGTTGATGAAGTATGAACATCTCTATCAGCCACAAGCTGGAATGTAAATTTTTTTTTGTGAGAACCCCATGTGTTAGTTTAAACTTTCAACTCTCTTACACCGATAGGTTTGTTTAGCTTCATAAGTGAAGTAAACAAAGTGAACTTAACAAAGATGAACTTCGCAGAAGTCCTTGAATATGAACACCATCATGGAGACCACACACTGGTCATCTTCTCCCTTCACTTCCACATTCCTTCCATCTTGGAACATTCCCCCAAGAACATTTCTAATGAAGATATTTCATGTAAATGTTCATATTTTATTCCTAATCTTTATATTAACATTTTATTTTTATATTGGATTTCTCCAATTGCTAAGAAATAATTATACTGTTACGACGCTTCTCAGCCGTCGATGTTTGCGTTCAAGGTTTACTGAGAAGACACTGTGGATTCTTTAGGATACAGCTTAGTGCGGTGTATTTATTAGAGCTTTGAAGAGTAGATAAGTAACTATACAGTAGATGGACTTGCCTTCAATGCCGCCCCAGGTAGGTTTCTCCTCGTACTCCACTTGTTAATCCACACAGTCCCGGAGCCCACTTCCTTGGCCAACCTGCCGCGTCTGTCGTCGCCGCCCTTCCTCGCTGCAGGTCCCGTTGTCCCCAGACAGACTTCTCTCCCCAGCTGGCAGGTCGTCTCGGCACACAAACCCCCGGCAGGCCGGCCGCTGACTCGGCTGATACCTTCCCCACGGCGGGGCCAGCTGGACTCCTGTCTGCCACCCCCTCCCCTGGAATTTGTCAATCAACACTTCCTGGAAGGGGCCCTTCTTCTCTTGGCGTTCCCACTTCTTCCCTACTACTTCTCTGCTGCATCGTTTCACTGCCCCCTTCTCAATCCTTTTCGTCCCGAAAAGGCTGATTTCACCAGAGGCGCTGATCGGCGGCCCTTTGATCTCCCTGACGTCTCTGGCCACATAAGGGTCGTCAGCCTCCCGGAAGCGTAACCGCAGGGTTAACACCAACCCTTGTTTGCAGAACCACATCTCAACTAGCGCTTTCTTTCCACTCTCAACCAGTGCCGACGCCATTGATTGGTCTCGCTGTCTAGCACAGGGCGGTGGTTCTCCACAAGATGGCGGCCATATTTCACTGCCTACGATGCTTCCATCTGATATTTTGAATTCTCCTTGTGAACACTCTGTAGCCGCAATGTACAAAGGGTTGTGATCGTTTGTATTGCGCTTTCGCCGCTTCCTTCCACGACGGGGCTGTATATCGCCGATCTTTACAGTGGATTCGTCCACCTGATCCACGCTGTCCATTTCGTGGCCTCCCTTTTCTTCTTTAGGTTTCCCATTCTCTTGCTCTAGAGGCTCTCTTTTTCCTAACCCTTCAAACCTGGGCTTCTTAGTGCCGACCACGCACAGGGCTGTGAATTTCTTAAACCTTCTGGATGTGTCGAATCCCGTGGCAGTCTCAAGGTCGGTAGAACTTTTCCTAGGCGGTGGCTGCTTGATCTGCACCTTGTCGGGCGAAGGAACGAAGATGAATGGTACACATTCTTGGCACATCTCTTCAGCTTGCATTGCAGACGACGGCGCTGACACATGGCGCACGACTTCCGCGTCACAGACATTGTCGTCGGACTTCCACAGAGCGTCCAATGCTCTATCCCGTTCAGTCGGGTTGCCGGCTCCAACTTCAGGGTGCTTCGACCATCTAGCCTTGTCGCACTTCCACGGAGCATCCAGCTCCGTCCCGTCCAGTTGGATCGCCGCTGTAGTCCCTGACAGTCTGACACTGTCGCTGAAGTCAGCCACGCTGTCGCACTGCAGCTCGCCAAGATCGTTGCTGTTCTCATGGAGTATTTCAGAAAGAATCCCAGGGGTTGAATTTTCGCTCTGTATATCACCTTGAGGGCATTCTCCTTCCGTCCGCTTGATTTTATACAAAACACTCGTGCCACAGCCGTTGTCGGAGGCGATCAGCTCACCCTCCTCCGCTACACAACCAGTCTGGATCATTTCCTGCTGTCGACACTCTTCGGACTTCTGGATCACGGGAGAATCTTCTAGCGTAGATTCTGGCAGTTCACTTACAACGTCTCCTGACGTGATGATCTTTGTTGTGATGGTCTTGTCGGGATCTTCATCACCTGGGATCGTCTTTTGTCCCCTCAGACATTGAATACGTGGGCTATTGGTTGCTGTGATTGGCTTTGAAAAGCCATCAGGATTTTCTGGCGATAGTACATTGAACTTAACTTCGCAAGACATGGGTGTGGCAGAACGTTTGACATTCCGAATATGCTCCAGTCGGCTCAATCGAGTATCCAAGTTTTCTCCGAGCTCATCTACTTTCTGGCTTATTAGTCTGAGCAATTTTGTGAATTTTTCAATTTCGAGGTCGGTTAGTTTTTCCATTTTCCTTTTTAAATTAGCGCAAAATAAAATCTTCAATTAAAATTAACTAAGCTGTATCCCACTTCTGACACCAAATGTTACGACGCTTCTCAGCCGTCGATGTTTGCGTTCAAGGTTTACTGAGAAGACACTGTGGATTCTTTAGGATACAGCTTAGTGCAGTGTATTTATTAGAGCTTTGAAGAGTAGATAAGTAACTATACAGTAGATGGACTTGCCTTCAATGCCGCCCCAGGTAGGTTTCTCCTCGTACTCCACTTGTTAATCCACACAGTCCAGGAGCCCACTTCCTTGGCCAACCTGCCGCGTCTGTCGTCGCCGCCCTTCCTCGCTGCAGGTCCCGTTGTCCCCAGACAGACTTCTCTCCCCAGCTGGCAGGTCGTCTCGGCACACAAACCCCCGGCAGGCCGGCCGCTGACTCGGCTGATACCTTGCCCACGGCGGGGCCAGCTGGACTCCTGTCTGCCACCCCCTCCCCTGGAATTTGTCAATCAACACTTCCTGGAAGGGGCCCTTCTTCTCTTGGCGTTCCCACTTCTTCCCTACTACTTCTCTGCTGCGCGCATCGTTTCAATACTATACAATTTTTAGTTATTTACACTTGAAGTTTTCCCTTCTTCAGCTCAACAATACATGAAAAAGAGAGTTTGAAAGTTTCAAGACTGAAGTTATAAAATACTACAGTATAACCCCAATAAAATAAACCTGGGATATAGAAAACCTTCACTTATAACAAACCTGAAATATAATTCCCATTTTTATTTTATAATACAGTAAACTATGGCTATTCTATATACAGTTACGAGCGTCATTCCTCATCGGCCTCTGTCACCGTTTGCTTTTTTTTTGGAATGGCGCCCTCCTATTGGTTGGCTACGGTCATGCCACCTTTGCCCCCCCCCCCATCATGCCTCCCCCACTCGCTCTTTCGTTTTTGTAACTATTGGTTTGGAGCGGGTCGCTCTTTAAATAAATGCATATATTAGTTAATAACTAAATGGAATCCTCTCTTTCCTTTTCCCAGTATGAGATGCCTACGGAAGCAAACAGTACATAGACAGATAAAGCACATAGGCTGTAGGTATTAACTAACATATGCATTTATTAAAGGCGCCAAATTTATAATTGTAACAAATAGTATCTGAATAAAAACATTCAATCGGGTAAAACATGGGCCTTGCCCGGGTCATTCGGCTAGTGGCTATATATAATGAACCACAGATACAGTCCCTTTGAGATTCATGATAGAGGTTGTTTTTTTTAACTGTATATCTTATTTTAAAACATAATTTATATTTTTCCAAGTAGATACATGTTCTCTCATGCTGTTAGAATTTGAACAAAGTCCTAGCTTGCTTGCTCTACAGGGCTAAATAGACTGGTGCTGTAGACTCACTCACCCAGCATGGATCAGCATGTAGGAGAGATATCTCCAGGCTTGGACTCTACACTTGGGGTTGTAGATCAGGGGACCTTCCACATCTACCTGCTGGCCTGCTGGTAGTTTAGTAGAGTAATAGATGAACACTCCAATCTGGGATAACACAGCACAAAACTATAGAACCATTCCAGCTACAATGTAGTTTAGAAAACACTGATAAGGCACAATTAGGATTATAGATTATAAACACAAGGTAATATGACCAAATCCAAATTAATTAATAGTGTGTGACATTTTGGTAACAGCATTGTTACCATCTTCAGACAAGCATTCAGTACTTTTGTTTAAAGATGGTAACAACGCTGTTACCAAAACGTCACACACTATTTATTTATTTATTTGGATTTGGTCATATTACCTTGTGTTTAAGAAAACACTGTTATAAACTTCACTAATAAGGCTGGGAACTAAAGGAAAACCAATCGTATTCATTCTGTATAAGTATTTGGTTCAAAAACACACAGTATATGCTTACACACATGCTTTTTCACAGAGAGATGGGGCTATGTGTTGAACAAAGAAGGCATGGTTGACTGTGACAACTTACCTCAATGAGAGAGATGAGGGGCATGAAGAGGGGAGGGGGGCAGCACTTGTACTCCGACACATAGCGTGCAACAACTGATGACCTCTGGCTTTGTGGCACTACAGCTGCAGTGGCGTATTGGAGCATGCGCAGGAGTCTTGGGTGGTCATTCTTCAGGCTGT
The DNA here is from genome assembly GCA_030710605.1 of Cordylochernes scorpioides. Lineage (NCBI taxonomy): Eukaryota > Metazoa > Arthropoda > Arachnida > Pseudoscorpiones > Chernetidae > Cordylochernes > Cordylochernes scorpioides. The sequence continues at coordinate 113,550,755 of CP092863.1, forward strand.
GTACCTGCGTTCCAGCAGTGCAGTGAGGGATTGGTAGTTGGAACTTCTTTACTGACCACTTGACTGGGTACCCCAGTCGATGTCATTTACCAACTGGTAGTAACTGTTTAAATGCCCTTTTTTTTTCTGACTTTTCCTCAAAACAAGGGTCCCTTTTAGTATTTGAAAACTTACATTCAACAAGTAGATTGTCATAACTTACACATGAGCTAGTTAAATATATATCTGCACAAATACAGAATAGCACTAAAAGTTTCAAAATGCAATAAGACCAACAAAGTAAATTATGAAAAGACTTATAAAAAATTTCTCTTGAATTGGTTATAATAGATGATAAAATAAGGAGAAAAACGTTTCTTTAATGAACAAATCCGCTCATTAAAGTAAATTATATATAATATTTCAGTAGAAATCATTGTTACCATTTTCAGAAAAAAAGAACTAAGTAAATGAAGATGCAACAAAGATATGTGTTACAATAACATGAATTACATACAATAAGGTATAATTTGGATTATAGATTATAAACACAAGGTAATAAGACCAAATCCAAATAAATAGTGTGTGACGTTTCGGGAACAGTTCAAGTGTATCAACACTTGATAACAGCAACTATTTAACCATGCTGTGGTAAAATTTCTCATTCAGTACTTTTGTCTGAAGATGGTAACAACGCTGTTACCAAAATGTCACACACTATTTATTTATTTGGTCTTATTACCTTATGAATTACATACATATTTGGATTGGTTGCCTTATGATTCTCATCTTTGATGCAAAATGTACCTCACCTCTAAGATTAAAGTTCTTCAGGTTTGCTGCTGCTACACACTTACTGAAATAGAAGTGAGCTGCATTGATTAACAAAATCTATTTTATCAAACAAAAGGGAACATTCCCTAGAGAAACTTTATTAAAATAAGCTTTCATTAAAGCCCTTCCTCAGCTCACTGTATAACATGAGTAAAATCAATAAATTAATGTTTTGTGATAGGGTGAGATTGTATGGGGAGAATGATATAGAGAGATGGAAAATAAATGTATAATTATTTTAGAGATGACTTGGAATGATAATTTTACCAATATTTGTATGACAAGATTATTGACAGTAGGCATCAAAAACTCTTAAAGGACTTGAAGTTGTCTATTGAAAGAAAATGGTATATACAAGAAGGGATTTATGTATATTAGTATAGTAATTGTATATTGTGCTTAATTAGTTCTGAGGTTTTTTTTTTGTTTCTATTGATTAAAGATTCTAGTCTTCCAACTTTTGTATGATATATTAAATGGATTCCATCCCTTTTACACACTAACACAAGAGTTGGTTGAAAGAAGGGAAACTTGCACACAACATGACTCACCATGTCAATAAACTCAGAGTAGGAGATGAGTCCGTCGGAGTCTTGGCCCAGCCGGTGAGTCACCTCTACCTGGACCTCTGCAGGAAGGTCCGGCAGCAGTTTCTGGAGCTCCTGGAGTGGAATCCTGCTCTGGCCTTCCTCTGCATACTGCCACATACTGCTTTAGTACTAACACCTAGTTACACAGTCAAAGTGTCCTTTAGATAGAAGTGTCCTCTTACTGGAGAGCTGCTAAATACAGTAGAACCTCCCTTTAGCGGACACCTCTCCCCAAAGGACAGTTTTCATTTACAAAATTATCATTTTTACAATTTAGTAACTCTCTATTAAGAGGACATCTCTCCCTAAAGGACAATTTGGCTCTGCAATTAGGTGTTGTCCTTTACAGGGAGGTTCTACTGTAGTAAAAATGGTCATTTTGGTGATGAAAACTGTTCTTTGTAGAGAGGTTTCCCCTTGTGAGAGTGTCCTATCATGAAGTGTTAGCATATATCAGTGTTTCTGGTGAGGTGATCCTATATCTTGCTGTTCCAGTAGAATTGATGAGGTATAGCCAAGTTGTCCATAACATGTAGCAGGTTCTCCATGTTCTAAATAACTACTCTATCATGTATGTATACCCAACATTTATAACACACCTTTATTTTAACCCAATCTGTATATATACATCACAAGTACACACGTGACCAGATATTCCTGGTCAAATATACAGAGAGAGAGTTATTGAAATAATAATAAAAGTTCTAACACGGAGGTTCTACTGTAGTAGATAATACACCTCCCTTGATGTTTCAGTCCAGACTCTCACTGTTAAACTTTCTTTTAGCACAGGTAGTCACCCTATGGCACATTTTAATGGCAATTGTGGAGTGACAATTGGAGAGATTGGTTACTTTAAAACTTTCTATTTAAAATCTCCTAATAGCATTTCAAACATTAAGCCACACATTGAGGTAAGGAAGTGAAAATGATATCATTATCTCCCAAGATATGTATATATGTATATACACTCATGGACAGAACTTAAGAAATGTCCCTAAGAAATGTACATATATAAACACTTAAAAATATATATATCCTAAGTATACCTGATACAGGCTATGATAATCATGGAGGGTAGTTGTTGGCGACTATTTTTACTGTAAGTGCGCACTACATGTCTACAAATCTAGAAAGCAGTTAGACTTGTGCACTTACAAATGTGCCAGAGCCCCATTAGGTTACTTGCATTCACTGGTGGGTTTGTACTTTTTCAAAAAATGGGGGCCATTGAAACAATTTTTTTTTCCATAAAAATATGTCCAAAACAAGTATATGATCTCGTGGCTGTCGAAAATCGGCGGTTTATATGTCTCCTCCACCAACTCTCATGTAAACAACAAAAGTTTGGGCATGTGAATCAGAGATAAGAGAAATAAGGAAACATGAGTCAAGTAGTGTTATCTCCAGGATCTAACTGACTGATAGGGCTGCAGGTGGGAGATAAGAAATAAGGGCAGGGCTCTGTGGAGTGCCGCTGCAGTCAGGTTGTTAGCTTATCATTTGTGTCAACATCACATTCTTATAGGTGATTTAGGATCTGAGCTTTAAACAGGAACAGCAGATACTAGCAGTGAATGTTGCGATGAAATCATCTAACTAATTCAACACACCGGGATCAAATCCTGCATTGAGCACTTTTTTTCTGATTTAAAAAAATGCTCCAATGACCCCCGATTCTTACAAAAGTCCAACCCCACCTGCGAGTGCAAGTAACTAAATGGGGCTCTGGCACATTTGTAAGTGCAAAGTCAAACTACTTACCAAAATGTGTAGACATGTGGTGCACTTACAGTAAAAGCAGTCGCCTACTTCTACCCACCATGATTATCATCGCCTGTACCACCAGTACTAGGGATAAGCAAAAAAAAAAAAACAATTTAATTCAACTGAAAGCTCAGATCCCTTGGGGTGTCGAATTAAATGTATTTGATTGTGGCCACCACATAGCAAGAAACTGCACATTAATGAAACATAACAAAAACAGATCAGTACAGAGTTCAAATTGAAACCATCTTCTACTTGATAAATAAATCCCCAGTGCTCAATTAAATAGATCAAATATCTATCCAGGGTTAGGTTTCTTTAGAACACAAGGTAATAAGACCAAATCCAAATAAATAAATAGTGTGTGACTCAAATCCAAATAAATAAATAGTGTGTGACTCAAATCCAAATAAATAAATAGTGTGTGACCCAAATCCAAATAAATAAATAGTGTGTGACCCAAATCCAAATAAATAAATAGTGTGTGACCCAAATCCAAATAAATAAATAGTGTGTGACCCAAATCCAAATAAATAAATAGTGTGTGACCCAAATCCAAATAAATAAATAGTGTGTGACGTTTCAGTAACAACGCTGTTATCTAAACATCACACACTATTTATTTATAGGTCTTATTACCTTGTGTTTATAATTTACTAGCCGAAAGACCCGGGCAACGCCCGTGTTTTACCCGACTGTAGATGTTACAACGGTGATCCTTAGGTCGCTGGTTCAAATCCGGCTCGAGGGAGCCGGCGAGCACGTGACCTCCCTGTGCGCGCGCATCCGTGACAGAGGCGGCCGGCCAATGAGGAATGAGGAAAGACGGTCGTGACTATATACACTGCGTGACATTGAAAATGGAACACCAAGAAATAGTGGCCAGAAAGTGATGAAACTCGGCAGACAGAGAGAGACAGGGACGAACAATAAGTGATCTTTATTTCAAAATGATAGTCATAATACAGAGCGAGAACGGCGTCGGCTTAGTAGCAAGTAGGACCACCGCGGACGGCGATGCACGCAGCAACACGTCTAGGCAGAGAGTCAATCAGAGTACGGATGGCGTCCTGAGGGATGGCTCTCCATTCCCTCTCAACCATTTGCCACAGTTCGTCTTCTGAACGCGGTACCCCCTGAAGGTAGGGGAGTGTCACCGGTCGCAGCACATCATCAACGTGTCGTTGGGCCGTCATAGTGCCCTGAATACGAAGTAAAGGTGACCTGGAATCATACGCGATTGCGCCCCAAACCATGATTCCACATTGTCGCACGGTGGGGCGTTCCACAATTGCTGCCGGATTGGACCTTTCTCCACGTCGACGCCACACGCGTACACGGCGACTATCACTGGACAAGCAGAAACGCGACTCATCTGAGAACACGACCCTGTGCCATTCCGTCATCCACGTCGATCTAGCCCGGCACCATTCCAAACGTTGGCGCCTATTCGGTGGGGTCAATGGCAGTCTTCTTAGCGGACGGCATGAGTGCAAGCCATTAGCAACCAATCGACGGGAAATGGTTCTGGTCGAGATGGAATGATCTAGGGTGTCTTGCACATGTTGCAGGATGGCGGTACAAATGGCTTGTGGGGGCCGCCACTGCTTGTCGAAGGATACGCCGATCCACACGTGCTGACGTCACTCTGGTTGCACCGACATTCCTATAAATTGCCACATTTCCTTGTTCCAACCATCTTCTCCACAGTCGGTGCACCGTGGACGCACCAAGGTGTGTATCAGCTGCGATTTGACGTATGGACCAACCTGCCCTTTTCAGTCCGATCACCATGCCCCTCGTAAAAGCGTCTGTCTGCTTGAACTGCCTCCGTTTACGATGACCTGGCATTCTCTGTTATTACACGTGTCTTTTGACACAAGAACAAAATTTCTACAATGATTTTCCTTGAAGAAATAACGACACGAATACTGTCCTTTCTGCAAGTTCCTTCCCTTATATCTTACTCCATGTGCGCACGAGAGCTGCGCATTTTACATCATTTGCATAACTCGGTTAGGCGTGTCTACCCTGAAATTTGCATAATTTTCTGGCCACTATTTCTTGGTGTTCCATTTTCAATGTCACACACGCAGTGTATATTAATTAATAATAATAATTATTATCATTAGATAATGATAATGATCATAATGATGATGCGCGCGCATCCGTGACAGCGGCCGATGAGGAATGAGGAATTGAGGAAAGACGGTCGTGACTATATATTAATAATCCAAAATGTGCCTTATCATTTCTTTTGAGTTTGATAAAGCGCAATTTGGATTATAGATTATAATAAAATAAAATAAGAACTACTCCAAATAATTTATTAGTGTGTGACGTTTCGGCAACAACATTGTCACCATCATCAGACAAAAGAATAAATGTTTTATTTCGATTATATATAATATTTATATATTATATATAATATTTCAATTTATTATTTTGTCTGATGATGGTGACAATGTTGTTGCCGAAACGTCACACACTAATAAATTATTTGGATTAGGTCTTATTTTATTTTATTACAATGAATTTTTATTACACAAGAGGGTCGGTGAACAAGTGGTCTAAACAGTTGAGTTTCAACCGCTACGACCAGGTATCAAATCCTGCATTGGGCACTTTTTTCTCATTTAAAAAATATTCCAATGGGACTCGATTCTTGCAAAAGTAAAACCTCACTAGTGAGGGCAAGTAACCAAACAGGGTTCTGGCACACTTGTAAATGCAAAAATCGAACTGCTTTTCACATATGTAGACATGTGGTGCACTTAGAGTAAAAGCAGCCATCTACCAACCATGTCTATCAAGGCCTGTACTACAAGGACTAGGGATAATAATAAAAAGAAAGAATTACATGAACTCAAGCTTTGGGCTTATCAGTTCTTTGCCGGGAGTAACACAACAAGCAAATACATTTACAGTATTCAGTTGTTGAGTTAATGCAATAAAAACAAGATCTAATCCAAATAAATTAATTGTGTGTGATGTCTGAGTAACAACGCTGTTACCGAAACATCATACACTATTTATTTATTTGGATTAGATCTTGTTTTTTGTATCTATAATCTCTTCCAAATTTTTATTTTTCCAAATCCATATTCTTATTTTCCATAGGATTATTCAAATAATAATCTGTATATATTTATCATGTGTATATAATCTTTCTCCATTTTTACCCCTTTGTATATTTCCCCACTTTCATAGGTTTCTCCGTCTTGTAATCCCAAGGAGAATCCTCTGTAAGACCTGTGTGTCTTAATAAAGGTTTTTGTGTGTGTGTGTGTGTGTATCTATAATTCAATTTGTGCTTTATCAATGCAATAAAAAGTTATAAAGAAACATCCCAGGATAGATCATTGATTTATTTAAAACCATGTTCTTCACTCTAATTAATTTCCCAGATTCTGTGTAGAATTTCTTTTGTTCAGTCCACTTTGCTGAGGCATCTATAAGTTGCCACAAGGAGTAAACAGTGGTGATTATTCCATTGAAGATAAAGCTGCTCTGTGATAACCTACGGACAGATTGTGGCCTCGCTCTGATTGGATGCGGCAATTAGCTCAGCAACTGACATAGTCTCCCCCATTCTATTGATAAATTCTCTATTTGACTTGTGAGTGATTTCACACTAATATCAGTTTATATGTGGAATATGAGCAATGCTTAGGTAAATTTTATCTATAAAACTTTTGGAGATTAATAAATTGGATCTATTTGTCTTGATTTCACAGATGAAGGAAAAATATGTCTACTTTCTCTAGCTAATATAGTTTACCACTGTAATATACGGGCAGACCAAAACATGTAGCAATGAGTAAGAAGAAATGAGTGAAAGTGGAGGTTTGAAAATGGGAGTGAAACATTGGGACACTCTGGTAAATTATGGCTTTGAAATTTTTTTAAAAAAGTTAGATGGCTAAATCTAGGGCTTTCCCCATGTCCAACAATACCTATGGACAACTTCAAAGCTATCTAAAGGTTCTGAATTGCACCATGCCAACCAAGATTGTAGTAGTGAGGGCTTCATATCTCTCTCTATCCTTCCTAATGATTGTGGTGGAACACTAGACTGGTAAATACTTGGATTGTGGAGTAGTTATTGTGATGGCAACAATGTGGTCATTGTGTTGGTAACAATGTGGTCATTGTGTTAGTAACAATGAGGTCATTGTAATGGCAACCATCATGGTAACAAAGTAGTCATTGTAATAGCAACAATTAGGTATTTATGATCTTAACAATAGGTCATGGTGTTGGTAACAATGCGGTCATTGTAATGGCAATAATGTGGTCATTGTGATGGCAATAATGTGGTCATGGTGTTGGTAACAATGTGGTCATTGTAATGGCAACAATGTGGTCATGCTGATGGCAATAATGTGGTCATTGTGATGATAATAATGTGGTCATTGTGATGATAACAATGTGGTCATTGTGATGATAATAATGTGGTCATTGTGATGATAATAATGTGGTCATTGTGATGATAATAATGTGGTCATTGTGATGATAATAATGTGGTCATTGTGATGCTAATAATGTGGTCATTGTGATGGTAACAAAGTAGTCATTGTAATGGTAACAAAGTAGTCATTGTAATTGCAACAATGTGGTCAAGCCCTCCCAATATTTTTCCCTTGCAGTAAGGCCAGTAGAAGTTTATTTTATGTGTAAAAATAAAGATGTGTGCTTCATTTTTTTTTATTTCTTAATTGAAGAAAGATCTTGGGGAACCTCAAGCTTCCACCAGCCAGTATTGATGTGGCTGTGAATTAATTACACTGTGGCCATGTTCTAACTGTTGATTTTCTTACAGTGTTGTGTGGTAATGAACTAGTTGACTCTGAGGCCATGTTCTGATGATTTTATATCCAGTACATGTTCTGTGAAATAACCCCTCTATCTAAAATCAACAGTTCCTAGCCCCCAAAGCAAGTTGTATAATTAGTAAGAAAGGAAGGTAGACTCCACTTACCTTGTCAAATATGGCTTTCCACCCCTGGAACAAACACAAATCTCACTTTTAACTTGTTCTTCCAGGTACATAGTAAGTTAGGATGTACTGTGGCAATACTGTCAACACTTGCCATGGGAGTAAGCCTCACTAAACATGTCAAATCAGTTCTACACTCATAGAGACAAAACCTGGGGAAGTTGTACCTTTTAGCATGTGTATCGGGATTCAGACAATAACTCTGAAAGATATACTCATGGACAAAACTTAAGGAAGTTGTACCTTTTAGCATGTATATCAGGATTCAGACAATAACTCTGAAAGATATTACAGTGACCTTTATTGAAGACATATGTAAATATAGAAGGCATGGGAAAACAAGAAAATGTGTGAAAGACAAGAAGTGCTGTACAATTATACTCTCTCAAAGGTAACAAGAGATCCACAGCAGTGGGACTCTCAACACATGGCTAACAAAACTGTCAAACAGTATGAGTGAGGTTTAGATGAATACAAATAGTATGATGCTTGCATAGATTAACTTGCCAACATGTGACCAACCTTTGGAATTACAAAAGCACACAAACATAATGACACATTCCTAGAATCATTACCCTTGACTCATCAAAAGGTCAACCTTGATATAGCAACAAGACTTGAATTTGCCATTTTTACTATATAGAAAGCCCAGGGCCAAGCATTTGTTGGCGTGCATCATCAGTTTTCATACATGCTATCCTGCATTTTCAAGAGTTTTATTTTGAGCTTGCTAAAAAAACCTGGGTTCAGCTGGCCCGGCTGATAGTACCCTGTAAGGGCTCCTGATCCATGGATATAAGATGAGCCGCATTTGTACTCCATGTTAGGAGCGGCTGCACATGGCGTCTGTTCCTCATGTCAGAGGCGGCCATTTCTTTTGGAGCTAAGTCGGTGGCCTGCCACTGAGTAGTGCTCCCAGTCTTAATGACAAAGGCATTCTACTTCACCCAGTCATGATGAAGATATGAAAGAAGAAGAGTTTTATCATGTCAGTAAGGGTAGTATAAAATTATTTTACCTAAAAAAGAAGCTTATGAATAAAAAACAGTTTCAATTTCTTATAACAGATGCCACACTTATGTATCATATTAATGTTAGGTTTTAAAAATACTTTTAATTTCAATTTGCGGAAGAGCAATGCTCGAAACATATTATATATTTAAAATTATATGTATTTCTACTGTCCTCAAAGTTTATGTCTATAGTTCATTTGGTGCTTATCTCCATGGTTAAACCAATTCCTGAAGTCCACTCCTCTCCAATTTTGCGATGGTAGTTATAGGCCTGGAAAATAGGTCCTCTATTGTCAGTTCTGCATCATTTATGGTGGTGGTGCTTATCTCCAATGTTAAACCAATTCCTGAAGTCCACTCCTCTCCAATTTTGTGATGGTAGTTATTGGATAGTTCATTTAAAATACCTTTTCCAAGAGTTTAGCTTCAGTATTGCTAAAAAAGGAAAACAGCCAAATGTAATATTACAGCGGTGTGGTAGATTAAACTGGTGATACTGCTGGGAGGGTTTACCACTGATGATCCAGGCCCTCCCATTAATTTATAATTGTAGTAAGAGCAGTAGAAACTTGATTTATTTTAAAAGAGAGAGAAGCACATATGGGTCAAAAATAATTTAAATTTATTATAACAGATGGCTTATGTATGCATCATATTTTCAAGAGTAAAAAGACATTTCAAGTACTCCTAGCATCTGTACTCCATGTTAAGATAGGCTGCACGTGGCATCTGTTCCTCATGTCAGAGGTTTCATATTGGAACTAAGTCAGTGGCCTGCTACTGAGTAGTGCTCCTAGTCTTAATGACAAAAGCATTCTACTTCACCCAATCATTATGGATGTCAAATCTCCTTTGTGATGAGCTCTACTCATCATTCCCAGCAGACACCATCTCAAGATCTAAAAGCTCATTGAGATACCCTGATATGATTGTTGTTGTTTCTTATCCCCTTGTGCAAAGATTACACGAATTCCATGAGTTCATGCTCCTCGAGCTGTTTTATGATGAGCAGCGGCCTCTCCCAAAGGTCCTGATATGATTGTTGTGAGTGGAGATAAGAAAGAAGTACTCTTACTATATGAAAAAATCTACACTCAGTTAGTATGGAAAGAGGTCAAATTTAAATAAAATATAATACAGTAGTCTCCCATGAGGGGCCCCCTTAAAATGATGTCTACCTGGTGTCTTCTGGAGGTGGTCTCTTATCTGAGACTCTGTCATGTCTTTCAACTGTAACAAAGTCTCTGATAAGAGACCACCTCCAGGAGAGACCTGGTGTAACTATGCTTACTACTGTATTATTCTTTACCAAATTATATATAGGTATCTCAAACAACTTATACATACTTCTTGCAAAAGTCCAACCCCACCAGCGAGTGCAAGTAACCAAACGGGGCTCTGGCACATTTGTAAGTGCAAAGTCGAACTGCTTTCACATGTGTAGACATGTGGTGCGCTTACAGTAAAAAGCAGTCGCTAACTACCCACCATGATTATCGTGTACTAGGGATAAGCAAAAAAAAAAAAAAAAACTTATACATACAGTAAAACCCCTCTATAGTGAACCCCAATGGGACAGAGCTTTTGGTTCACTATAGCCACGGTTTGGCCATTTTTTTTACTTTTCAAAATTTTTAGACCGTATAATTAAAGGACAGGCATACACACTGGAAGAGGCTTCCTCTTAATAGTGGTCACTTTGTTTTAATTCCCTTAATTGACCAATATCCTTACATTAATACTGAATAATAATAGAAATCATTAGATGATAGGTTCTTCTTATCATTAACATACATGTACCTCTATGTCTAATTTAAAAATCAAGACAAATCCTAGGCAAAGTTTTATTAAATATATATTCAAATAATATAAAATGATTTTAAAACATCATTATCACATTATATAATACATTGTTTACTTGGAAAAATGGCTCTAACACCTTGTTGCTTCAAAGCATTCTTCAAGCATTGCACCATTCAAATAAGTTGGTGTTTTTCTTCCATTTCATTTTCCCACATATTCTTCTAGATCTAGATTTCGTTTTTTTTTAACCTGTCATGCAAAACATTGCTGACTTTAAAATCACCCTAGTTAATGGCATAAAAATAGTTTTTGTTTGATCACGGGACCATTTATTTGGATTTTTTTTTTTAGCCCTAAAACGTACGATCGCGATCGCGGCAAAAGTTGAGGTTGATTCCTCTTTGTAACAATTTTTAATAGCTTTATATTTTATCTTTTATAATAGAAAAGTTATATTCTCTTATTTTAATACGTTCTTAACATTTTGCCTGTGTTGTTTCACTTGGAAAAGTTCTGAAAATGGCTTTTTTTTAAAAAGAAATAACGCTTTTGTTTTTAAAATGCCTTTGTTTTCTTCATTTTGGAAGCCATTTGTATTTTTATATTTCAAATTTAATGGATGAAAATATATTCTATTTAATAAAAGTATAATGTGTTAAAATTTATACAACATACAGCAAAATAAAGTGCAAAATTCAAAACAAACAATGCCGCTAAATTTATTGTTTTGAAATCGCGATCCGCGAGTTGAAACATGCTCAAAATTTTGTTGTTTTAAATTTTTTTTAAATTACAATTCTAAGTTCGTTATAAGCATAGTATTTTAAATATATTTTATCATTTTGGGACCGAAAATAGGTTCGTTATAGGGGTAGTTCGTTATTCTAAAAATCGCAAAGTTCGTTATAACGATGGTATTTTCAACGGAATGGAATTGGGAATCGGCGTGGGTTCGTTATAAGGGAAGGTTCGTTATATCCAGGGTTCGTATTAGCGGGGTTTTACTGTACTATGTATTTGAATGGGGGATGTTTTTAAATTTATAATTTTATTTATAAATTTTATTTTTGTAGGACCTCTCTGGGCTCAGGCAACCCTCTAGTAATGAGATTTAATTGTATTAAATCAATTTCTTAAAACAAATTAAGGGAACTCCAAAGAAAAAAAAATCTTTTTGAGGGTAAAAGTTGCATAATAATGCATTGTGAATAATTTGTAGATATTGAATATAAAGCATGACTGGCAGATAAACACTAAACAAATTTATTCAAAATTCTTTTTAACTTAACGATTCATTTAAAATTTTACATTTATATAGACATGCCTTCTATACCTATGTACATATCAAAGGTTCAAAGAATGAAATGGCTGGAGACTGTGGGTGATACAATAAAGTTAGGAATGAGACAGAAATGAAAACTTTTGGATGTTCAAATGATAAAGTTGGATTAGAAACATAAGGTAACAAGACTAAAATCATTGTTACCAAAATGTTACAAACAGTTTATTTAGATGTGGTCTTATTGCTATGTTTTTTTTTTTTTAAATGTGAACTATTTAGGATGCATATAATTCATCGCAGTAAGGACAGTAGAAATTAGATTTATGTGTGAAAAAAAACATTCAGGTCTTAATGTTTTCATTTTCTATATATAGATGGGGCGTTATTTTGCTTTTTATAATTCTTGTAAATAAAATAATTTTTTTTACTGCCCTTACTTCAATGATAAAAATAATGGGAGGGCCTCTGGCTCATCTATGGTATTTTATCATTGCAGTAAGGGCAGTAGAAAAATATATTTAACAGAATTGCATAGCATGATATAAATAGTTCGAATTTCCTATAGCAGATGGGATGCTAATGTATAATGTTTATACCTTATGTTTGGAAAGTCCATTATGGGGGCAGACTTCTATATTTTGCTATTTGAAAATGAATAACAATTGTATAATATTGGAACTGACAACAACATTTTACAACAAAAAAAGTAAAGAAATAAGAACTATATACATAATGTGTGTGGGAGTTACATCAAGAAACTGAGGGCGTCAAAAAATGAAATATCCATGTCATCTTCATCATCATCCCAAATCTCACAGATTTCTTCAAATAAGTCATCTTCCTCTGGTTCTCCGAGGTCAACGTAGGTTGTCTCCATGTTGGAGAAATTTTCTCGGCACAGTCCTGCTGCGTTAAGGAACTGGAGTTTCTTTAGGATGAGAGGCCAGATGATGTCGTCTGCTGTGTCCTTAGCCATCAGGTACTGTGCCGTGACCTGCTGCCGCTGGCCAATCCTATGGGCCCGGTCCTCTGCCTGTGTTAGCACCCCAGGGTTCCAGAACAGCTCCGCAAACACAACCAGGTTGGCTGCGGTGAGAGTGATTCCTGTACTGGCCGCAGTGATGGATAATAAGGCCACCTTGCAGTCTTCCTTGTTCATGAAGGTCTCGCAGTGTTTCTTCCTTGTCTTGGCGGCCGTGCTCCCATCAATCTTGACAAACTTGCACTTGAGCTTCTCCAGCACCATGGCGATGCCTGACATCATTATCTTGTGGTGGGCAAAGCAGAGGAACTTCCGTCCTGACTGTACCAGCTCCCGTATGTAGGCGCAGACTGCTGGCATCTTTGAGATCCCAGTCTCTCTGTAGTACTCCATGAGTCTGGACCTCCTCTGTCGGCCATCTAGGTCCTTGTTGTTCTTCAGGTTAAAGTCCATCTTCCTCAGGACCTTGTTGCTGGTGTTCACAAAGGATGGGTCCAGGCATACCATCTGTCGATGTTTCTGCGGAAGTTCAGTCAGTATGTCTGATTTAATCCTTCTAATCATGATGGTCTCTTCCAAGACCAATTGCAACTCCTTTGTGTTGGACGACCCGCTATAATCGCGATCCCATAAATTTTTCTTCCCGCCACAATACCGTGTTCCAAAATCTAAGGCTGTGGGGAACAACTTCTTGTCAACGAGAGAAATTTGGCTGTAAAGTTCAATGGGTTTTGAAAGTGCAGGGGTACCTGTGAGTAAAATAACTCTCTTTGCATTCTTGGCAAGCTTATGAGCTGCCTTGGACCTTGCTGATCTCTTGGTCTTAAGATAGTGGCTTTCATCAAAAATGAGGATTTTGGGATTCAGTTTGGTCTTGAGGTCAGCGTGATGCCTGGACATCAGATCATAGCTACAGATTAAGACGGACATTTCATCATCATCCATGTTGTGGCTGCCGCCATCCCAGACACAAATATCTCTGGGGACAATGTAAGACACCCACTTCAGGAAGGCCTCCCTCCAGTCGTACCTCATGGAGGCGGGGCATACCACCACAACAGGCCACTCCTCCTTGTAATACTGGGCAATCCCGATTGCTTGGATCGTCTTGCCCAGCCCCATGTCATCTGCAATGAGGATTCGGCCCTCCCTCTGGATCCCAAACTCCACCCCTTTTTTCTGGAAGGGCATCAAGCTTTCTTCTAGATAGGTGTCTAGACCTTCTAAACTCACATCCCTCATATCAGGATATTTAGAGAATACATTTAATAAGAATGGAGGGAGAGGCTTGAAGTTGACTTTTGGAACTTGTTTCATGGCCTCACACAGCCTGTCATGATCCTCAAAGGAAAAATCCCATCTCTTTTCAACAGTGTCATAATGTTTACTTGGAAGGGTTTTGAAAACATTGATACTTTCTTGGTGATACTTCATTTCCACATAGAATCTCTGTTTGCCATGCAGAAGGCAAACTGCAGACATTGGTGGTGCATGGCTGTGTACAAGGTATTCTTGTTTGGGCTGAGGACTGCCCCATGATGTACTTTGCCCTGGTGATGTCAGGATACCATGCTGTGAATTACTATTTGCAAATAGGTTTTGACGGGATTGTATCTGTACCCCATATCCCTGCTGTAGTGATGTATTGACTTTATTTTGCCCTGGTGATGGAGGAACTTTGTAAGGCGAATATCTGTTGTTCTGGTGAAGTTGGGAGCTCGAAACTTGCGAGTTTCTTCTCGCCTCACGTAATGCCAGCGCCTTTATTCGATTCTCTTCTATTTTACGTCGTTGCTCTTCACTTAAGTCACTCATTCTACATTTAATATTTATACTTATTGCAAAAACGGTTGTCGACAGGCGGTTACTTTTCAAAAACATAAACAAACAATGTTTACAAAGGAAAAATCTGTGAATAAATAAATTGTAAATATTGACTATGAGCTAAATATAATTAATTTTTAAAATAAAAATTATATTTACCTTTTCTACGTCCTTAGAAACCAAGTTTACGTCGTAAGATTGCTGTCTTTTAGCCATTTTCTCCCTCTTCTATTAGATTTTTACATAGGTATGCAACTTCTCATACACGTGACTGATCCCCCTGCCAGGATAAACAAATCGCTTCTATGAATTTGCTCTAAGTGGAAATGTGATTAATTTTTTTTACCTACTTCTCGTCATTGAATCCTTGCATACGAATATAGAAGATCGATATTTTAACGAATAAAAAATCACCCCCAATTAAAAATATATTAATATTTTAAAATAAAATTAGTAAAAAAAAGAGACTTTATAATTGCGGTTTTAGATAATTCCTATTTTTGCTTTAATACAAGAATTACTCAAAGGCATTCTTAATATTTAGAGCTATCTTTTGTGATTGCTCTTCAAATGTAGCATCTCTATAAGTAATGGTCAACAAAATGAAAAGTTCAAAATTAATTTGCAGATTGTTTTCCATCTTTATATTTCATTTAAAACTAACTAACGGGATCTTATTGAAGACTTAAGTTAAGAGGGAGGTGGGGTATGCGCCAATACCAAAATCTATAAGAGAATGTTTTGGATATTAAATATAGAGGGCTGATAAAAATCCATGAAAATCATTCATGCTATATGCAGAATTAGTGTTTATACATGGCTTTCCTATATTAGGGCAAAAGATAGGGTTTCTTGGAGGATATATACGATATTGGCGATTGTGTGCTAGTGTTTAACAAATTTATACTCAACACAATATATATTTCATTAATTTTGGTAAAAATGTGCTACAAACACCAATTTATCCTGAAGAGAAAATGTTCATTAGCTTAAGAATTTATTGTATGAAAGAGACAAATTTCACATAGACAATAAATAGAATAATGACGATATAAAATTATTATTGAACATCATCATCGTTATGAAGAAATTTGAAAATATGCAAGGTTCTGCCGAATGGATGCTTTCCCAAAAGTATTGTCTAAAAAATTAGAATAGAATTATTATCCATGATAGTATTTGTTGTATAATCATAGAAAAAAATCTCATTTTAATATATATTATCATAATGTACTAATTATAAAGATAGCAGTAGTTGCAATATATATATGATGATATGGAGTAATATTAATTATAATTATCATTTTCCTACCTTCATATTCTGGTTTTAAAACCATATCTAAATGATTCCAGACCTACCGCAATATATATTAAAATATTATCCAGATATGCCAAATCTATTTTGTAAAAATTATATATATATAGATGGAAATTATATATATATATATATTATCACCTACTTCCACCAAGTCAAATACTTCAACCAAGATCCAATGCAGTTTTCAATGATTTTAAAGCCTCATCTTCAGTTTATCCCCTTAATTCTCTTATAAGTATTGACATTTTGCATTTATTTAAGTAATTTCCAGTAGATAATATTTGAGTTTATTCTCTCTCTCCTGGAGGATAATGCATAAATAAACAAATTATTTTGGCAATACACCCTTGAGCAAGTCTAATGCAGATGTCTATGAGAGAAGCATTGAGTTATGAGATTGACTTCGCAGTACTGAATTGATTGTCTCTGGGATCTGTAAATTCTAATGTAAAATCGTTATTTATTGGTTTATTTGAATAGCGCGTATATTTTTTAAACAGCATCTCTTCAAATATTGTTGCCTAATTATTAAAATTATGGTTTCTTTGTAGTTTAAAACAATAATACTGTTAAATATAAAACGGTTTCGCCCGTGTTCTGATCGAGTGAATGAAAGACTCTACTATTTTAGGAATTTATATATATACTAGACGAATGGCCCGGGCAACGCCCGGGTTTTACCCGAGTGCGCATATATTTTAAAAACGTTTTAATTCAAATATTATTCGTTACAATTATAAATTGGCGCCATGGATGTCACTCTTGTGAAACGTCCCGTTCCAAACTGTGTGTTTTTAAAATGTTTTAATTAAAATACTATTCGTTACAATTATAAATTGGCGCCGTGGATGTCTCTCTTGTGAAACGTCCCGCCCCAAACTGTGTGTGTCTTGAAAATATAAAAATAAAAATGTGAATTTTCATAAATATTCCATCATGTCGATTTTCTTTTTGCATTTCACCTACTAAATCGATAGAGATAATTACATTTGCAACATGAACTTAGGTATATTGACTAAATAGAAAACTGCATAGTAATAAAGATCATTTTTAAAGGCACCATATCGTTTTTTTTCAATAAAATCGAAACAAAAATTAACGATAAATAACGACAATTGCCTTAAAAAGAAATTGCCTTAAAAAAAGAAACATTCGCGGTGATTTTGTCTTGCATTCGTTTATACAATTATTATATACAATGACCCGGGCAACGCCCGGGTTTTACCCGATTAAATGCTTTTATTCAAATACTATTCGTTACAATTATAAATTGACGCCGTGGATGTCATTCTTGTATAATATATAAATGAGTTTTAAAAATTGTAAAAAAAAAAAAAAAATGCATCGGCCGGGAATCGAACCCGGGCCGCCCGCGTGGCAGGCGAGCATTCTACCACTGAACCACCGATGGTTATGAAAAATCCCATCCGTGAGCTTCAAAGAGACAAACAGACAGAATAAGGCAAATATATAATACTAGACGAATGGCCCGGGCAACGTCCGGGTTTTACCCGAGTGCGTATATATTTTAAAAATGTTTTAATTAAAATACTATTCGTTACAATTATAAATTGGCGCCGTGGATGTCTCTCTTGTGAAACGTCCCGCCCCAAACTGTGTGTGTCTTGAAAATATAAAAATAAAAATGTGAACGGAAAAATATGTCCAGTGTAGCCTAGTGGTCATGGCATCTGCCCGGTAAGCGGAAGGTCGTGGGTTCGATTCCCATCCCTTGACACTTTTTTTATTTTATCCATTCTGACCAATATCTATCCGTGAACTTCACACAGAGAGAATAAGGCAATTATATAAGTAGATAATCCAAATTGTGCCTTATCACACACTATTTTTTTATTTGGCCTTATTACCTTGTGTTTATAATTTATGACGTAATGCCGGCGGCGCGCGCCCGTTGGCTGCCGGCGAGCACGTGACCTCCCTGTGCGCGCGCATCCATGACAGAGCCGGCCGGCCCATGACGGTCGTGACTATATATGTTGATGGATGGATAATAATAATAATATAATAATAATGATAATGAGCATAATGATGATGCGCGCGCACCCGTGACAGAACCGGCCGGCCGGCCCATGACGGTCGTGACTATATATGTTGATGATAATAATAATAATAATTATTATTATTATTATCATTAGATAATGATCATGATCATAATGATGATGCGCGCACCCGTGACAGAACCCATGACGGTCGTGACTATATATGTTGATAATATAAATGAGTTTTAAAAATTGTAAAAAAAAAATGCATCGGCCGGGAATCGAACCCGGGCCGCCCGCGTGGCAGGCGAGCATTCTACCACTGAACCACCGATGCTTTAAAAAATGGCCATATTTAGGTATTCATTACATTCCGGATTAGTCCGGGTAAAAAAAAGTTCTTCAAATGAAAAAAAGAAATAGCCAAAAATACTAATCAAAATGCAGCCGAAAATTTTCCTCAGGTTTATAAAAAGCGACATGTAAAATTTGGTACCAATTGGTTCAGTAGTTTTTGAGTTTATCGCGAAACAGACAGACAGACAGAAATTGACTTTTATATATATAATAGAGATATAGAGATTTACTCTTCATTGTTGGCTTTTTATCTTACATTCATTCTTCATTGTTGGCTTTTTATATTGCATTCACTCTTCATTGTTGGCTTTTTATCTTACATTCACTCTGTTGGCTTTTTATATTACATTTACTCTTCATTGTTGGCTTTTTATCTTACATTCACTCTGCATTGTTGGCTTTTTATATTATATTTACTATTCATTGTTGGCTTTTTCTCTTACATTCATTCTTCATTGTTGGCTTTTTATATTACATTAACTCTTCATTGTTGGCTTTTTATCTTACATTCACTCTTCATTGTTGGCTTTTTATCTTACATTCATTCTGTTGGCTTTTTATATTACATTTACTCTTCATTGTTGGCTTTTTATCTTACATTCACTCTTCATTGTTGGCTTTTTATATTATATTTACTCTTCTTTGTTGGCTTTTTATCTTACATTCATTCTTCATTGTTGCCTTTTTATATTACATTTACTCTTCATTGTTGGCTTTTTATCTTACATTCACTTTTCATTGTTGGCTTTTTATCTTACATTCATTCTTCATTGTTGGCTTTTTATATTACATTCACCCTTCATTGTTGGCTTTTTATCTTACATTCATTCTTCATTGTTGGCTTTTTATATTACATTCACTCTTCATTGTTGGCTTTTTATCTTACATTCACTCTGTTGGCTTTTTATATTACATTTACTCTTCATTGTTGGCTTTTTATCTTACATTCACTCTTCATTGTTGCCTTTTTATATTATATTTACTCTTCATTGTTGGCTTTTTATCTTACATTCATTCTTCATTGTTGGCTTTTTATATTATATTTACTCTTCATTGTTGGCTTTTTATCTTACATTCATTCTTCATTGTTGGCTTTTTATATTACATTTACTATTCATTTTTGGCTTTTTATCTTACATTCACTCTTCATTGTTGGCTTTTTATCTTACATTCATTCTTCATTGTTGGCTTTTTATATTACATTCACTCTTCATTGTTGGCTTTTTATCTTACATTCATTCTTCATTGTTGGCTTTTTATATTACATTCACTCTTCATTGTTGGCTTTTTATATCATATACGAATGACCCGGGCAACGCCCGGGTTTTACCTGATTAAATGCTTTTATTCAAATACTATTCGTTACAATTATAAATTGGCGCCGTGGATGTCATTCTTGTATAATAAATAAATGAGTTTTAAAAATTGTAAAAAAAAAAAAATGCATCGGCCGGGAATCGAACCCGGGCCGCCCGCGTGGCAGGCGAGCATTCTACCACTGAACCACCGATGGTTATGAAAAACCCCATCCGTGAGCTTCAGACAAACAGACAAACAGACAGAATAAGGCAAATATATAAGTAGATATATATATATATATGTCATAATTTGTATATAACTGTATGCATCTCCGACCTACTATGTATGTACAATGTATGTTTTAAAAAGATTTAATAAAAGAACAAAGGTAACTGGAGGATAGAACGCCTTAGAGAAAAACCTAGGAAGTAGGCTTAGAAGAGAACACAACTATTAATAAAGTCACAGTCAACCTTATGACCCCGGAAATCCTAAAAGCTAAGTTTAACGACCAGTATTTCCTGGGCAAGGCCGGTCATATCTTCCGCCAAAGAAATCCGCAAGGCCCAATTAGGAAACAATACCTAAGTAGGTCAACCAATAGAAAACGGCCATGTGACATCTTCCTACCAATTAGGGAACAACACCTAAGTAGGTCAACCAATAGAAAAAAGCCCACGTGACAGCTTCCCGCCAATGGGAAAGAAGAAAACTCTTGGTGTTAAATCGAGAACCTAGGATAGTTAGTAATCGCTTCGCTCCCACCGAGTTCGGATCGAGTCTTCGACTTGCTCTCACCAAGGTAACATCTGCTCTAGAGATCTCTCTCTCAACTCATCCCATAGTCAAGTCGATCATCACCATGTGATCCGATAGTAATAGTCAAAATCGCTCCGCTTTTTCAAGCTTTCTTTCCTCCAAACCAGTTGCCTTTTATTTTCAACCCATCAAGTATCCTGGCTTATTTCCCTTGTGTGAAAACCTTTACCATTCAGACACCACGACTGCGCCATCACTTCAACTATCTTCAACCCCAAGAGTAAGGTTTCCCAGCATAGCATATTACCACAGCTCTATTGAAAGTCGACAGGATATATTACCACATATATTGAAAGTCGACAGGATATATTACGATATATATTGAAAGTCGACAGGATCATGGTGGAAAGTAACCAGGACGCAAGCAAAACAAACGGCAATGACAAACCGAGAAGGAAGAAACTGGCAACGAGCGGAAAGAAGCTGGCAACGAACGAAGCGACAAAACACACCCTGGCGACAATAATTTTGCAGTTGACCGCCGCACTTCAAGGAGCAAGGCCCACTCAACTACAGACGGCGTTCCGTAGCGCCACCCCCGGAGCAGCCCACACCCCCCGCCGACCGAAAGGCGAGATGAGCGCGGCAGCCGACGCACGTGCCACCACCCCAGGCAAGTGTCACCGAGGCCGGACACCGACCACCGAGGAGTCATCCACCGCCATGCCGTACCCGTACACCACACCCGAAAGTAATCCGCGCGAACCGGGACAGTGCAAACGGTCCCAAAACGACATTCCAGTACCGGACTTCACTTCAATTCCGCGGACGGTGCAACCATCCCAAGCCCAAGACGTCCCAGCCGAGCCGAACTTTCGAGACTAAGGTAGGCACCCCCCCTATGGCGTCAAGAATTGACTTTGGACTTCTATCTAACCCTACCTACCCCTTTAACCATGTATCTAAACCTGTACCAAATGAATTCAAGCACGGGCTAGACCAAAACCTGTCCCAAAGGGCTCGTACAGCACGCAAAGCTTTCACACATGGAAACCCTTGCCTGCATTCATTGCCCAAACCCCAAATATTTACATGCCACCATTCTAATCTCACACCACGCAACTTTTCACTCAACCCAATTGCCAGTACTATATGCCCACAACACATAAAGCCACCACGGCTTCAACCTACAATTCCAATAATGCCCAAAATAGTGTCCGTACACCAACACAGCTCACCCACTTACCACACAAAATCCATACATGACCATACGTCGTCACGCCACAATCACGCAAATGTACCTCACAACAAACACGACATTCACAATAACAATACCCAGACAGCACCCATCCAACAGGACGGTTTTCACGCTAACAAACACGCACCCATACGTCATCACGCAACAAACACGCACAACCCGCCCAACAAGCGCGACACTCGCGCCAAAAGACGACAACAACCAGTAAGCGCATGCACAACCGTTAAGAATAATACAATCATCCCGTCTACACAAAACATAGAAAAAATTCACGCCACCAAACAACCACACAATCTAAAAACATTGCGATCTTTCCTAAAAGCTGTGAACGCCTATAAAGAGTTCATTCCAGACCACGCCCGCTTGCGGACGCCACTTGTCAACCTTCTAAAAAGGGATGTCATGTGGGTCTGGGGTGACGAATGCCAGAAAGCGTTCACTAATCTGAAAGAAAGCCTTACCACACACCCCACATTACACCTTTACCAAGAAGGTCTGCCATGCCAGGTGTACTGTAACACCTCAACATTCGGCATTGCAGGCATTCTTAAACAAGTCTACCCTGATGGGAAGACATACCCAGTTCAACATTTCAGCCGCTCTCTGCGTGGTCACGAGCGAAATTATTCAGACTTGGAACTACAATGCCTAGCCATTGTGGGAAGTGTGGATAACTTCCGCGCCTGTCTAATGGGCAGAAAGTTTACAATACTTTCTGACCATCCTGCATTGCAGTGGTTGAAAGAGATCAAAGCCCCGTCAGGCAGATTGTTTCGATGGAAGTTAAGACTGTCAAGATACGAATATGAGGTCCGTAGCATAAATGGAGTACAACAATATGAAACGGGCGTTGTAACTCGTATCCCATTTTGTGGCTTTCTAGATGCGCCACTCATAAAGAGCCAACAGTCTTCTCCACCGGGAAAATCTCGCGTGACTATGGATCACAATGAACTGCGCACCGTCTCCCGAAAAGGTGTACTTAAAACTATAGTCCCAAGTTCACTTACAGCCAGACTTCTTAAGTCCGTACACACACAACACCACCATCCAAACATCTCCAAGATGACGAGACTCATCTCGTCACAATATTATTGGCAGAACATGACACAAGACATCGCAAAACAGGTAAAAACCTGTCCCACCTGCCGATTCGCTAGAAGAATCGATGAATCCAACCAACCTCCACGTAAAAATACCGACACAGCCCCCAAGGCAAAACAAAATTCGTACATAAAACACAGCGTACACACAACACAAACAATGCCGAAATTACATCACCCACGTCAGAGAAACGATTACACATTTCCACTTAAACCAATTACCGCCGACATATCTCTAATAAAACCATTGACGACCAAACAGGAGAACTGCGAACCTATCAATCATTTAAATTCTACAATTAATAAGGTTCAAGCAAATATTTCAGAATCAACATTTATAACAACATGGAAGAACATGGGTCAATACCCTATCTTTCATCTGATTTTTATCCTTTGTTTGCTAGCTTTACCATACAAATATATCCCAGTTTTATTTCTTAGTTATTTGTTTATCTATACCATGCCCTCTCATAGAATTTTCGAACTACAAGAGGCAGTTTTTAATTTTGGACAAGCATTTATAAAACTTCTCATAATTTTAGGAAACATTTTTGCAGAAAATCTAAATAAATTCCGAGGAGATAGAAGTAACTGAAAGTAACAAGATCCGAATCACACCCACAAAGTCAAATAGGAAACAGGACGTAGATCCGCGAGGTCATAAAATTCGAGTAAGACAGCTAATACAAATAAAGGAAGCGTAGTTCCCCCACTTCCGGATCCAATTACTTGCAAATAGTGGGTGGGTAATTTTAGATCGGATCCTGCTTCCCCGACACACCCCACTTCCGTATCTCTAATTACAATGAGAAAGTCACCTATTGAGGTCAACTGGGAACCTCTCTATGCCACCGATTTTGGATTCCAGTTCGAACCTGCGTACCGACTTTTGCAAAATGTAGTCCAATCGACTGTCACTCGAAAATCAAACAAGATACACACACAAACATTCTAAATGAGTTCCCATCCCTATTATAACTAATCATAATTACTTTACAGACTCCCAAAAAACATTACATATTCCACCTACACGTAGATATCACAGACCTTAGGATCTCGACAACACATAGAATTCGCTCACACATTTCTTACACAAAAGACTTCTAACATTTTTCACAATATACACAAAGACAAAAATACACATAAAGGTTATATAGATTTCCATGTCTCCTGTATACATAGCATAAACGCGCACTTGAGGGCTAGGATCACGTTTCCACCTAAGTGTCGCTACAGATGAGACAAAAAATTTATAGGGCATAATTGAGCAATTAATACATCTAGATCAGGGCATGTAGATACACAACGGGTTCAAACCAATACACCTTATTGTTGATATAAACCATTTTCACTATTTCTTTTTTTTCCAAATTAAAATTAAAAGACTTAATCAATTTAGCAATTTATTCAATTTATTATCACTTTTAATCATTAATTATCATTTTATTTACCACTTAGTTTATATTATCGTAGTTTCAAATCAACGAAAACTCACTGGTTTTCTTTTAAAATTAGATATTATATTTTATTTTGATTTACAAAAACATTCTCTGTTTTTTCTCTCTCACCATGCATCAAGCATTCACTTTGATTTCTTCCAACTTTTTATTTTATTTTTTGATTTCTCAAAAGCCCTAATAAAAATCCCTCGATTTCCATTCCCAATTTCGAGTAGAATATAGTTAGGCATTTCTTTTTTACCATGCAACAAGCACTTTTCTTTTTTCTCACCATGCAACAAAGCATTTTTTTCTCTCACCATGCAACCAAGCATTTACTTTGATTTCTTCCAACTTTTTATTTTTATTTTTTGATTTCTCAAAAGCCCTAATAGAACTCCCTCGATTTTATTTCCAATCTCGAGTAGAATATCGTTTAGGC
This sequence comes from Cordylochernes scorpioides, assembly GCA_030710605.1. NCBI lineage: Eukaryota > Metazoa > Arthropoda > Arachnida > Pseudoscorpiones > Chernetidae > Cordylochernes > Cordylochernes scorpioides. The sequence continues at coordinate 113,575,803 of CP092863.1, forward strand.
GCATTTTCTTTTCTTTTTAACCCACTATGTACCATAGCATTCATTTTGATTTCTTACAATTAAAAAATTTTTGATTTCTATTAATTATACTCAACCTATATCATCAACACCATTCTATTTTACCTCTTATATCACCACCAATGCTTGTATATAGCCTCTCAATACCCACAACTAATTTTCCCACAAAATTATTTTTCCCTTTACAGAATTCTCTCAGGCTAACCCCTTCTTGAATTCTTCACATGTAGGGGGCGCATCTGTCATAATTTGTATATAACTGTATGCATCTCCGACCTACTATGTATGTACAATGTATGTTTTAAAAAGATTTAATAAAAGAACAAAGGTAACTGGAGGATAGAACGCCTTAGAGAAAAACCTAGGAAGTAGGCTTAGAAGAGAACACAACTATTAATAAAGTCACAGTCAACCTTATGACCCCGGAAATCCTAAAAGCTAAGTTTAACGACCAGTATTTCCTGGGCAAGGCCGGTCATATCTTCCGCCAAAGAAATCCGCAAGGCCCAATTAGGAAACAATACCTAAGTAGGTCAACCAATAGAAAACGGCCATGTGACATCTTCCTACCAATTAGGGAACAACACCTAAGTAGGTCAACCAATAGAAAAAAGCCCACGTGACAGCTTCCCGCCAATGGGAAAGAAGAAAACTCTTGGTGTTAAATCGAGAACCTAGGATAGTTAGTAATCGCTTCGCTCCCACCGAGTTCGGATCGAGTCTTCGACTTGCTCTCACCAAGGTAACATCTGCTCTAGAGATCTCTCTCTCAACTCATCCCAATAGTCAAGTCGATCATCACCATGTGATCCGATAGTAATAGTCAAAATCGCTCCGCTTTCTCAAGCTTTCTTTCCTCCAAACCAGTTGCCTTTTATTTTCAACCCATCAAGTATCCTGGCTTATTTCCCTTGTGTGAAAACCTTTACCATTCAGACACCACGACTGAGCCATCACTTCAACTATCTTCAACCCCAAGAGTAAGGTTTCCCAGCATAGCATATTACCACAGCTCTATTGAAAGTCGACAGGATATATTACCACATATATTGAAAGTCGACAGGATATATTACGATATATATATAGAACATTAATAGAATTTTCAAATATTGTATATGACAGTGGCTACAAAAATCATATTGTGAGAACTGCATTAAGAGAAGAAATTGGCAGAATGCGTCTAGATTGTGACTATTCTCGTAATTGGGTTGGACATTCCAATAGAAGAAAGTTTAGAACAGGGGGTGTGCATAATACATATTGAAATACTCTCTGATTGTTTGAATTGTTTTCCTTTTTTGAAGAGATCAAAAGAAACAATCTCTAGCAGAATGAAGGAAGAAGCTAATTAAGGGAATATGCAGTAGTCCTGCTAATTTCTGAAACAATTCCCATCTACAGGATTGTCTTTATTTTTACTGCTAGGCAACTATTGATTTCTTTTTTTACTCTTATAAATACAGTAGAACATTTTAGTTGCACGATCAGGAGATGCCTTTTTCTTCATTTATCCACCCGATCCCAGTACAATTTCACTTTGGTGCTGTTTTTTTACTTAGTATATATAAATAGGTTTAATAAACTTGATCTGTTTTGTTTAAAGATAATATATCAGTGATATATTATTACTTTACTCTGTTTTGATCATCTTGTTTTTATCATCATCTTGTAGACAACAAAATGTTCGATATAATGAGCACGTGTGCAAGAATTGTAAAAAGAATAAAATAATTATAGTAGCATAAAAATGGTGTATCTTTCATTTATCTTTAAATATATATAAAGTGCAATTTCTTATAAAATAATTTTCACCATTAATATTCAACATTTAATAGAAACGTATCAAATGGCGACGAAGAATTAATGTAAGTATGGCCACCACTAATTCAAATTATCCAAGGTTTCGTGAAGGTGAAGATCTAAATTGTTATTTGGAACAATTAGAAGAATGTTTTAAATTGAACAAAACATTAGAAGCAGACAAAGTATCTGTGTTATTAACGTCTATTGATGTTAATGTTTATAAGACTGCGCGATTTGTTGGTACCCAGTAGGCCAAGTGACCTTAAATATAAAGATTTAGTAGAGGTTTTAACCAACCATTTATATCCAATAAAAAAATAAGCAATATGAAAGATATTTATTTCACAAGATTGTACAAAAAGAAAATGAGCCTGTGGGAAAATTTGTTTTGAGGCTTAAATCTCAGGCAGACAAGTGCAAATTTACTGACATAAATGAAAATTTGTGTGACCAATTTGTAAGTGGTTGCTACGATGAAGCTACGCTTAAAAGGCTGCTAAGTGAACCTTTTTTAACGTTTGATAGTGCAATAAATATTGCAAATTCTGTAGAGGCGCGCGCAGCGAAGTCACAAGTAAATTTGATGAAAAATCCTGGTCATGATATTGATAAGTTGAAAGCCAGATCTAATAATTTTAAATTCCCATGTAAATACAATAATCCTTGCAAAATTTGTGGAAAGTCTAACCACGATACGAAGTTATGCAAATTTAAAAATGCTCAATGTTATATTTGCAATAAGAAAGGGCACATTGCTCCAGTATGTTGGAATAAAAAATCAGCCCAAAATTCTGGAATGAATAAACCCAATCTGAATAAATTGAATACTATTCAGTGCAACACATTAGAAAACGCACCAAAAATATTGGTAAACGTTAAAATTGAAGATGCAGACACTATAATGGAGGTTGACACTGGTGCAGACGTGTCTGTAGTTTCAAAGAAATTTTTTCTTACAAATCTCAAAAATGTCACTCTATAGAGAAATACAGTGAACATTTGAAAAGTTTTTCGGGAAATTTGATTCCAGTTTTTGGACAATGCTTGGTAAATGTTAGTTACAAAAACTATCAGGAAAAACTACCTCTAATTGTGACAGGCCAGTTTAATAACCAAACGCCGTTACTGGGCAGAAATTGGATAAGAATTTTAAAAGCTGATTGGCCCAATTGCGTTTTTGATATCTGTAATAATATAAATGTAATTTCAAATTTAGAACTGTTTTTAGAAGCATATAAAAGAGTATTTGAAAATAAAGATTTACCAATTCAGGGTATTAAAGGTTCAATATCATTGAGGCCAAATGCAAAGCCCAAATTTTTTAAATTTAGACCAGTACCCTTTTCCATTAAAGAGAAGATAGACAAAGAACTAGACAGACTTGAACAAAGTCAAATAATTGAAAAGGTTAATCCTAGTGATTGGTCTACGCCTTTAGTAACGGTAATAAAGTCAAATGGAGAACTACGTTTGTGTGGTGATTTTAAAAATACTTTGAATAATTGCATTGAAGATGAGAAATATCCGTTGCCTACTATAGAAACTATGTTGGGAAATCTAGGAGGAAACAAGATTTTTACCAAATTGGATCTCTCCTCCGCATATCATCAAATTGAAATCGATGAAGCATAAAAAAATCTGCTAGTGGTATCTACCCATAGAGGACTTTACCGATATAATAGATTGCCTTTTGGCATCAGTCCAGCTTCAGCCATTTTCCAGAGGTGTATGGACAGCCTTTTTCATGATGTTCCCAACACGGTGATATACTTAGATGATATTTTCATTGGTTCTAAAGATGAACAAGAACATTACAGAATTTTAAAAATGATCTTCGATAAATTGAAAGAGCTAAATTTCACCCTTAACAAAGAAAAATGCTTATTTTTAAAAAAAGACATTTGTTTTCTAGGTCATATTATAAATGAAGATGGTGTTAGACCAGATTCAAAGAAATTGGAAGCATTAGAAAGGTGTAAAAAGCCTTTCGACAAAACATCATTGAAGAGTTTTCTAGGGATGTTGAGCTTCTATTCAAAATACATACCTAATATGTCAACCTTGGCTGGTCCTCTTTATCAACTCCTAAAGAAGGACAATCGTTGGAAATGGTCTAGCCAATGCGAAAAGGCATTTCTGAATTTGAAGTTAACTCTATTAAATTCCCAGGCGCTGATTCACTATTCAATGAAGCTTCCATTAACTTTAACCTGCGATGCATCTGCCTATGGCATAAGTGGGGTCTTGTGTCATATTGTGGAAGGGGAAGAGAAGCCAATCACCTTTGTTTCCAGAACATTGTCAAGTGCAGAAGCCAAATACTCTCAGACTGAGAAAGAAGCACTTGCTATTGTGTTTGCAACTTCCAAACTGAGACAATACTTGTTTGGGAGAAAATTTGTGTTAAAGAGTGATCATAAAGCTTTAACGACTGTTTTTGGAAACAAAAGACTTCTTCCGCCATTAATTGCAAATCGCTTGCATAGGTGGGCTTTAGAGTTGTCAAATTTCGATTTCAATATTAGATATACAAATAAAGATACCATGCTCTGTGCGGATGCATTTTCAAGACTTCCACTTGAGGAAATAAATTCAAGGGAAGACAACATCGATTTGGTGACACATGATATATCATTTTTAAATGTAACTCCATTGGACCACCTCATTATTGAAGAAGAAACCAATAAAGATCCGGTTTTAAATAAGTCCAAGGAATATCTATTAGAAGACCCTCAGTTAGCAAAAAAGGATGAAACAATGAAACCATTCCTTTCAAAATTGGAAATTTTTTCTATACTGCAGGGATGCATTTTTGTTGATTCTAGGGCAGTGATTCCAAGAACCTGTCAAGATCAAATGTTGAAGTTACTTCATCAAAGTCATATAGGAATCAATCGCATGAAATCTCTAGCCAGATCTTCGGTTTGGTGGCCAAAAATGGATAGTCAAATTGAAGAGTTTGTGAAGGAATGTTCTCCCTGTATGCATCATCAGACAGCTCCTCCTGCTGAGAACACACCTTGGCCCAGGACTAACCAACCGTGGCAGCGAGTTCATGTTGACCATTTCTATTTCAGAGGTGATTGTTATTTATTGGTAGTAGATGCAAATTCAAATTGGATTGAAGTATTCCCAGTTAGAGGTACTACTTCGCAAGAAAATATTAAGCTTCTACGGGAGTGTTTCGCCAGGTATGGATTACCGCAATGCTTAGTGTCTGACAATGGCCCCCCCTTCAATTCGCTTGAATTTAAGGAGTTCTTACGGAAAAATAATGTATACCACTTAACCTCGCCAGCATATAATCCCTCGTCTAACGGAATTGCTGAAGTTTCGGTAAGAATAATAAAAAATCTCTGGAAAAGTCGTTAGAGGAATCTCCAAACTCAAATATGGACTGTATTTTACAAAATGTTCTGTTTAATTATAGAAATACGCCTACCTCTTTAGATAAGCCTCCTGTAGAACGTCTCCTAAGTTATGTGCCTAGAACATTTGTAAATTGCTTGAACTCTGAATTTATCCAGAGGACTTTTGGGAGGAATGAGTGTGGAAGGCAACATTTTCAAGTTGGAGATAAAGTGCTGTTTACAAGAGTAATACAAAATAGGCGCAAATGGTTCAAGGCCCAGGTGATACGACGACTAGGTTACAATGTTTATCTAGTAAAGAACCTAAAAGGCACATTTAAAGTGCATGTCAATCAGATGAGGACAGGTTCAGATACCAAATATGCTGAAGATTCTGATTGGACCTTGGACAACGCTGGAGCAGGACCTCACCGACTGGAACAAGACTCTCAAATTTCCACGTCACCTCCACCTAGGAGATCTACCCGACCTCGATGCCCTCCTTGCCGGTTTTCTCCAACTATGTACAATATAAGGAAGGAGGAATGATCTGTTTTGTTTAAAGATAATATATCAGTGATATATTATTACTTTACTCTGTTTTGATCATCTTGTTTTTATCATCATCTTGTAGACAACAAAATGTTCGATATAATGAGCACGTGTGCAAGAATTGTAAAAAGAATAAAATAATTATAGTAGCATAAAAATGGTGTATCTTTCATTTATCTTTAAATATATATAAAAAGTGCAATTTCTTATAAAATAATTTTCACCATTAATATTCAACATTTAATAGAAACGTATCAAAACTAGTGAAAAATAACATTAAGAGAGAGAGAGCATTGAAAATGATTTTTAATAAAAATATATATTCTTTATTCAACCTCGATTTTCTGAATTATTCGTTAACGAGAATCTTCGCTAGCGCAAACGTATTTTCAATGGAGGGGGGCATTTTTGGCGGTAAAAACTGTCCGTTGTTTAGAGGTGTCCCCTAAGGGAAGTTCTACTGTATATTGGTTAGAGGTGCAAAAAATTGGTCTCTTTTTGAAGGCTATATACTTTAAATCACACTTATCTCAGGCCACAAAATGGCCTCAATTCTACCATTACTAAGCTGAAGATCTGAAAAGAGGCTTGACTTATCAGTGGGAAACCCTCCTAGCGATGTCACCCCATTCTATAATATTCTAGATCCCTACAACTATTGTATAGTCATATATTCTATTTGTATAGTCAGCTGAATTATAGAGAATGCGGAGTAATTCCATTTTCAACAGCGCGCGCTGTGCGTTCTGTTTACTACAGAATTGAATACTATAGTATATATTATAGTATCTGTAATTGAGAGGTGTGGCCGGGCGTGGTCGTGAGAAGGTTCGTCCATTCCCGTTGATCAATTCTGGACAGAATCGTTGAAATATTGGTGAAATTTTGGTTTGGGAGAGAAGTGTTTTTGATGTCATCGAGAATCATTTCTCGTTACAAGCTACAATACGTTCGAGAAACGGGCCGCTTTTGTATCGTAGAAATAGCGTCGACAACAATTCAAAAAGGTGTATTTTCTGATTTTGATTTAATTCTCGCGGCAACCATTTTCCACAGTTCCAGTTTGATTTAAATGGTGAACAGGGTTGTTGAATAGTCGCTTTTGGCCTGCAGACTTCGGCCTTGGCAGCTTACCATCCATTGGGTGGAGTGGTAGGCATTGAATTCTTTGGAAACCTCTAGGAGTTTTTCTATGTATGCCAGCTTCGGTTATCGACTCTGAATGATCGTTGTCAACCTCCTATATCCGTCCACGACGATCTTCAAGGCTGGTATTGCCGGCTCGAAATTTTGCTAATCACCTGGGCGTAGTGCGTTAAGAAGTGGCTTCATCACTACAGGCGTTGATAACATTTCGATTTTTTTCCGCAAAGTTATGTCCAAGTTTGAAAACGCGAAGCCAAATAATGCAGATTTCTTGTTTTGAAAAGGCCTTTGTTAGTGTGTATACAATATAAAATCACACATAAAGAAAATATAGCATCATAATAAATCAATAGCATTCAATGATCGATAAAATGTAGACGTGTAGTGATATATATATATATATAGTGTAAAAACTATATAATAAAATATAATAGTGATTCTATATTTAAAATTTAAAGAGTAAACTGATAAGAATGATAATTTATATCAAGTTGATTTGATTAGATTAGCAAGCTAAATCTAAATTAATTATAAAAATAAATAGTTGTTTAGTTTTATAGTTTAGTTTTGTATTAAAATTATCTTTATTACTTTGATTATTGAAATTCTCGTTACAAGCTACAATACGTTCGAGAAACGGGCCGCTTTTGTATCGTAGAAATAGCGTCGACAACAATTCAAAAAGGTGTATTTTCTGATTTTGATTTAATTCTCGCGGCAACCATTTTCCACAGTTCCAGTTTGATTTAAATGGTGAACAGGGTTGTTGAATAGTCGCTTTTGGCCTGCAGACTTCGGCCTTGGCAGCTTACCATCCATTGGGTGGAGTGGTAGGCATTGAATTCTTTGGAAACCTCTAGGAGTTTTTCTATGTATGCCAGCTTCGGTTATCGACTCTGAATGATCGTTGTCAACCTCCTATATCCGTCCACGACGATCTTCAAGGCTGGTATTGCCGGCTCGAAATTTTGCCAATCACCTGGGCGTAGTGCGTTAAGAAGTGGCTTCATCACTACAGGCGTTGATAACATTTCGATTTTTTTCCGCAAAGTTATGTCCAAGTTTGAAAACGCGAAGCCAAATAATGCAGATTTCTTGTTTTGAAAAGGCCTTTGTTAGTGTGTATACAATATAAAATCACACATAAAGAAAATATAGCATCATAATAAATCAATAGCATTCAATGATCGATAAAATGTAGACGTGTAGTGATATATATATATATATAGTGTAAAAACTATATAATAAAATATAATAGTGATTCTATATTTAAAATTTAAAGAGTAAACTGATAAGAATGATAATTTATATCAAGTTGATTTGATTAGATTAGCAAGCTAAATCTAAATTAATTATAAAAATAAATAGTTGTTTAGTTTTATAGTTTAGTTTTGTATTAAAATTATCTTTATTACTTTGATTATTTAAATTCAAATTATAAAATTTGTAAATTGTTATTATATAATAGAGAGAGAGAAAAAAAAAATTCTTTACTTCTTACACATCATCCATATATATTTATAATTAATAACAATAAAATTTAACAACGTAACGTCTTTTGCAATCGGCTGTTACACGTCTTTTAGACATACTCTAATTTGTATATAGAATAATAGAAGTGAGAATATATTTAATAGTATAAATTTTAGTAGTTATAGAGAAAAGAGAGAAAGACAGAACCATGCACTTTTATTCAAACTAATAATAAGAAAAAAATTTTGTAAAGAAGGTAGATAAGATTGTTAGTATATATATATATTTTTTTATAATTTTAAATTTTATCCTTTTTTTTATGATTTTTTAATTTTTTTTATTTTATAATATGAATATATCTAGTTGTATTTAGTAATATATCTATAATATGAATTAACTTTTGTTATAATTTTGGTTATTATGTTTTGAAACCCTAATGGTAGACCAGACATATACAAAAAAAATTAAAATGAATTAATTAGTGGAAAGAGAGAGATATGCTGGACCGGAGATTTTCAAATAGAAATCCAGCGACATTTCACTCCTGCTCTATTATGCCATAAATCTCTCTTCGACCGGATTCTATGTGTTCTACTTGAAACTTAAGAACAATGAAAAAATTAATAGAAACAAAAAAGTTAACTTTTTAGACCTAATAAAATTTTATTAACCTTCAAACCTTACAAATAATGCTATTAAAATTTATAATAAAAAAAGTAATTATAATTTCAATATTATAAAATACTGCAATATAAATTCTAATATATCATTAAATTGTTGCAAAGGTATATATTTTGGTCAGTTTCTAAGATTTTATAGAATAAATAATATATTAAAAAATTTCATAGAAGATGTTAAAAATTTGAACATGGAATTTATTAAAAACAAATTTAGTATTAAACAAGTAAAATATTTCAACAGTATATCAATTATAAAATACTTAAAAATAAATAAATGGAAGTATCCATTTATTAAATCAACTTTTTATAATTTCTCTCAATAATAACTAATACAAACTTATAATTAATAGGCTAATCCCTTAATATAATGTTAAAAAATCAATAAGCTTGAGGGATGAGTATCTTTAGTAAATAAATTTATTTCAAGCTTTCGGGCTCAACCGCCCTTCGACAGGAAAATTACGCTACTGAGTCAGTAGTATTTTAAACAACTATTTATTTTTATAATTAATTTAGATTTAGCTTGCTAATCTAATCAAATCTTCTTGATATAAATTATCATTCTTATCAGTTTGCTCTTTAAATTTTAAATATAGAATCACTATTATATTTTTATTATATAGTTTTTACACTATATTAATTCATATGAGCTTGCTCTATGATATATTATTATATATAATATATATACAAATTAAATTATATTAGAAATTCTAATATAAATAAAAATCCATACAGATTTTAATTATCTTATGTTATTTGATTATGAAAAAGTAAATTATAAAAGTAATTTTAGAAAAAATAACTTCAGAACTTTTGTTTTTTCAGTGTTTAGTTAGTTTAAAGATGTTTTTTATTAGTTATTCTTAAAAATATAACAGATAACAAACAGTAATATCTATATTTTTATAGATTAATTATTCATTTTATTACAAATTTAATCACCACAAAAACAATTAAGAAAAATATATATAAAAAAAAAAATTCATAAGAAAAACAAACTGAAAAACTAAAAAAAAAACTACAAACATATTAGGGTTAGCACCTCTTTTATGTTAATTAAAACTCGCTAAAAATTGCCTAAGAAAGAATTGTCAAACTTGTCCCTCTCTTAAGAACCATGACACATTTCAAACGACTAGTTGTAAATTAGTAAATACTATTTATAAATTAACATGCCAAATTTGTCAACTATCATATATAGGACAAACGTGTAATCCATTAAATATACGAATAAACCTACATAGAAACCACGCTAAAAAATCAATTGGTAATATATATATGAAAGAACACAATCAATTACATACTTTTAACAACTTTAAGATAGAAATACTAGACATATGTCAAAATAAAAAACAACGACTATTATTAGAAAACAACTACATTTATAAACACAACACATTATTCCCTTATGGACTTAATGACGAATTAAACTACACATACAAACCACAAACAGAAGAAATTTCAACTTATGAAATCAGCTGCAAATACAAAAAAAAAAAAAAAATGAATTTAAAACTAAACCTAATAAAACTAGAGGTAAAACTACCAATAAATTAGGTTACATTGAATTTGAAGAATTACTGGACCCAAAACAAATGTATACTAACAACTTCGTCGATAAATTTATTAAAAAATTATTTAAACTAAATAATAATAAATTTATCAAACTTATAGAATATATTAAAATTCATAATCTGACTAACAGATTAATAGATATCACACACGACATCTTTAAATACAGAAAAATTAAACAATCTACTAATAACATTAATATTATCATTAAATTTAATAACAATTTATTTAATCATATTAAATTTAATGATATTTTTAATAACCAAAACATCAATAATCTTTTCCCTATAAAAAATTTAAATTTTAAAACAATCTGGAGATACAACAAAAATATAGGTAGTTTAGTTTGCAATTATAACCAATTTATTAATAATTTGGCAAATTTTAAAAAAATTAAATGCAATTGCAACAACTATATAGATAGATATAAGCTCTCAGGTCATATATTAACTAGCAATTTTTCTTTTTTAAATCCAGAATATCAGGATATTTTAAATAAAGGGTATAAATATATACCTCAAATTAAACACAATTATAATAATACAATTACATCTATATTAAAAGATATAGACATTTTCATAAATAAAACTAGTATAAAATACAGTATTCCAGAATTTACTTTTCTGGAATGGAAACATAATATTAAAAAGGAAATTATAAATTATTATAATAATACACTTAAATACACAAAACCTAATTCAGATATTCCTTCTTTTAAAGAAAATATAATTAAATTACAGAAGGACTTTATTATCACTCCTATAGATAAATGTTCCAATAATTTATCTATAATTTGTAAAAATCTATACCACGATATGATAAAAAAGGAAATTGATAATAATAATAAATGCACTTTTGCTAGAACTACAGTCACAAAAATCAAAAAAGACATCAAAAACGTGGAAAATTCACTGAAGATTTATAATTACAACAAAAATCCAAACATACCAAAGTTCTATATAATTCCTAAAATACACAAAAAACCAATTTCTTTCAGAACAATCACATCTGGTATAAATTCAGTTATAAAAAACATTGATATACAATTAGCTTCAACACTACAATTTATTATAAATAAATTAACTAATAAATATAATTATAAATTTATCGACTCAAATAAAAAAATCATTAACTATTTAATGAACAATTGGACAAACATTGATACAGTACACACATTTGATTTTGAGGACCTATATTCTAAAATAAATTTAAGAGATCTAAATAATAAAATAACTGTTAAAACTATTTTACTGTTCTTTTACTTTGTACATAGAATGAAGGACTTAGGTAAAGGGAGACGAGCAAGATATCGACATGGTCGGGGAAACTCCCAGCTGGAACCGACCGAGGGCAAAGGTCACCAGATGGCCCGGGGAGGCAAAAGTCAAGTGGATGTCTGGAATTTGTTTGGTTGTTCTGCAGGCCCGGGACAGCCCGCCACGTGGCGTCTTCTTTTTTTTTCTCTTAGTTAGTTAGCAGCAGCGGCCCAGGCGGGGCAGACGCGCCTGGGAAGTATCCTACAAGCAGCGTCTTGTGGACGGAAACACGTCTGAGAAGTATCCTACAAGCAGCGTCTTGTGGACGGAAAGACGTCCGAGAAGTATCCCACAAGCAGAGTCTCGTGGAGGGAAAGGACGTCTTGGAGTATCCCACAAGCAGAGTCTCGTGGACGGAAAGAACGTCTTGGAGTATCCCACAAGCAGAGTCTCGTGGACGGAAAGGACGTCTTGGAGTATCCCACAAGCAGAGTCTCGTGGACGGAAAGGACGCTTTGGACATCGCACGAGCCGCGACAAAGTGGAACCAAGCTAAGCCAGCGACGGTGCTGCACCCGAGGTACTGTGTGAACACAACGCTGGACATTCCCCCTGACACTTATTTTTTATCTCCCTTCCCTAAGACTACTTTAATTTTACTTTACTTTTTTTTGCTTAACCTTTTTTATCTTGTTTTTTATGCTTAATTCTTTACATATAAGTATATAATAGTTTTTAGCCCTCTTTAATTTTAAAATAAAACCTTTTGTTATACTGTGTTTTATGTGCATTTATTTCCCCCATTGTTTTTCCTTTCAATCGATCACCCTTTTTTTGTTTTTTAAACGAACACGAACATTTTGGTGAGCCGGACGTGATCGATTTAAAGGAAATATGGAGGAAATGGATGCAATTAAAAAGCGCAGAAAAGCCATAAGAGGTACTTTCACTAGAATTATTAATGAAATAAATGGGGAATTTGAAAGGTCTCAAATTGATAGGAATGATATTTATTCTAAGTTTAATAGACTAGAGTCTTATTACACGAAACTTGTAGATCTAAACGAAAAATATCAGGCTTTATTGGTAGTGAAAGAAGGGATTACAGAGGAAAGTATTGATAGGGAATGGCAAGAATGCGATAAATATGAAGAGGAAAAGTTTGATATTCAACAGAAAGTCAGTGTATTACGGAATCCCGATAAAGAAGAAACAATCCCGATTGCTAGCGAGGACACTGTAATAAATGTGAAATTACCAGAGTTAGCCCTAAAAACCTATGATGGCTCTCTGGAAGGTTGGTTGCCTTGGTGGGCGCAGTTTTCGAAAATTCACGAAAATAAGAATTTATCCGATAGCGACCGGTTTTTATATTTGCGTCAAGCAATTGTACCAAATTCAGAAGCCTATCGTGTTGTAGCAAGCTATCCCGTTACAGGCGCCAACTATGTTTTGGCGGTACAAGCCCTACAGGAGCGATTCGGTGACCCGAATATACTGACAGAACTATATGTCAGACGTCTATTGAATTCGGTTATATCTAATGTAAAGAAAGAAAATAGAAATTTAAGCAGTCTGTACGACGAACTGAGCAGTCACCTCCGGTCGTTAGAGACATTGGGCATTGATCCCCAGTTGTCGGGTATCTTTTTATACCCTCTTGTCGAGTCTTCATTACCTTCGGATATTTTGAAAATATGGCACAGGCATCCTTATTCGGGTTATGGTCTAGAGTTAGCAAAACGGGAAGAGTCAGATAAAGGGGTTGGAGGAGCTCAAGAAAGGCTAAGGTTATTATTGGACTTTCTAAAAGCCGAAGTAAGGAGTGCTCAACGGCTGAAATTTGTGGAAAAAGGCTTTAAGCAGGAGGAACCCTATAAAAGGTCTTACAATGATGGGACCAGAACAAGGAGCAATTTCAGACCCGCCACTGTGTCTAGTCTGTTCGGAGGGCGAACTAATATAAAATGCTTCTTTTGTGAAAGAACAAATCATGCGAGTCATCAATGCCGCTCCATAATGAAAATGTCTCCGGGAGAGAGAAATGATAAAATACGTAGTGCCCATCTATGTTTCAAATGCTTAAGAAAGGGACACATACAGAGTCAGTGTCGAGAACAATTGGAGTGCAAAAACTGTGGGAGAAACCACTTGGAAGTTTTATGTGAAGGAAATTCTTCTAACCGGTTAACGAAACTAGGAAGAGAAAATCTAAAGGAAAATGCACCTGAACCCATTGCATCGCTTTCTAGTCAAGCCTGCACAGGTCAGGTCTTGCTGATGACCACGGTAGCATTGTTAAGAGGCCCAAATGCCTCTAGAAGGGTTAGAATTCTCCTCGACAGTGGAAGTCAGTTTTCGTATATCAAACAGTCGTTAGTCTGGAGTATAGGAATAGAAAGAAAAGGCGAAATAACTATAGCCAAAAGTCTTTTTGGAGGTAATAAGATTGGTGAAGAAAAGCACGGTAAATTTATGTTAGAATTGGAGAATTTAGGTAATAAAAGAGATGTGATCCATATTGAGGCGCTGGATCAACGTAAAATTTGCGACGCCATACCACCTTTGCCAAAAGGAGACTGGTTAGAAAAATTGAAGATTAAGGGCATAATATTGTCTCAGGACAATTTTAAAGGACAAGAGATTGACATATTGATTGGTGCTAACTATCTAGGTATGATTTTGACTGGAAAAATAGTTCAAGTTGAAGCAGATTTAACTGCGGTGGAAACGAAATTAGGTTGGACACTAATGGGCAATTCGCCAATTATTGATAGCAATGACAATGTGCAGCAGACTTTGAATCTGTTAACAACGCGAGGCGATTTAAAGGATTTGTGGGATCTAGAAGTACTAGGCATTAGGGATCCTGTTGTAACTTGCTCCAAAGAGACCAGATATCAGGAAATAAAAGAAAAGTTTATAACAAAAATTCAAAGACAAAGTGATCAGAGATATTCTGTAGGTCTACCTTGGAAGGTAGAAAAGGAGTCAATCCCCAGCAATCTTGACATAGCGATAAAAAGGTTAGATATAAGCACTAAGAAAATGACCTCACAGAATAAGTTGACCGAATATAGTCAGATCTTTAGAGACTGGCTGACTGAAGGACTCATTGAAAGAATCGAGGAAAATCCTCTCGAGAGAAGAGGCTACTGTTTACCTCACCGCCCTGTGTACAAGATGGAGTCTAAAACGACGCCCATACGTCCGGTTTTCGATGCTTCTTGTCTGGGCCATAATGGACTATCTTTGAATCAATGTTTAGAAAAGGGACCGAATTTATTGGAAAGAATCCCTGAAATGATGATAAGATTTCGGGAAAATAAATTTGGAGTCACGGCAGATATAAGAAAGGCATTCCAGATGGTGGCGATTGAAGAATCTGAACGGAACTACCTTAGATTCCTTTGGTGGGAAAAGGAGAGCGATAGAGAACTAATAGCTTACAGGCATAAGAGACTTGTATTTGGCTTAAACTGTAGTCCTTTTGTGCTGAACGCCGTAATAGAATACCATCTTCAATCAATAAGAGGCCCACTTGTTCAATGGGCAAAGATTTTAGCTCAATCCTTCTACATGGACAATTGTATTACCTCGCTGGAAACAAAGCAGGAAGTGCAGGAATTTCAAAAGGCCGCAATTGAAATTATGGACAGGGCTAAAATGGACTTACGAGAGTGGGAATATTCTCTGGAGGAAAACCCTGAAAAGGGGACTTGTACAAAAATATTGGGTGTTGTTTGGAATAAAATGGAAGATTCATTAAAATGCGAACTCCCTGACAATCTGAGTCTTCAATCCAAATTAACGAAAAGGCTGGTACTGTCCATGGTTCAGCGGATATTTGATCCACTTGGATTTTGCGCTCCAGTATTCTTGCCACCAAAGTTGTTACTGCAGCGATCATGGGGGCTGAAACTAGGTTGGGATACACCTCTACCCGAAAGTATGGCCCAGGAATTTCGAACCTGGTTGGATCAAATAAAATTAATAGAGTTAATAAAGATACCGAGATATATGTGGAATGATCTCATTTTCCCTACAGAAGTTCATATCTTTTGTGACGCTAGTCAAATAGGCTATGGAGCTGTAGCCTATTTAAGGAGCGAAACGGGACGAGAAAATACTCTAACTTTGATTTGGAGCAAAGTCAGATTAGCTCCTATGAAGAGTATTACGATCCCTCGCTTGGAATTAATGGCCATGGTACTAGGAGCTAGACTAGCCAATGCAATCCAAGCTGCCTTGAAGAGAAAATGTGAAACAACTCTTTGGTCTGACTCTACTACCGCGCTAAGTTGGATAAAGAAAGAAATTGAGTGGAGAGTTTTCGTGAGAAACCGAGTCAGAGAAATACAGGCCACGTCGTTCGTTCCTAGTCAGTTGAACCCGGCCGATCTTCTGTCTCGAGGTTGCCCTCCAAGCCAGTTTGTGCAAAGCAGATGGTGGGAGGGCCCCGAATGGTTGAAAAAACCTAAAGAATTCTGGCCCAATTCAGAGTTCTCGATAAATCCGAAAGAAATAAAGGTTGAAGAAAACATTATGAAAACCAACATTAATTTGAACATCGATTATAAAGACTGGATACTGACAAGGAGGTCTAATTACTCTCTCAACATCAGGATAATGTCCTATGTTTTAAGATTTTTAGGGAAACTTAAAAAACAGTCAACTGAAACAGGACCTTTGAAAGTTTCAGAATTAGACTTGGCAGAAAAAAAGCTTATCCGAATGATTCAGGAGAAAGTCTCCATAGAGAAATCGAATGCAACCAAGAGTTTTAAAATATTAAAAAACACTGACGGACTTTGGTGTGTAGAAAGCAAACTTTTACATGGACAGGTCCCAGAAGAATTTAAAATTCCTATCATTCTACCAGGCGACCATCCCTTCGTAGAGCAACTTATATGGGAAGTGCACCTGAAGAATGGACATGTAGGGGTGCAATTCATTTTATCAAAGCTGATTCAGAAATCCGAAAATATTGATAGAAGACAGTTGAAAGTAGGAGACGTTGTACTGATCGGGCAAGAAAATCTTAAAAGAATGTTTTGGCCTAAAGGGCGAATAGTAAATCTCATACCAGGAAAAGATGGAATAGTGAGAGTGGCCCATGTTAAAACATCCACAGGAACCTTGATCAGGGCTCTACAACGCTTACACCCTCTTGAAATATCCTCGAATGTTGAGACGATTCAAAAGGACAATTCAAATACCGAACCCCAATCTGAAGCATTTTTAGGAAATAGGCCCAATACTGAATCCAGGGACTCTAGAAGTAGATATGGTAGGGTAATCAGAAAGCCTGCAAGGTATGACTCGAAGGACTAGTGAAAGTACCTGTATGGAAAAAAAAGGTGTAATATGTGTATTCTTTTATGTGTATTTTATGTAATGTAGTAGGCATATCTACTCTTGTGTGTATTGTGTATATATATGCTCTTTTGTCTTATACTTAATTTTGGCTTCTTTCGGAGCAAAATTTTGTGGGAGAATGTTAAAACTATTTTACCGTTCTTTTACTTTGTACATAGAATGAAGGACTTAGGTAAAGGGAGACGAGCAAGATATCGACATGGTCGGGGAAACTCCCAGCTGGAACCGACCGAGGGCAAAGGTCACCAGATGGCCCGGGGAGGCAAAAGTCAAGTGGATGTCTGGAATTTGTTTGGTTGTTCTGCAGGCCCGGGACAGCCCGCCATGTGGCGTCTTCTTTTTTTTCTCTTAGTTAGTTAGCAGCAGCGGCCCAGGCGGGGCAGACGCGCCTGGGAAGTATCCCACAAGCAGCGTCTCGTGGACGGAAAGACGGTCTTGGAGTATCCCACAAGCAGAGTCTCGTGGACGGAAAGGACGTCTTGGAGTATCCCACAAGCAGAGTCTCGTGGACGGAAAGGACGCTTTGGACATCGCACGAGCCGCGACAAAGTGGAACCAAGCTAAGCCAGCGACGGTGCTGCACCCGAGGTACTGTGTGAACACAACGCTGGACATTCCCCCTGACACTTATTTTTTTATCTCCCTTCCCTAAAACTACTTTAATTTTACTTTACTTTTTTTTGCTTAACCTTTTTATCTTGTTTTTTTATGCTTAATTCTTTACATATAAGTATATAATAGTTTTTAGCCCTCTTTAATTTTAAAATAAAACCTTTTGTTATACTGTGTTTTATGTGCATTTATTTCCCCCATTGTTTTTCCTTTCAATCGATCACCCTTTTTTTGTTTTTTAAACGAACACGAACAATAACCAATTTATTTATGGAATTCATTAATGACAAAACTTTCTACATTAAAATTATTCATAACAGATATAAAACAATTAAATTAGATCTTAAAACAGCAAAAACTCTACTGGAAACATTTTTAAATTTTAATTATATAGAATTTAAAAATAAAATATATATCAATCAGAAGGCGTTCCCATGGGAACTTCATCAAGTCCTTTATTAGCCAACCTAATACTATTCTGGTACGAAAGAGAATACTTTCTACAAAATAATGTTAATTGGCAAATGTTCCGTTTTGTAGATGACATCATTATATTTAATAACCCACAGTTTAAAAACATAATACCTGAAATATATCCTAAATACTTGAAACTTAAGAACAATGAAAAAATTAATAGAAACAAAAAAGTTAACTTTTTAGACCTAAATATAAACCTTACAAATAATGCTATTAAAATTTATATTAATTTATGTCTTATTAATCTGAAATTTCTGAGAAAGCAGTCTAATTTTGAAGGGATGAACATGTGTCCCCCCCGCAACAGATGTTAACCAGAAATAGCTGTTTACAGAGGAAGGCGTCACAGACGAGGTAGGTTACAGTTAGAATTTCTTAACACTTGTATTTGTTAAATCTGTGTATATAAATGTTTCACTAAAACAACTTAATATTAACACATAGAATCAGGTCGAAGAGAGATTTATGGCATAATAGAGCAGGAGTGAAATGTCGCTGGGTTTCTATTTGAAAATCTCAGGTCCAGCATATCTCTCTTTCCACTAATTAATTCATTTTATTTTTTTTTGTATATGTCTGGTCTACCATTAGGGTTTCAAAACATAATAACCAAAATTATAACAAAAGTTAATTCATATTATAGATATATTACTAAATACAACTAGATATATTCATATTATAAAATAAAAAAAATTTAAAAATCATAAAAAAAAGGATACAATTTAAAATTATAAAAAAATATATATATATACTAACAATCTTATCTACCTTCTTTACAATTTTTTTCTTATTATTAGTTTGAATAAAAGTGCATGGTTCTGTCTTTCTCTCTTTTCTCTCTATAACTACTAAAATTTATACTATTAAATATATTCTCACTTCTATTATTCTATATACAAATTAGAGTATGTCTAAATGACGTGTAACAGCCGATTGCAAAAGACGTTACGCTGTTAAATTTTATTGTTATTAATTATAAATATATATGGATGATGTGTAAGAAGTAAAGAATTTTTTTTCTCTCTCTCTATTAAATAATAACAATTTACAAATTTTATAATTTGAATTTAAATAATCAAAGTAATAAAGATAATTTTAATACAAAACTAAACTATAAAACTAAACAACTATTTATATATATATATATGATAATTTAAACCAACAACCCTATATTATATAATACTTATAACAAGATTGTTATGTTGTATATAGAAACACATCTATAAATAATTATACGCATAATTGACATGTCTCCTTGCATCACCATATGTAATGTACTGAGGATGAATAAATAAAACTATATAATAGATTAAAAGCTGAGTTAAGAGCAAGATTGAATCACAAAGTAACTTCTAAAAATAAAGTGGAACAGACACGTGCCGTGTCTCGAGTAACAGCGACACGTGCCGTGATGCAATTCTCTTTGCCCGAGGAGATATAAAAAGGCCCGGTTAGCAACAGACAGTCTTCCAGTGAGTCTTCCGGTCAGCGTCACCCCTTGTCGTCGCCAAGGACCAACTCATCGAATATGTAAAACAGTAAGAAATCTACTATCTCCATCTTGCTCTTGGCTCGACTTTTTATCCGTTCATGGAACTTTCCTTCTACAACTGTGTCGCTTCGTTTTTTGTGTGTGGACATTCCCCAGTTTTCCACTCTGCCTCGACCACGACTGCCTGTACCCTGTGAGAACTGTTAAAGATCCTACAAGGTGCAGAGAGGTACTGGAAAACTCCCCACGCCCTGACTGTCCCTCGCGGTTACTACAGGTTTGACCCTCGGTTGCATCACCTCATTATTACAGAGAGTCGACGAGGTACTACAAGAGTCAACCAGAACTTTCAACTTATTATTACATATATATATATATATAATATGAATATTTTAAATGTATAAATAAATAAATATATCATGAATATAAATATAATATGAAATCGTTTTTTTTTCACCACCTGCAGTGCCTTTCTGTTTTGAAATGCTAAAAATATAGAAATTTCCCTCACTAAGAAATTACCTAAAGCACTTCTATCAAAATAGACGTAAAGACTACGGGCCACGATAACCAGGAAGGTTTGTCAATTTTGGAGAAGCTGGTGTTGTGGCAATTTTACTGAGTAAAATGTTGTAGAGATGGTCAATTGATAGCGCATCGTATTTGGAAAGACTTTATTTTTAAGGCTAAAATATGTGGTACAATTATTTATAACCATCGTTTATATACATATATATATATCATGCATGTGGTATAAAGTAGAGAAAATTTCGAATTAAATAAGGAAACAGATTTCTGGAGATGTGAGTTTCTTTTCACGAGAAGAAACACATCTCCAGAAAGATGTTTCCTTATTTAATTCATATGCAGGAGATTCACATCTATTACATAACTTATTTATCATAATCACAATTTTGACTTCAGACTAAGGGAAAGACATACTGTTAAGATTATTATATTAAGTGATTTCTTTTAAACATAAAACAAACTTCTACAGTCCTTACTGCGATGAAAGAAATATTGGGAGAGGGCTTGGTTCTTCAGTGGTGAAACCTCCCATCGCAGTAAAGATTGTCGAAGTTTGTTTTATGTTTAAAAGAAACATTCGCGTCTTAATGTATTTATTTTCTGTATATATATATCGCGTTATTGCCTTATATTAATTTATATCAAGATATATTAATGACCTTTAGCATCATCGTAGAATACAAGAAAATAAAAAAAATTATCGAAAAAAAATTTAGACTGAAAAGTAAATTCCCCTAGGTCTGTCACTCAGCTGGGATTCGTCCAGAGAAGAAGACGTAATAATTGAATATATTAAAAAAAATCACAAATTTTATTTACACGTAAAAATGCAGTTTCAATTTAATAAAACAAACATAGAGAATGTTTACAGAACTGGAATTAATTTCGACACAAGAATATTTTATCTATTAAAAAAAGGGGGGAAAATTATAATGAAAAAAAAAGCAGTTTTAAAAAACTAACTTTCCTCACCAAGTTTGTCCACAATCTCACCGCTCGCCCCCAAATCTTTTGTTTAATCTCCCAAATTAAAGAGGATTATTTTGTCAAAATAATTAAAGAAACTTGGCGTTTTTTAGAAAGAATAGTTTAAATTTGAATGTGTTTTTATCCCCCATCTGTTCATCTTAGCTTACAGACGACTTCTGCGCTCCATGTCAAACCTACTGAACCGATTATATATCGCGGGGTCTTTTAAATTTTAATTAAAAGTTCACTTTTTTAACAATTCGCTTTACAACCGCGGTATATATATGTGAAAAAATAGTACAAAAGTGAATTTGTTCTTGAATCAGAAGGACAAATTGAATAAAAGGGTATTTCCTGATCGTGTGCAACTAAAAGTTGCTGATGTGGATGTGATAATGTGTTCTGATCTGGAATAATTCAAAACCAACGATTAGTTGATATTTATTCCGATAGATGGCGCAAGCCATATATATATATGTATATAATAAAAAAAAGGGCATCTCCTAATCGTGCAGCTTAAAGTTGCTGATGGCTCACGCCATCTATCGGAATAAATATCAACTATTCGTTGATTTTTAATTATTCCAGAATTGGCCAAATACTCATTCTTGATTAATAAAGAAAAGCTAATCACGTACACGTTTCGGGCTGTTGGCCCTCGTCAGCGTGGTGCAAGCTGTACCTCAACGACAAAAAAAAAAAAAAAAACTTGCACGATAAGGAGATGCCCCCCCCCCCTCTTTTTAAAAATAATTTATGCACCTTATCCCAGTACAATATCACATTTGTACTTTATTTTCCCATATATATAAATCTCTTCGAGTTGATTGCATGTATGAAACATTCTATTACATAAATTATTTAGAATGAGAGAAAAGATACAATACCACAACAATACTTATTATAAAATATCTAAAAATAAAAAATACTCCCTAAATAAAAGAAGTTTTGAAGAAAGAGTTTTATTTAGAATAAAATAAAGCATCAATCCACCGTTGTCAGGAACTGGAATTTAATATCAATTTTATTGTCAGTCGTTTCTTTATATATATTTACTCTTCGATATTACATCTTATTTGATGGAAATACACATCTACACTGATGGACAAAACTTAAGAAGTGGAAAGTCTAATGTAGCCGGTCGTCTGTTTTTTAAAGGAGACAGAGACTGTTCACACTTGGCTATCTCGTGTGTCTTCAATAAAGGTCACTGTAATATCTTTCAGAGTTATTGTGCCGATATACATGCTAAAAGGTGCAACTTCCTTAAGTTTTGTCCATGAGTGTATCTTTCAGAGTTATTGTACCGATATACATGCTAAAAGGTACAACTTCCTTAAGTTTTGTCCATGAGTGTATCTTTCAGAGTTATAATCCCGATATACATGCTAAAAGGAACAACTTCCTTAAGTTTTGTCCATGAGTGTATCTTTCAGAGTTATTGTCTGAATCCCGATATACATGCTAAAAGGTACAACTTCCTTAAGTTTTGTCCATGAGTGTATCTTTCAGAGTTATTGTCTGAATCCCGATATACATGCTAAAAGGTACAACTTCCTTAAGTTTCGTCCATGAGTGTATCTTTCAGAGTTATTGTCTGAATTTCGATATACATGCTAAAAGGTACAACTTCCTTAAGTTTTGTCCATGAGTGTATCTTTCAGAGTTATTGTTTGAATCCCGATATACATGCTAAAAGGTACAACTTCCTTAAGTTTTGTCTATGAGTGTATCTTTCAGAGTTATTGTCTGAATCCCGATATACATGCTAAAAGGTACAACTTCCTTAAGTTTTGTCCATGAGTGTATCTTTCAGAGTTATAATCCCGATATACATGCTAAAAGGTACAACTTCCTTAAGTTTTGTCCATGAGTGTATCTTTCAGAGTTATTGTCTCAATCCCGATATACATGCTAAAAGGTACAACTTCCTTAAGTTTTGTCTCCATGAGTCTATTCTATACTATTTAAAGTTGCGAGCGGATGATAATCAGCCACCAGCTTCGATAGAATCAGACAACAGCCAACGAACTGTATACCATGGTTTTGGACTATGGCCATTCTCAGAACAGGGGCGGCTACAATTTCATAACCTCCTACGGGAGTGGTTTTGAAACTGGCCAGATCTGCCATAAAGTTGGTGAAGCGGCAGGGCCCATATTAATCCGGGATAACTTGTAAAAGTGCGGGAGGATGGTATTGATGTGCTCACACACTCTTCTAATATATGCATAATTTTGTAAATATGTAAATATATGTAGAAGTAAAATATTATGAGAAGAAAATAGAAGAAACAGTTCTCTTGTATATTTAAAATTATATTTTAATTTCTGAGTTGAGAGAAATCTCCTAAATATTTAAATTATTGTTACGACTCTTCTCAGCCGTCGATGTTTGCGTTAAAGGTTTCTGAGAAAACAATGTGGATTCTTTAGGATACAGCTTAGTGCGGTATATTTATTATAAGAGCTTTAAAGAGTAGATAAGTAACTATACAGTAGATGGACTTGCCTTCAATGCCGCCCCAGGTAGGTTTCTCCTCGTCCTCCACTTGTTAATCCACACAGTCCCGGAGCCCACTTCCTCCAGCCAACTTGCCGCGTCTGTCGTCACCGCCCTTCTCCCTGCTGCAGGTCCCGTTGTCACCAGACAGACTTCTTCCCCCAGACTGCCATGTTTTCTCGGCACACACCAATCCCCGGCAGGCCGGCCGGCTTCCTTCCACCGCGGCACCAGCTGGACTGCCTGTCTGCCACCCCCTCCTCTGGAATTTGTCAATCCACACTTCCCTGAAGGAGCCCCTGCATACCTCTTCTCTTGGCTTTCCCACGTCTTCTTTTCTACTTCTTTGCTGCATCGCTTCATTATATAACAGCCAGAGTGTTTTAATAACGGGACTAAGTTTATATTTCGGCCTTTAGGGCGTCATATGCTTGTCTAGAAAACAACTGAGGTAACGCACCTATATTATAACGAACTTCTATCTATCTATATATTACTAGCCGAATGACCCGGGCAACGCCCGGGTTTTACCCGATTAAATGTTTTTATTCAAATACTATTCGTTACAATTATAAATTGGCGCCGTGGATGTCATTCTTGTGAAACGTCCCTCTCCAAACTTTGTGTCTGAGAAGCGATATTTTTTTATAAATAGATGATCTGGCTTTGTGTCTTCTGCTCGAATGAATGTTTTTCTGTTAGAATTTTGTTCCTGCATACTAAAAATGAACTGGCTTCACCCGTGGTCTCTGCTTTTTGGAATTTTTCCGGATATAATTTTGTATCTGATAATCAAATATGATATAGCAATATTGTCATCATCATTTTCAGAAAAAAAAAACAACTATTTTTTCCCAGAACCTGTCAATTTATTTTCTTGACTAAAAATCCGAAAAATATCACTTCCAGATTTTCTCTATGTCCTGTTAAAACACGTTTTACATGTCCATTAGGTCAGCTGATATTACCTCCCATCTTCACCGCTAGAGGCGCTGCTTGCGAGCGAAAGGGCAAATTTTCAAATAACTTGTATACATACTTGTATACTTATGTACATAGACCATAAATATGTACATAGACAGGAAAAACACATATATTTTAATAATATAAATAAGTTTTAAAAATTGTAAAAAAAAAAAAAAATGCACCGGCCGGGAATTGAACCCGGGGCGCCCGCGTGGCAGGCGAGCATTCTACCACTGAACCACCGATGCTTATAAAAAATGGCCATATTTGGGTATTTATTCCATTCACAAAAGCAAACGGTGACGGAATTGTTGATTGCTTGTTGATTGATGACTCTGATACTTGTATATTTTAATAATAATAATAATATTATTATTATCATCATCGATTTTTAAATCTCTTTTTTGGTTAAGATCAAAGTGTATTATTTCATTATTATTAAATATGCAAGTGTTATGATCTGTGCAGGGACGATGATACCGTAGCCAATGAGGAAGAAGCTCCCGAGACGCGAGTATTACTGGTCAAGTAATTCACAGTAAGTTGTTTCCCTTTCAAAGGAATTAATGGGATGAAAGTTGATAGAAGTTAAATACATTGGGATGGCTGTCGAGCATCATTCTTCTACAAATGAAACTTACTTTCGACACATAAAAGGACAATGTCCGAATGTAGAATTTAAAACAACCCATACCTGATTGATTATTATGAGAGATTACAAAGGAAACTGAGCACAACATTACAGTGTTTGTTTTATCTGCAAAATATTTGTGATTTAATACTTTCATTTATTAATATATTTATAATTTACACATATCATATTTTCTATGAAAAGACATATATTAGACCAAAATTTAATGTATTTGCCAACATTTCGATTTTCAGCACGCCAACCATATTAGAACATATAGAATATTTGTATGATTTCAAAATTCGCTCACTTTATACTTTTTTTTACTCCTATGATATTTGCATATTACAAAATTTCTCTCCTATATAATGCTAGCGAATGTACGTGGATTCGCCTGGTTTTTAGCCGAGTGAAAGTAACGATTATTGTTCAAACAATGGTATCTTACCAGTATTTTAATAAACACAATTCCATATATTATCGCTGTCATTTCCTTCCACAAAATATGTAAATCACTTATTATTTTATTTGAATAAACTTTGAATATCATATACATATATAAAACTACAACTACATCTATACTTGTTAACTTTGTGAAATTTTTATTAGTAGTTTAAAGAGAGAGTGGAAAATGTTCGCCGAAAGTAACTTGCCTCTTCCCATCAAACATGATACAGTAATATTATCATTATCAACATTTTCAGACAGCTAAGTCAATTAATCCACTATTTGGTTAATTTGAACAATTTTGCCTCGGTTTTGTGTGAAAATTTGACTATCCTTCCAGTTTTAACTCTATATCTCCTATTAAAATATCAGTCAGATTGGTTAAATGTCAAGAAAACATGTATGGCACAAATAAATAAATATATTTACATATTTACATGTATATATATATAAAGATTGAGAGAGAAATCCATAACAATAATTGTGTGGATTTAGAAATATTTTATTCTTCCAATATTTCAAGGGGCAACTCGCCTCTCTTTATCGAAGATCTTTGTGTTTCCCACTAAAACATATACGATAAAGCAGATTTGCATAAGCCCCTCTGTTCACTACAGGGGTTCGCCCAGGACCACGAACACCGGAGCACGTACCACCACCGCAGAGTTTACGTCCACGCTAACGGCCCATAACCTCGATCCCACGTAGCGGGGAAATGGGCCGTGGCCTGCACAGCGGTCATTTTTAACGGATTGGTTTTAAAGAATATGTGTGGTTACTACACTTTCTTTGTATCCAGGCGGGTGACCCCCCTCAACTTGATGAATACATATGTAAATACAGCAGGACCTTTCATTGAACTATTGGAGACTAGAATATATCTCTTTAATGTGAGGACCAATCATAAAATTAAGTTATAAACTATTTTTTGACACGTATGATTCTTTTAAAAATAAAACAAATTTCTACTGTCCCTTACTGCAATGATAAATTAATGGGAGGGCCTGGCTCATCAGTGGTGAACCCTCCCAGCGGTTTCACCAGTTTAATCTACCAATCCGCTGAGAGGGTTCACCACTGATATAATTTTTATTATTTCAGTAAAGGCAGTAGAGAGAGCTTTGTTTTATTTTAAAAAGAGCCATACGCGTCAAGATAGTTTACATTTATTTTTACAAATGGCGCGCTAATGAATCATGTGGATAAAATTAAGTAGTGATATAATATTTTTGCTGTTCCCCATAAAATAAAACATATATATCACTACATAATTTTATATGATTGGGCCTCATGATGAACAAGATGCTACAGAATACAGAGGTAGTGACAGTTAGAAGTCAAAAATAACCCTACAGAAAGAGAGATTGATTAAAATTACTTTAATATATTGTAGCGTAGAAATCAAGTCTTTGTATATCTGGGGATGTGAAAGTATTTATTGATGACGTCACTACGACTAGTCAACAATTATTAACAAACTAACCCCAAACTATCTACAGCTAGAGAATATCGAGCAAGCAAGCTAGGCAACTAAATGATGATTTAGAAAATGTAAAATTTTAAATCTGTTTCCAAATATTTTCATTGAATAATTATATTAAATTAAATAATTGATTATTTCTTCGCCACAATATCGTTCATGGTTAAATGCAAATTTGAATAAATAAATATAAATAAGATTAAATAAGAGGATATATATATATATAATAATTGATTAATAATAGATATAATTATATATTACGTCTTCATTGTTAGAGCCCACTGCGGGAAATACTCCGCCATCGATGGACCGCCAGAGTTCTTTCCCACAGAGTGGACAGGTCGATGTGATGGCTGGTGTTGCCCACCTCAAGACCAAGATGGTGCTTGTAGATGGTAGCCACACTTGTCATTGCTTCGGGATGGAGGCCGACGCCGAAGAAAGGGAGACGAGAGAACAATAGAAAAATGCTAATAAACACACAATAGTAATTTTATTATCGCTAGAGTATAAAACATCGAGATTACTTTGTTATAGTCTTTGTCCATCCTATCAATACCGGGAAGTTCTGATGTAAATATATACTAGTAACTTAAGTAACTATAAGGACATACTGTGTAAATATGTTAGAAACCAGGGGATATAGGAGGGAAACTTGGAGAAATCCAACCATCCCCAAGATAATTCAAAAGAAAGGGAAAGAGAAAAGGTTAAATACATACGCTCCATAAAAAGCCAAGTTATAAGGATAAAAAAATGAAGAGTAAGAAAGTTTTTAGATTTCCCCTATAAAAAGAATATTTGTGATTGAAAAAAAGAAAGAACGCCCATAAAAAAAACGATGAGACATCAAATGAATCCCAAAATAATGGCAAAGTCCTGGAACGGCTGGGCCATTGAAAACCTTTAATCGGAGCGGAGACATTCATTTAAATACATATTTGCATGATGGCATTGATTTTTGGCTGGTTTCTGAACAGCTCTGTGGATCGCCGACTACGGGGTTTGCGAGGTCAAGTTTTTTTACCGTTGTCATTTTTATAAACATTTAACTATGTTAGTCATATACAGGGTGATCCAAAAGTCCCGCACTATTTTAAAAATTAATAACTCCGCGAATATTTGCGCTAGAGCAATGCGGTGAACACCATTGTGTTCAGAATGCAATGGGATTTTTTATGGCAAATAATGAAAAATTCGAAATTGATTTTAGTTAGAATTTTATTCGCCAGATGGCGCACTACCAAAATCAGAGATTCAGCGGCCAAATTGTTTGATAAATTGAAAAATATAACTGATCGACACGAATTTTTCCTTTTTGAATACCAGGAAAGAACCCTAATAACATTAAATAACAAATTGATAAAACACCACTCCGCCAAAAGTATGAAGAATTGGTTAACAATTTTTAAATACAATCAGAGATATGTAAAATAGGTAAATGCAAATTAAAACATGTAGCAAAAAATTAAAAATTGATATTTTAGATACGGTTTGTGTTTCCGAAGATAATAAATTTCTAATATTTTTAATTCAACTCTCTCTCATACTGTACCCAATTTTAAAAAATGTGTCCCCTCAAATAAAAATATTTTTCAAATCGACCTTTTGCGTTGAAAAACGTGGTAATAAAATCATTTTGTATTATTTTTTGCACAAAATTTCTAAAGTTATTGGTGTACAGAAAATATTCCTTATGCTATTTCTTCTAATGAGCGAAAAGCGAAAAACTAAACATAAGGGGAAAAATTGTGTGCACCAGTGTTATTCGAGAAGTTATAACACTCTGGTTTGCACGAAATAATATGTGAGCAAATGACAAACAAAATATTACTGTTCACAAAAAAAAAAAGAGTCAAGATGTGAGGACAGCATTTATTATCCCCATATCCCAACACAAAGAGCTGCAAAATATTGGTAGGTAATATAATACATGGCAGCTTATATAACACACGAGGTAACTGCCTTCTATCCTGTATTAGGTCACAATCCTTGCTCAATGTGGCACCCTTCATTCTCAATCACCGCCTGCAGACGATAAATGACAGAATGGACAGCATTAAATAACATATCTGTTGAAGTTGATAAAACGTGCCATCTGATAGAAGCCTTCAATATGGCCAATGTGGTAAGCCAGCATCGATAAACACACGATTTAATGTACCCCCATGAACAAAAATCGCAAGGCGTTAAGTCTGGTGATCTTGGAGACCACTGGTATATAAAGTGGCGACTTATCACAGGATTTTCAACGAACGTATCCTTCAGCAATTGTTTGGCACCGCGGAGGATATGAGGAGGTCCTCCAACTTTCATGAATGTTATTTCGCTTAGTGCTTTTTCCCTGCAATATGGGAATACCCCATATGAACATAACGTTCACCAGTTACAAAAACGGTTTTAAAAGTTCTTCCATTGATTTTTCAAAGAAAAATGGCCCAATAATAAAAGAAGAAGTGAACCCACACAAAACTGTAACTCTAGGCTGAAAAAGTTGCATTTCTGTAAAAATCCTAGGGTTTTCTGTTGCCCAAAAGCGGCTGTTTTGAATGTTAGATTCTCCGTTTAGAGAAAAGTGAGCATCATCTGTCCACAGAACATTCGACAGCCAGTTTTCAACAATATCAATTTTCCGGAAAACCCATGCAGCGAATTCTTGACGCATATCAAAATCGCCAACTTTCAGCTCGTGAAATCTTTGAATTTTGTATGGGTACACACAATAGAGACATTAAGTGAAGCCTTTTCGGATATCACAATCATACTCGGCGATTTTAACGCCAAAAGTTCAACTTGGGGATCATCTGTCCAGGATAACAAAGGTCACCGACCTCGACCTTACACCATTAAATAAGGGAGAGAACACCTATCTATCCAAGTCGACAGGCACAGAATCCGCAATAGACATCACAGCGATAAATTACAACATCGCACCCACAACACAATGGAAAATCCTGAGAGGTGCAATCAGTGACCACAGACCAATTTTAACAACCCTAAACTTCAAAATTGAGAATGTCTAACAGAATAAAAGAACATTGAACTTTAGGAAAGCCGACTTGAAAAAAAAAATTCACAGAAAAGCTTGAAGAACTGTGCAACGAAAAATTGAATTACAGAACGCTTGACAAAAACTTGGAAAACTTCTCTTCGAATATATCAAAAGCTGCAAAATCATCGATACCTAGAAGGAGACGTTAGACCTGTGGATACCTTACTGGAAGGACCACAACATCGAGGCAATGATTGCAGAGAGAGACAATATCAATGAACTTCTTTAAAAAAATAAAACAAAAGAAAACATAAAGTAACACATTGAAATTAGTCACAAAATAGAACAAGATATTTGGATATGCAAACAAGAGAAAATGGCAGAGTTCTGCGAATAAATGGATCCAAGAAAGGACAGCCAACACTGGAATATGATTAGAGTGTTAGAAAAGAATCAAAACCAACACCAATCCTCCAATACTCTAACCGATATGAATAGAACAGCGAGAACGAGAACAAACAGATGAATAACATAATTGCTGAATATCTTTCAAGCACTTCCACACCAAAAATAATATAAACCAGTTAGTTAAACAAGCAAGAAACTTCCATCAACAATATATTTTCTCGAGAGACTTCACACTGAATGAGCTAAACTCATCAATAAAAAAATCTAAGAGGTTACCAAGAGCTAATCTAATCTTTGGTCAAATGATTAAACACTCTGAAGACAAAGCTAATAAACAACTCCTACGAATACTGAACATTTCATGGTAAACTGGTGAACTACCAAAGAATTGGAAGATATCAATTACTGTGCCAATACTGAAACCAAACAAAGATGCCAAGGAATCCAAGAACTATCGGCCAATTGCTCTCACCAGCATACTTTGTGAAATAAGAGAACGAATTATCCACTCTAGGCTCATAGTCTGGCTCACTAACAATAATAAAATAAACTTCTACCAAACTGCCTATAGATCCCAGCACTGTACGACTGATCAACTGTTCTACTTCTGTCAATCAATAATAGATTCTTTCCAGGAAAAACCGCCAAAGAAGACCACGGCTATATTCCTTGATATGACCTCAGCTTTTGATCGAGTGTGGAGGGAGAAATCACGTGAAAAGCTGCACAACATCGGAGTAAGAGGAGAAACCTTAACCTGGATTGCAGACTTCTTAAGGGGAAGAAGGTTAAAGGTTTGGGTCAATGGAGAATTTTCCAAGGAAGGAAGAACGTGTGATACTGCAGTCCTGGATCTTTCCAGTTGGTCTCGAGGACCGCGCCATCACCATCTCCTAAGCGGCGAAGTACGCGATCTAGGTATTCATCGTAGATCGCAAAATGCGTGGTGTCGCTGGAGACGCCCTGGCGATTCTCCACCAAACTCTGCAGCGCTGGCAGAGGCGCCATATTCATTGTACATAGTGTATGTGATGATTTAAGACCATGGAATTGTTGTAAATAGTCCAGATATCTGCTACCACATGTTCCACCACGTAATTGTATATAACTTCTTATTTACTGCAAATAGAAAGCCTCAACTAACATCAATCTGTACCGCGTAAGAATCTAATAAAGTATAGCAACTGTACAGATATAAGGAATGGAGACTAACAGGAGAAAATTAAGGTTAAAACTAATCAGGCTTAGGTGAAAATAGGAGAGAAGGCCTAGCAAACCCAGTCCAACTTTTACGAGGTCGTGGCCCTCCTGGATAATAAAACTTCCCCCCTGTTTACGTCAGAAAAGAGCAGTGACCTGTTCGGACCCAGCTCAGCTGATGATTAAACACTTTGAAGACAAAGCTAATAAACAACTCCTACGAATACTGAACATTTCATGGTAAACTGGTGAACTACCAAAGAATTGGAAGATATCAATTACTGTGCCAATACTGAAACCAAACAAAGATGCCAAGGAATCCAAGAACTATCGGCCAATTGCTCTCACCAGCATACTTTGTGAAATAAGAGAACGAATTATCCACTCTAGGCTCATAGTCTGGCTCACTAACAATAATAAAATAAACTTCTACCAAACTGCCTATAGATCCCAGCACTGTACGACTGATCAACTGTTCTACTTCTGTCAATCAATAATAGATTCTTTCCAGGAAAAACCGCCAAAGAAGACCACGGCTATATTCCTTGATATGACCTCAGCTTTTGATCGAGTGTGGAGGGAGAAATCACGTGAAAAGCTGCACAACATCGGAGTAAGAGGAGAAACCTTAACCTGGATTGCAGACTTCTTAAGGGGAAGAAGGTTAAAGGTTTGGGTCAATGGAGAATTTTCCAAGGAAGGAAGAACGTGTGATACTGCAGTCCTGGATCTTTCCAGTTGGTCTCGAGGACCGCGCCATCACCATCTCCTAAGCGGCGAAGTACGCGATCTAGGTATTCATCGTAGATCGCAAAATGCGTGGTGTCGCTGGAGACGCCCTGGCGATTCTCCACCAAACTCTGCAGCGCTGGCAGAGGCGCCATATTCATTGTACATAGTGTATGTGATGATTTAAGACCATGGAATTGTTGTAAATAGTCCAGATATCTGCTACCACATGTTCCACCACGTAATTGTATATAACTTCTTATTTACTGCAAATAGAAAGCCTCAACTAACATCAATCTGTACCGCGTAAGAATCTAATAAAGTATAGCAACTGTACAGATATAAGGAATGGAGACTAACAGGAGAAAATTAAGGTTAAAACTAATCAGGCTTAGGTGAAAATAGGAGAGAAGGCCTAGCAAACCCAGTCCAACTTTTACGAGGTCGTGGCCCTCCTGGATAATAAAACTTCCCCCCCTGTTTACGTCAGAAAAGAGCAGTGACCTGTTCGGACCCAGCTCAGCTATAAAAGGAGGCCCCGATCCTCAGTTAGTCAGTCCTTAGTTAGTCTTCGTTCCAGTCCCTGTCCACCGGACGCTCCGATAAAAGATAAACCCTTTCCTACCAGAAATCTCCTCGTCCCATTCCTTCTTGACGTTCAGACGCTTCTAAGTGGAATCTCTATTTGCTTATTTCACCTTTGGCCCAGCTGTGTCGCCTTCCACTACGACTGCACGGTAGAGTTGACATCGAGGTTCGTCTAGCATCAGGTAACACTGGTCCCAGAGGTCCCAAGATATCACATGTATATAATGCATATCATCTTTTTTTTTTTAAATAGTGCAGACTGTGCACTTTGTATGTATTGACAAGATGTCAATAAAATTATTTTAACTGTCATTGATGAGGAATTGGAATTTTCAAAACACATAATTAGCACCTCAAATAGAGCTACCAGAAAACTAAACATTCTGAGATGGCTATGTGGAACAAATTGGGGAGAAAAACCCAGAATTCTCAGAACAACATATATAACCTTAATAAGGCCGATAATGCAATATGCAACACCGGTCTGGGCTCCCTCAAGCTCATGACTAAAAGTAAGACTAGACAGTGTTCAAGCAAAAGCGGCCAAAATAATCACTGGTGCTGTTTCATCCACCAACAATGAGAAAATTCAGAGAGAATGTGTTCTAGACCTACTCGCTCGAAAGCAGAAGATAAAATAAAAACAACTTGGATCGGCACTTCGGAAACGAGGAACCAGAGGACGAGATCTCTCTGACCACTTGTGGTTTGGTGGATCCGCCCTTTTCTGAGAATGAGGTGAAACTGACGGCTTTCAAGTTCGGGAAAAGGAAATCTCCTGGTCCCGAAGGGATCGATAACACGGTCGTGAAAGCCCTGTTAAGAATGCACCCATCACTTCTTGCCAGGTTTTTCAATAGGTGCCTGGAAACTGGTACTTTTTCTGAGGCATGGAAGGTTGCCCGAGTAGTGCTTCTCGAAAAGTCTGGTAGAAAGGGTAATTCTCCTAATGATTATCGTCCGCTTTCTTTACTAGTGTGTCTAGGTATGGTCCTGGATAGCCTACTAGCTCTGCGACTGAAGCACTGGCTAGAGAGTAATGAGCTCCTTTCCTCTTTCCAACATGGTTTTAGGGAAGGGAACTCCACAACCACGGCTCTGAACGAGGTGTTAGAGGGGGTTGAGATGGGCTTAAATAAGGGTGCTTGGGTTCTTCTCGTGGCCCTGGACATTGATGGCGCGTTCAACTCCATGAGCTGGAACAAGCTGATGAAATTTGATGGACATGGGTTTTCCTGATAATTTGTGCAGCTTGGTTCGTGACTTCCTGAGGTATAGACGGATTAGCCTCAGTTTTGGTGGGCGGAGGTTGGAAAGAAACTGTGCTAGGGGTTGCCCCCAGGGCTCTTGCTGCGGACCTATTATGTGGAATATCCTGGAAAACACCGTTTTCCAGGAGGAGCTACCTGAGGGAGCCTGGCTAGTTCTCTATGCTGACGACCAGTTCCTCATCATTGAGGCTGCTTCGAGAGCGAAGGCTGAGAAGTGTGTTGAAGCTTCTCTCCAAATCCTCTCGAACTGGGCCCATGACTCTGGCCTTAAGTTCAATGTCTCCAAAACTAAAGCCTTCAGCTTTAAGCCTAGGGACATAAGAACTAAAAGGAAAGAGATCAAATGGGAGCACAAGTCGGCTATCCGGATGAAAGGACGGAGGGTAGCGTTGGTCATTGATGACAAGATGGGTTGGCAATACCAGGCGGAGGAGATGGTGACGAGAGGCAGGGAGGCGTTGTGCAGGCCTGTCCTGGTTGGCTCTCAATAGGGGGGGGGGGGGGGAAGAAGGAGGGTACTATTTTTAGGAACCTCTGCCTCTCCCTGTGTCGAGCCAATCCTGCTATAACAGGGATCAGAAGGTGGCAAAAACTCTAGAGAGCGTGCAGAGGACAGCGGCACTCAGAATCACAGGGGGATATCGCACTACCAGCAGTGAGGCCTTTTTGGTCCTCGCTGGGCTTATTCCCCTGGGATTGAAACTAGAGGAGACCATCAGGCAGAAGATCTGGGAGAACAGGGAAGATGCCCTGGGACTTGAAGCGGGTGCCCTGGAATGGAAGAGGGACCCAAGGAAGCCTTCGCAGTGGTTGCCCAAAGTGGAATTGGAGTCCCTGGAGGGCCGACAGGGATTGATTGACACGGAGGTTTTCACTGATATAGTAGTCTGGAACCAATACTGGAGCTGGAGTAGTGATTTTCACTAATGGAGAGCTGATCTTCCAAGAAAGCTTAACACTCAGAGTGGACGAATTGGTCTTTTCAGCCGAGCTGGTTGCGATCAGGTTAGCCCTCAGAACGTGTGCCGAGAAGAACTTCAGCCCGGACCG
>CP092863.1:113611473-113640025 GCA_030710605.1 Cordylochernes scorpioides
AACATATAAATAACACATCTTTAAAAACGTTTTAGTATTTCGACATTAAAAAAAAAAAAAAAAAGTTCAAACGCACTTATTAAATAACAAGTCACTTGTTATGATGACGCGGCCGTTTCTGATGACTCGATAAGAATCGAAACCGCCTACCCCATGATTTGCATATTACATATTTTGCGTCTTTGTATCGACCATACTCAACATATACATATACTTTAAGACACAGTATATGAGAATTTAAATAATAGGCCTTTAATAATAGATAGTTCACGCATTAGCGTCAGGAAACCATAAAAACATGACCAAAACACAAGGGTTTACACACTGAGGCTGCATGATCACCTAGCATTCTCCAGCTTTAGGTTCTACATATACTATTTAAAATACATACTTTCAATAAGAATACATCTGTTGGGAATATGGTTTTCCACTATGCTACCACATATACTGCATATAACCACATTAAATTATCTCCCATTATCATGGAGTTGTCTAGACCTTTCATGTTTAGTTTAGTTTACCTTATACGTCCTAGAATAAGATCCTCCTTACATGTACAAATCCTCTATACCTATATAGCTGCTCTCTCTTATATGTCTTTGTTATTTGTACTCTGTATATACCACAATAGTTAGGCAGCCATTAATTAACAGCCCTCCATAGATTTCTACCTCCCTTTTATTATTATTATTTTTTGTTCCATGCTGTCTTTATATATTTCACTTCTTTCAGCAACACCCCTCTTAACTTGCTGGTTCAGTATATCTTCACTTTACTACCTATCTTCGATTCTAGATACCTCTTTGCCTTATGTATATAAAACTTTACTTAGCAATACCCCTCTTAGCTTGCTGCTTTATTATGTTTTCTCTTTTACTATTTATTTAAACTTCTAACTACTGATTTGTGCGGGATGCAAGGACATCACTGTCTATATCATCCCTGGTCTTCGTTGTATGGAGCCTAAATAAATTTATCTGCACTTATGGTATCAAGGTTGCGCGTCTGTGGTGCATAAGTACCTGCGGTAACAGTGTATCCTAAGAAATCTATATTTGTTTTAAAAAACGAACATTTGTTATAATTGAGTTTGATGTTTTCGTGTTGACATACCGTTAGAAATTGTTGTAGGTGTTGTAGATGATCCTCTAAAGTGTCAGAAAAAATAATGAAATCGTCGAAGTAATGGGTAACAAAATTTAGTTTATATTTTTGCATGACCTGGTTTATGGCACGATGGTATATCTGTGGCGAATTTTTAAATCCGTAAGGAAGTCTACAAAATTCGTACTGACTATCCAACGTCACGAAAGCTAGTAGATTACGTGAGTTAGGTTCTACTTCCACTTGCCAATATGCGGATGCTATATCTACAGAAGAGTAGTATTTGGCTTTCGACAATTTGTCAAGAATGGTTTCTATTAAAGGTAAAGGATGTACGTCTGGAGCGATGATTTCATTAAGTTTTCTGTAATCAATACAGAAACGTTTCGTTTTGTCACGTTTTGTGACAAGAGTTATTGGACTGGCATAAGGTGAAACTGACGGGGCAATAATTCCATGTTGGAGCATTTGCTCTATTTGGGTTTGTATTTCTTGTTGGTCGTGTAGTGGCACTCTATATGGGCGTAATGCTATTATTTTATCTGTGGTGGTATTGATTTTTACCGGTGGTATGTTCAATTTGGGCACATTGTATTTATTAGTAGAGAACACATGCGAGAATTCATATAGAATTCGGTGGAGTTCGTGTGGACAATGTTCTAACTGAGGTGTCGCATTAGAAGGTATAGAAATCTCAATATCATGGGTAGGAGATATAGTGGGTGAAACAATAGTGGGGGAACATATAATTGGGGTAGGGGTCCGCCACGTGTAAACAGGATTGGTTCGAGGGGAAGGTGGTAAAAATAGCCGTTTCCCTCGTTGAGTGGGACATAAATCCTGTTTGCACTTGGTGAACTTATAGACATTCGTTGGGAGAGCATCATTATCTTGATAAATTTGGAGATTATTAAAATCTATAATTAATTTAAATATTTTAAGGGTATTAATAGATAAAATACCAAAAGGTAGTGAAGCTTCTATTATAAAAAAATTTAGTTTTTGGGTGAGGTTACCTATTTTAAGTTTTAAAAATATATATCCAAGGGTATTTACATTGTGGGCTATTGCGTTTATAGTTAAACTGTACTGATGGATAATAATTTTATATGGTAATCTATTTTCTATGGTTCTTAAAATATCTAAGTTAAGTATGTTAATAGATGCTCCCGTGTCTATTAAAAAGGGCAAATTTACATTGGGTGACAGTTCAGTCCATATTACGAGCTGTTCAACGAA
Organism: Cordylochernes scorpioides; assembly: GCA_030710605.1. Lineage (NCBI taxonomy): Eukaryota > Metazoa > Arthropoda > Arachnida > Pseudoscorpiones > Chernetidae > Cordylochernes > Cordylochernes scorpioides. The sequence goes on from CP092863.1 coordinate 113,613,817, forward strand.
AAAAGGTTTCAGGTTTTCCTACCGTTGAGTTGCTCGCGGGGCTTGTAGAGTCATCATGGACTTGGGGAACAGGGCTCCGAGATTGGACCTTGGGCCGGGTACCAGATTTTGGTACAGTGGCTGTGCGTGGTCTGGCGCTGTAGACTTGGCATGTTCGGTCCTGTTGGAACCGTTGTTCACACTGGGAGTGCCAGTGCATAGCATTGTAATACTTGCAAGGCGAGGGTGGGGGTGCAACTTGGTACGTTACACGTGATGACCGCTGGTTGTTGTGCCGCGGTGGTGGGTTGTGGTAGGTTGGATGTGGGGCCTTGTCTACTTGGCGCTGGTACACTGCACTGGTGGCACACTGGGTTCTTCTTATTCTCGACACTAGGTCGAACCATTCTTTAATGGTCTTTGGCTGCACCGTGGCGATTAATCGCTGATCTGCGACGGGTAGTCCTTCGGTTAGAGAATCTATTAATATGTCGGCGGGTAGTTTTAATTTCATGCCCATTACCGTTTTGTTTTGGTAGTAGTCTTCTAGGGGCATTTGGGGTGTCAATTTGATGGCTAGGAAGCGTGAAAACGACGCTTCTGTTGCTGTTGGGAATAAATCTATCAAGGTTTGGCGGACATCAATATAAAATAACCTATCTAACCGTAGGTTTCGGAAATATTGTAGGGGCTTACCTTGCAGGTAGCAGGGTAACTTGTGTAGGCGGTCCGTGTAGGTCAGCTTAGCTCGGTCTGCTTGGGCATCGAAGTTGTCGAAAAAGCTCTGGGCTTCAAAGGTACCATCGTATGGACTCACATCTATCTCCCTCGGAGATCGGGCGACCAGAAGCTTATTCAGGGCATCGGCGATCTGTGTCAGCGGGTCTGTGGAGGTCCCTTGGGGCGGCGACGTTTCCTCCTCTTCAAATGTCGTTTCTTGTTGGGGAACAGATAGCCCGGTCGCATCGTTGGACTGTTCGGTTTGCTCTTCCATCTTTGCACTTTCTCGCTTCTATCTGGACTATCTAGCTTTCTTCGTTTGGTATCCTTCGTTTTGGTTATCCTATCGGCTTAAATGTGATGATGAGTTGCTGTCGACTTATCTGTGATGAGATCCTGTCGACTCATGTAATGAAGGTGAGAATTCCAGTAGCTTTTGTAGAGATCCTGTCGACTACTGAAATAATGTTGAAGTCCTGGTAGCTCTTGTTGTACTGTGTGGACCATGAGAAACAGTCAGGATGTAGAGTTTTCCAGTACCTCTCTGCACCTTGGAAGACCTTTAAAAGTTCTCACAAAATACAGGCAGTCGTGGTCGAGGCAGAGTGGAAAGCTGGGGATATCCACACAAAGAACGAAGACACAGTTGCACTAAGAAAGTTCCGTAAACAGATAAAAGTTGAGCCAGGAGCGAAAGATGGAGACATAGAAGTTTCTTACTCGTCTACATGATAGTTGAGATCGACATAAGGTACGACCGACGCGGCTTGCGCTAAGGGTGAACTAAACTAAACTGACTGAACTGTACTGAGCTGTCAAGCCACTGTAAGGTGATGATTTATAGGTTAAAGACGGGGTGACCTTATGTGACATGGGCGTTTCTGAGAAAAGGGGGGCCTTGGCATGTCCAGGTGTGAGAGGGGTCTCTGCATTCCACCACATGTGACAGTGTGGGTGGCCTTGTTTGTGGGAATTGTAAATCTACCTGATTTATGAGTTCCATCTTTAGACTGTTGTTTTGGCAATACTATGCTCGATCTCTGCTTTAGCTCAACTCTTAAATCTATTACAGATTTTATTTATTTATCCACTTTGTACAAATTACATTACATAGGGTGATGTAAAGACACAGATTAATCATGCGCATAATTATTTATAGATGTTTCTATATACAACATGGCAATCTTGTTATAAGTTATCTACACCATATGAGGTTGTTGTTTTAAATTACCATATATATATATATATACTTTCCGCCCTTTCGTTTCCTCGCTGTCTTATTGACTAAAATCCGTTGTTATTTGTACATCGTTTGAATGGATTGAAAGAATGGTTCTTTGTCTTCCTTTGCACACTAAATTTGAGATAGAGTGTTATAGTAGATTAAACTGGTGAAATCTCTGGGAGGGTGTATCACTGATGAGCCAGGACCTCCAAATATTTTCTCACTGCAATGAGTATAGTAGGATGCATTTCTTATAGAACGAATTGACGAAACAACTGGAGGTTCATCATTGATGAGCCAGGCCCTCCTTATAGCGCCTTATTATAGTAGAGACATTAGAGGAAGTATGCTCTAAGGGCCCCTAATTCTTGTAAAAGTCCTACCCCACCAGCGAATACAAGTAACCAAACGGGGCTCTGGCACATTTGTAAGTGCAAAGTCGAACTGCTTTTCACATGTGTAGATATGTGGTGCACTTACAGTAAAAGCTGTCGCCTACTTCTACCCACCATGATTATCATGGGCTGTACCACGTGTACTAGGGATAAGCAAAAAAAAAAGAAGAAGTTACAGAAACATGGCGGTATATTACTGACAGCTGCTGATGAGTTCAACAGAAGATATAGGAGTCGGAGCGCGTCCAATAGCATACAAGGAGGTATTTATTTATATTTAGAAGCGGCTCAGTGTATTAAGAGCACAAATTACTTCTTCCATAATTTGCTGCTAAACGGCTCTCCCGGCCGCACGCCAACACGCACACTTCCTATTGGACGACGTACGGAGAGAGATGTGTAGCGAGGGGAATTCCACTCCTATAGCTTGGATTCTAAATAGAACTTTGTTTCTCTTTCGTTGTGCAGTTTCTGGTTTCTATTTGCAATGTATTCCTCTATCTTCTATAAAGGTCACTTCTCCTGTCAATAATAGATGTCAAAGCTAGACGCCATCTATTGATGAAACACCTCTTTGGCAGATTGTGAAGATTCTGTTAGATTCCTTGTGGATCTCATGAAATAAAGTCTGCCCTAGACTGACGAGGGCCATTAGCCCGAAACCATGGTCTCTAGGTGGACGCTTCTCAGTTTGCCAAAGCTGGTGTTGTGGCTTTGTCACCGACCTGAGGCTGCTTGTTTGCGGTCAATAGATGGCGTCTAGTTTTAACGTCCATTTTGACGGAAGAGATGACCTTTATAAACCAATATCCCCCCGGTAAAATGTCCTTCTCTATTTTGATCCCTTTTCCGTGTTCCTTCATAGCTCCCCATTCATCAGTCCAATTCTTCTTACCGTTCTCTTTACATTTATTTTATTCATCAAACCTTTCTTCATTAGTACATTTCAACTTGATATATGTTCATTCAATTCTCCTTCTCTCTTCTTATCATTGTCTTTCCATATAACTTCCAGAAGTTTTTTCATCAACAAACAAAACTTATGAAACTGGAAAGCCTTTAACGTCTCCGATCTTCTATTTCTTGAAGGAGACAGAGGCTGTTTACACTTGGTTATCTCGTATGTCTTCAATAAAGGTCACTGTAATATCTTTCAGAGTTGTTGTCTCAATCCCGATATACATGCTAAAAGGTACAACTTCCTTAAGTTTTGTCCATGAGTGTATTTTTCATAGTTATTGTCTGAATCCCGATATACATGCTAAAAGGTACAACTACCTTAAGTTTTGTCCATGAGTGTATCTTTCAGAGTTATTGTCTCAATCCCGATATACATGCTAAAAGGTACAACTTCCTTAAGTTTTGTCCATGAGTGTATCTTTCAGAGTTATTGTCTGAATCCCGATATATATGCTAAAAGGTACAACGTCCTTAATTTTGTCCATGAGTGTATCTTTCAGAGTTATTGTCTCAATCCCGATATACATGTTAAAAGGTACAACTTCCTTATGTTTTGTCCATGAGTGTATCTTTCAGAGTTATTGTCTGAATCCCGATATACATGGTAAAAGGTACAACGTCCTTAAGTTTTGTCCATGAGTGTATCTTTCAGAGTTATTGTCTCAATCCCGATATACATGCTAAAAGGTAGAACTTCCTTAAGTTTTGTCCATGAGTGTATCTTTCAGAGTTATTGTCTCAATCCCGAAATACATGCTAAAAGGTACAACTTCCCTAAGTTTTGTCCATGAGTGTATCTTTCATAGTTATTGTCTGAATCCCGATATACATGCTAAAAGGTACAACGTCCTTAAGTTTTGTCCATGAGTGTATCTTTCAGAGTTATTGTCTGAATCCCGATATACATGCTAAAAGGTACAACGTCCTTATATATTTATTTATTTATATATTATCAGTTATTGTCTGAATCCCGATATACATGCTAAAAGGTACAACGTCCTTAAGTTTTGTCCATGAGTGTATCTTTCAGAGTTATTGTCTGAATCCCGATATACATGCTAAAAGGTACAACGTCCTTAATTTTGTCCATGAGTGTATCTTTCAGAGTTATTGTCTCAATCCCGATATACATGCTAAAAGGTACAACGTCCTTAATTTTGTCCATGAGTGCATCTTTCAGAGTTATTGTCTCAATCCCGATATACATGCTAAAAGGTACAACGTCCTTAATTTTGTCCATGAGTGTATCTTTCAGAGTTATTGTCTCAATCCCGATATACATGCTAAAAGGTACAACGTCCTTAATTTTGTCCATGAGTGTATCTTTCAGAGTTATTGTCTCAATCCCGATATACATGCTAAAAGGTACAACGTCCTTAATTTTGTCCATGAGTGTATCTTTCAGAGTTATTGTCTCAATCCCGATATACATGCTAAAAGGTACAACGTCCTTAATTTTGTCCATGAGTGTATCTTTCAGAGTTATTGTCTCAATCCCGATATACATGCTAAAAGGTACAACGTCCTTAATTTTGTCCATGAGTGTATCTTTCAGAGTTATTGTCTCAATCCCGATATACATGCTAAAAGGTACAACGTCCTTAATTTTGTCCATGAGTGTATCTTTCAGAGTTATTGTCTCAATCCCGATATACATGCTAAAAGGTACAACGTCCTTAATTTTGTCCATGAGTGTATCTTTCAGAGTTATTGTCTCAATCCCGATATACATGCTAAAAGGTACAACGTCCTTAATTTTGTCCATCAGTGTATATATCGCTAGCTGTGGCTACCCGTGTTTTCTGGAAGGTGTGTTCTGACAAATGCTACAGAGAATCTACTAACACTGACACATATTGAAATAAAGAACTTAGTCAGCAAGCCAAAGGCGCTATTATAAAAATAATACAAAAATTACACAGGGATTAAGTGGTTAAATAAGGATAAAAAAGGCATCTCCTAATCATTCAATTGAAGATAGATGATGGCTTGCGCCATCTTTCGGAATAAATATAATTTAATCGCTTATATATATATTTTTTTTTAATCCCAGAATATTGGCTAAAAAACGTTTTTTATATAAATTAAGATTATATTGATTGCTATAGTTGGCGCAGTCCATCAGCAATTTTCATTTGCACAATCAGGAGATGTGTCTTTGTTATGAAATGGTATCAATCAACTTTCTACTCCGTGGCCAGGCCGTGAACTGTAGAAGTAAGGGAGTGGTCCACACGCCACCCTCCCATCAATCCACATTTCCGCCATGTGCTGCTAGATATTCCCAGCGACCTATACAATCAAACATTGCCGTTGGTAATTCTGGGTCGGCATGAACTCTCTTCATTGTTTCCTTACAATATATGACAAGTTATACTCATGGACAAAACTTAAGAAAGTTGCAACTTTTAACATGTATATCGGGATTCAGACAATAACTCTGAAAGATACACTCATGGACAAAACTTAAGGAAGTTGTACCTTTTAGCATGTATATCGGGATTCAGACAATAACTCTGAAAGATATTACAGTGACCTTTATTGAAGAAACGAGATAACCAAGCGTTAACAGCCTCTGTCTTTTTTTTTTTAAATAAACAGACGACCGGCGACATCAAAGACTTTCCATTTCTTTAAGTTTTGTCCGTGAGTGTAAATAGATTATAAAAGATATTATGTTGGGGCAAAAAAAAGGAAAGAAGAGAGGAAGACCTCCAATGAGCTGGTTAGAAGAGATCAAGAAAACTACCAGAAGGTCACTAGATGAGAGTGATGGTCACTAACAGATCAAACTGGAGAATATTTGTCACCATATGTCACTAAAAGTTGACTTGAGGGACACTAACAATGACAAGTAGTAGTGACGGTGAAGATAGGAATTCAATAATTGATTATTATCATAATAAATTTCCGTCCCCCGGATTATGCAAATCAAACTGTTATCGACCTAGTGTTGCATATTCTGAAATCGAAACTGTGACAGTAAGTCAAACCTACCGAATTTAAATATCGAGAAAGCTTTATTCTAAATACGTGTCTGATATTGTGCAGACGTATTCGCAACAATAACACACTTATATCGTTTTATTTAACGATTTTATATAGCGATTATATTGCAAATATATATAGAAAGATTGCTAAATTTTTGAAACTATTTTCATCACAAATATTTACATAATATTAAAAATATATGCATATTTTCTTTTTTAACCCTTCTCCCTTTCAAATATTCAGTTTTTTTGTTGTTGTTGTTGTTGTTTTTTTGTGCGTATATTCTTCCACGAAATGTTTCTTTCAAATATTGATGCAAATCTTCTTTATATTCGAACATTCTTTGTTGCATAACTGCCCCCCAGGTATTCATACATATTTACATCCTAATAAATATATTGTTCCTAGATATTTAAAATGGCGGGAATTTTTTTTAAGCAGACGATAAAAAAAGTCTTACTTACTAAATGTTATAAATATGTATCGAAAAGTTTGAAAATAAATGGTATAGGCAGAAGAAAAATCTTCAAAATTACGAAAAATGGCATCAGTTAAAAATATATATTTTTTTAAGCAGACGAAAAGCATTTAAAATGGCGTCTAGTAGAAGGGGATCAGAAGATGGGGTTCGTGACCCGTTAAATTGTTCCCAAATAACTTGAGGGCCATAATTATTATCCATCCATGTCAAATGGAGTTTGACATTTTCAAATTACCATGATAAATATGATGTGTCCATCTCACCGTAAATATCCAGTAACTCCTACAATTAATTTATTCAACACACGTGTTGACTGGCTTTAATATTCTTGGCCTAAGATATTGACAATATGGCTGAAATAAATTTGTATATTACATCTCTTTTAGTTGTCAGAATATTATAGCATTGATATACACTCATGGACAAATCTGAAGGAAGTTGTACCTTTTAGCATGTATATCGGGATTCAGACAATAACTCTGAAAGATACACTCATGGACAAAACTAAAGGAAGTTGTACCTTTTAGCATGTATATCGGGATTCAGACAATAACTCTGAAAGAAACACTCATGGACAAAACTAAAGGAAGTTGTACCTTTTAGCATGTATATCGGGATTGAAACAATAACTCTGAAAGATACACTCATTGACAAAACTTAAAGAAGTTGTACCTTTTAGCATGTATATCGGAATTGAGACAATAACTCTGAAAGATATACTCATGGACAAAACTAAAGGAAGTTGTACCTTTTAGCATGTATATCGGGATTAGACAATAACTCTGAAAGATACACTCATGGACATAACTAAAGGAAGTTGTACCTTTTAGCATGTATATCGGGGTTCATACAATAACTCTGAAAGATACACTCATGGACAAAACTAAAGGAAGTTGTACCTTTTAGCATGTATATCGGGATTGAGACAATAACTCTGAAAGATACACTCATGGACAAAACTTAAGGAAGTTATACCTTTTAGCATGTATATCGGGATTGAGATAATAACTCTGAAAGATATTACAGTGACCTTTATTGAAGACACACGAGATAACCAAGTGTGAACAAAATTATCTCCGTCTCCTTCAAAAAACATACGCCCAGCGACATCAAAGATTTTCCACTTCCTTATGTTTTGTCCATGAGTGTAGTCGCTATATCGGTGTAAGCCATCCAGAAATGGACGAACTTGTCTCTCAAGAAACTAAAGAAGAATTACCACCACCCAATTCAAAAAGACATTCTAATTACTGCCCTATATGTTGGAGACTATGGATTGGCAGAACATTGATTTAAAATCGCCCTCGAAGGCATTTCCTGATCATGAAATTGAAAGTTGCTGATGGCTTGCGTCATCTATCAGAATAAACAATAACTAATCGTTGATTATTTTTTAAATTGTACAATATATTGGATAAATATCCTTGATTGAAAGATTTGAAACATTGTTTCAGTCTCTCTCCATATTTTACCGTCAGTAAAGAGAAAGTATCAATCAAAAGGAACAAGTATTTTTATGAGGCCGCTCCTCTTCCAGGATGGTGGCTTCTAACAATACACCATCTACAGGACCAAAGAGACCTCACCAGACCACCTCTTGGAATGTATGGAAGCCTCAAGACAGGACCTATATTCCAACCCTACCAAGATTGTGAATTTAATCCATGAATTCAGACTACATGACCTTGATTATTTAATGGATGGAAATGGGAATTATACAATGGAATGATTAAAAAGATTTTAAACAATTATAAAGTAGAATCCTAAATTTTTCACAGAGATTGAAAAAAAAAGCTCCCCGGCGGGGAATCAAACCCCGGTCGCCCGCGTGACAGGCGGGAATACTAACCACTATACTACCGAGGACTATTAAGTTGGTAAAACTACCACTTTAAAGACAACTATTCATTTCGTAGATTCCACTAAAATATTTGTAGTGATATTTATTTTTTACCAACACAGAAAAATGATTGTAAATAAGTGCGACTGATCCACTTCGCAAAGAAACTTCCTCTTCTGGAAAGCCGGGAATTTCTCTTGGATCTTCAACTAAGAAGTTCAAATTTTAAAATATCGCACACCATACATACAAAGGTGAAATTGTACCTTGGGTTCGAAGGATAAATGAAGAAAACGGCAAACTTTCAGTCACACGTCAGGAGATGACTTTTTCTAAAGAAGCTAGAGTAATTTATATATTTTATATGAAAAAATAAGAAAAAAAAATTAAATGGTCAGGTGTTGATATTAAAAATAAAAAAGCATATTCTGACGCCTCACATGAGCTTTTTTGAATGCAGGGTGCCATCTAGTGGAACAATAATCAACTAAATATTTATTTAACTTGTTCCTTGATATTTGTCCAACCCAATTTCTTGATAAATCAAGAAAAGCCAACCACGTACGCGCTTCGGGCTGTTGACCTTCGTCAGCGTGGTGCAGACTGGACCTCTACGGCTAAAATGTTGGTCCCAGAGGTTTCCTAAGAAATCAATAAATAGGTATTTACGGCTAAAATTTGCGTTAAATACGCTGATCATGTGAAAAATAAGAAAAAATAATAAAGATACAATATTTTTTGTTTTGAAAATAGAGCAATCCATATTTAATTCATAAGATAATAAAAAGGCATGTATTGGATTTAATAAAAGATTTATTTTGCCAATATTTCGGCTGGCCGAACGCCAACCTTTATCGAGGCATTACATTTTTATATACAAAAAGGTATACAAAAATGTAATGCCTCGATAAAGGTTGGCGTTCGGCCAGCCGAAATATTGCAAAATAAATATTTTATTAAGTCCAATATATGCCTTTTTATTATCTAATAGATACAGTATAATGTGCTTATGATTGTAGAACGAAAATTGACAATTATACCGCAAATGTTTCTCTAAACGAAAAATCGAAATTTATTTTAAGGAGAAATACCTATTATTTCCAACCTTAGGGATGAAGTATGAAAGGATGAATTGTGAAGAGTAATGATTTTTCCGTTCTTCATTACTCTTCACAATTCATCCTTTCATACTTCATCCCTAAGGTTGGAAATAATAGGTATTTCTCCTTAAAATAAATTTCGATTTTTCGTTCAAAAGATACATTTGCGGTATAATTGTCAATTTTTGTTTTATAGATGCAATAATATACAAAAATATATCGTTTATTTCAATCCCAACGTTTCATGACGTTGATGTATTTTTTTCCAAATCAACCAACAAATGATCAGAAATGTATATACACGTATGAATCCTGTATGGGACTTTGATTCCAGTAAAAGGCTTGTTACTGCTGTTGTATATAGTCACAGTGTAGAAAATACTATACTATACCTACTACATATAGGTTTCTCTCTGTATTCTTAGTTCTCTTCTCTTACTCTGTAAACTGGCGAATCCTATATAGGACGAGAGGTCCTCAATAAAGGCTTTTGTTGTTATTGTATATACACGTATGTGTGAAAAAAATAATTTTAAAATAGAAATAAAGGTCAGGTGTTGATATTAAAAACAAAATTGACATGTTCATACCGCTCATATGAGCATTTTAGATGGCGATATGTGTGAAAAAAGAAGAAAAATAGAAGAATTGTCAGGTGTTGATATTAAAAACAAAATTGACATGTTCATACCGCTCATATGAGCATTTTAGATGGCGATATGTGTGAAAAAAGAAGAAAAATAGAAGAATTGTCAGGTGTTGATATTAAAAACAAAATTGACATGTTCATACCGCTCATATGAGCATTTTAGATGGCGATATGTGTGAAAAAAGAAGAAAAATAGAAGAATTGTCAGGTGTTGATATTAAAAACAAAATTGACATGTTCATACCGCTCATATGAGCATTTTAGATGGCGATATGTGTGAAAAAAGAAGAAAAAATAGAATAATTGTCAGGTGTTGATATTAAAAACAAAATTGCCGTTTAAAATACTCATGTGCGTGCTCAGGATATGTAAATTTTGTTTGTTTGTTTTTCATTGCTAACCTTGAGATGCATTTATCACGAAAAAGTCGACATATAGGTATTTACTCAGCAAGGAAGAAACATATAAGGAAAGACAAAGTGTCCCTAGGAAAGTAAATTAACGGTGTTCATCTAAGGTAAGAAGGCGGTCCAATCTCCTCCAAGATGGATGACGTCATACTGGGATTTTGCTCTCCCTTTCTGATAGAGTTGGCGGTGGCCATTTAAATTGACGCTCCTAATTTATTTTTCCCGGGGGGAATTTCACGGCGTGTGTGGGGTTTGTCACAACACGGGCTTTATTTTTTTATATATTTAAATATGTATATATATAATCAATATTCTCGATTTAAGACAAAATGTATTCATAGATCCGATTAGGTCTTAAAATTGATCATTTGTATCATCTTTATTTAAGTTCCTGGAAAACTTTTTTAATTATCAAGTTTTAAAATATTGTTTAATACACAAACGTGAATCGATTTTAAGATAAATTTCTATCTTAAATCCGCGATTAGGTCTTAAAACCGATCCTTTGTATCGTCTTTATTTAAATTCCTGGAAAACTTTTTACAAGTTTAAAAGATTGTTTAATACACAAACATGAAATAAACAAAGAGAGTATCAGTATTAATTACAGTAGAACCTCTCTCTCACCTAGTTAGTTACAGAGCTAAAGTACACATGTAGAGAAACTACAATTATTTTCTCACAATGAGTTTCTTTTCATTTTAAAATGCAAACTTTCAAGTGATAATCGCTCTTCAACGGGCTAAATTAAACCAATTGTCTATATCTTGACTTTGTCTCGAAAGATATGTTGATAGTTGGGTTGGAACATAAGGAAATCGCTCCTCTAGCGGGAGTTTCCTCTTATGGAGTATGTTCTACTGTAGAGAGGTGTCCTCTTATGGAGTATGTTCTACTGTAGAGAGGTGTCCTCTTATGGAGTATGTTCTACTGTAGAGAGGTGTCCTCACATGGAGTATGTTCTACTGTAGAGAGGTGTCCTCACATGGAGTATGTTCTACTGTAGAGAGGTGTCCTCTCATGGAGTATGTTCTACTGTAGAGAGGTGTCCTCTCATGGAGTATGTTCTACTGTAGAGAGGTGTCCTCACATGGAGTATGTTCTACTGTAGAGAGGTGTCCTCTCATGGAGTATGTTCTACTGTAGAGAGATGTCCTCTCATGGAGTATGTTCTACTGTAGAGAGGTGTCCTCTCATGGAGTATGTTCTACTGTAGAGAGGTGTCCTCTCATGGAGTATGTTCTACTGTAGAGAGGTGTCCTCTCATGGAGTATGTTCTACTGTAGAGAGATGTCCTCTCATGGAGTATGTTCTACTGTAGGGAGGTGTCCTCTCATGGAGTATGTTCTACTGTAGGGAGGTGTCCTCTCATGGAGTATGTTCTACTGTAGAGAGGTGTCCTCTCATGGAGTATGTTCTACTGTAGAGAGGTGTCCTCTCATGGAGTATGTTCTACTGTAGGGAGGTGTCCTCTCATGGAGTATGTTCTACTGTAGAGAGGTGTCCTCTCATGGAGTATGTTCTACTGTAGAGAGGTGTCCTCTCATGGAGTATGTTCTACTGTAGAGAGGTGTCCTCTCATGGAGTATGTTCTACGGTAGAGAGGTGTCCTTTCATGGAATATGTTCTACTGTAGAGAGGTGTCCTCTCATGGAACATGTTCTACTGTAGAGAGATGTCCTCTCATGGAGTATGTTCTACTGTAGAGAGGTGTCCTCTAGTGGGAGTGTCCTCTCATGGAGTATGTTCTACTTTACTTGCAGTACCCCGCCCTGATGACAAGAAGTGGACACATAGAGTGGACACAGGCCGGCAGACAGTCGGAGGACGGCCAGGTAGCTCCACTCCCCTCTAATTGGATTAATGAATCAACCAGCGCGTAAATTGGAAAACTTTAATTGCTCTTGGGATTTACGCCGAGGAATCTGTTAGAATAATGTACATATAATTACATAACTGACGGCGCACTTGCCGGATATGCAAATTGATGTCTCCAATTTGTATATTGTCTCTCCTTTGATGTAGTACATATGTAATTGAGCGGAATATATGGAAGCTGATCTAGAGTGGGTTGGCAGACAGGGTATCCGCGTGAATCTCCCCGCAAATGTCGACCTATCATTTTCTACCAGTGTACTACGCGAAATAAATACCGGGGGGAGCTGCAATACATCTATTCACTATTTAATATACGAAATGGTAAAACTTCCGGGCTCTCTGGCATCCGTTTTCAAGCCGAAACGTCGGCTCTTCTGTTTTTATCAAAAGAATATTTTTGCTTGTATTCGTATAAATAAAAAAAATCATTATATATTACACTCATGGACAAAACTTAAGGAAGTTGTACCTTTTAGCATGTATATCGGGATTGAGACAATAACTATGAAAGATACACTCATGGACAAAACTTAAGGAAGTTGTACCTTTTAGCATGTATATCGGGATTGAGACAATAACTCTGAAAGATAACACTCATGGACAAAACTTAAGGAAGTTGTACCTTCTAGTATGTATATCGGGATTGAGACAATAACTCTGAAAGATACACTCATGGACAAAACTTAAGGAAGTTGTACCTTTTAGCATGTATATCGGGATTGAGACAATAACTCTGAAAGATACACTCATGGACAAAACTTAAGGAAGTTGTACTTTTTAGCATGTATATCGGGATTGAGACAATAACTCTGAAAGATACACTCATGGACAAAAGTTAAGGAAGTTGTACCTTTCAGCATGTATATCGGGATTGAGACAATAACTCTGAAAGATATTACAGTGACCTTGTTTTGTGTAAATACATCAAGTTCTGTAGATGTTTGAAGAAGAGAAGGTTTCGAAAGCTAAGAAATAAATGTTGTATCAGTGAGCTCTGTAGTAGATCAATGTAAGAGGGAGGTTGGAGCCTCAATGGTAGATAATTAATTCCTCTTGTAGTTCGTTCTTGAATTAGAGAATGTTTCGAAAGCTTTGAAATAATAGATAAAGTTTTATGAGCATTCAGCTGTGGTAGATCGATACATCAATGTAAAGAAACATGTAGAATCCACGATGGTAAATGCGTAAGGTTCTCTTGTATACAGTTTTATTTCTTGAAAAAGAGATGGTTTAGAAAGCTTTAAAATAGAATATGAAGTTGTATGAGCAATCAGCTGTCATCGATACATCAATGTAAAGGAACATGTAGAATCCGCGATGACAGGTACACCGAGTTCTCTTATATACAGTTTTATTTCTTGAAGAAGAGGTGGTTTCGAAAGCTAGGAAATCAAGTTGTGCTAGATGGATATAAGAGACCGTGTTCTGGAATTCCTTCTTGGACGGAGCAGTTGTAACTAGAGACAGGTGGATCAATGCAGGGAATATGAGCCGAGTGGAATTTCACCGCTTCCATTACCCTGATTGGCTTCCTGCCTGCCTTTTTGTTTGATTGATTGATTAGTTGGTTCTGTGTGTGGCCTCACATCTCATGCACTCTGCCTCCACCGGGGTAATAAATGTCTATATCCCCTCTGTGTATACACTTCTGTGTGCCAATCTCACTTTGTAGGATATCCATCTAAAATATTATATTTTGTTCCCCTTGTGATATCTGTGGCAAATATTTTTTCAATAATATTTTGTTTAACGCGTAATATGATTTCTATATTTTAAGCATATACATTATGATCTGTGTTGCAACTGTGTGACACATTTCTACAATTACATAAGCCTGTTTGCCAAGTGGAAATTATGTAGCTATTGTTGCGTCGTTCGTATCTTTGTCTGATCAGGATGGCACAAAGATGGCCGTGTGATAGCACTTTATTAAACGTATTACTAAACAGAAGGAGTACAATAAGTGGGGCTTGCCTTCCACTTCCGTGTCAGAATGATAATTGGCTCCGTGGATGTCACTCTTGTGTCCCACTCCACACTACAGGTTGGGCTGACCAGAGGACCCGCTCATCGCCTGGGAAAGAAGGCTCACCCGCCGGGGCACATCCCCCACATGATCATCTATATTTTAGTTTATTTATTTCCATTTTTAATGTAAATTATTGACAAGAAGTCAATAAAATTTGTTTCAATTGTCATTGTCCGCTCCACACTATACACGTCCAGCCTGGACTACACCGCCTTGTAGGCCGCTCCAATGCAGGGTTCTCTTGGCACCGATTTGCAGGATCACCCACACGCCTGGAGACAACTTGCCTTCTCACGATGCCTATGTTACACACTCCCCATACAGGAATCCATCTGGGTGCAGTATACCGCCTTGAGGCCAACCGCTCTTGCGGCTTCTTCCCACATAACTTCCAGCCTGTCCACCCCCTGGAATCTGTCAATCGTCACTTCCTTGCATACATCCTTCTTTACTGGTTTTCTCATATCTTCTTCAACGCTTCACCGCCGTTCTTCTAGAACTCTGGTTTGCTGTACTTCCTTTATATATAATAGGTCAATGTAATCGCTGAAATGTGTAAAACAAAGCACAATTTGTCAAATGGGGGGAAATCATTTTAAACAAAAATTATTAAGAAATATCTTCCACAGCTATCACAAGAAATATTAAATAAAATTATAGATCAATCTATTGTGAAAGATAATGGACAGGCAATATTTATAGTTATAACAGTAAATACAGGGTGATCCAAAAGTCCCGCACTATTTTAAAAATTAATAACTCCGCGAATATTTGCGCTAGAGCAATGCGGTAAACACCATTGTGTTCAGGATGCAATGGGATTTTTTATGGCAAATAATGAAAAATTCGAAATTGATTTTAGTTACAATTTTATTCGCCAGATGGCGCACTACCAGAATCAGAGATTCAGCGGCCAAGTTGTTTGATAAATTGAAAAATATAACTGATCGACACATATTTTTCCTTTTTGAATACCAGGAAAGAACCCTAATAACATCAAATAACAAATTAATAAAACACCACTTCGCCAAAAGTATGAAGAATTGGTTAACAATTTTTAAATACAATCAGAGATATGTAAAATAGGTAAATGCAAATTAAAACATGTAGCAAAAAAAATTGATATTTTTGATATGGTTTGTGTTTCCGAAGATAATAAATGTCTAATATTTTTTTAATTCAACTCTTTCTCAGTATCGATTATATTTATTTTAATTCATTTGAAAAATATGTTTCTATCTCTGATAATTTATTTTACTCTGGAATGCCGTTGTTGTTGTCGTGTCCAATAAAGAGCCTCAGATGTATCCATGCATCTCCATCACAGCAGCAGCAATGTCCACTATCTTGGGTGTGTAAAGCTGCTGCTCTGGGTCTATGTCAAATTCCTGCAAGGCTGCGGCCATTGCTGGCTATGAGAATATGTGGGTAGGTGTAAGTTCCACACCAGGACAATTGTTGCGTGCCCTATAGGTTATTGTGCCATCTGGATGTATTGTCATTCCTTTATAGTGTTTTGTTCTAAGTCTTGTTGTAGTTTTTGTCCTTTTTCTCTCAGAGTTTATTTCGCATTTTGATCTTTTCTTATTTATTGTTTAATTATCTTGTATTTTGACAAAGAATCAGCGTCAAATAATGACATTTGTTCTTTCCTTTGGCTCAACTTTCTGGCTTCCTTTGCCAATTCAGATGTCATTTCATTACCCCCGATCCCAGCATGGGCAGGGATCCATTGTAGAATGCAGTTATTCTCCAATGGTTCCATTTGGGTAAGTAACGAGTGTATTTTCCGTGTGATATTAGTATTGCCCTTCTGAATTGCTTCTAGAGCGGATATGGAGTCGCTGTATATTAAATTTCCTTCTGCTTTATGCAGGGATGGTTGGTTAAGGCATACATCAAGGGCTTTCCAGATAGCCGTCAGTTCACAAGTGAAGTTTGATGAAATCTGTCCTGCTCCTTCTTTGATTTTGATGTGCGTTCCATCTTGCAGTATTATGTAATTCCGGCCCCTCCATAACTCAGGGTAAGGTCTGAAGATCCATCTGTATATGTTGTTAAAGGGGGTGGCCTAGCATTTTTAATCAAGAATTTGTACTATGAGGACATAGCCGTTAATATTTCAAACACATTAGACCTCGAAGCCCAAGATATCAAAGTCTACCTCAATCAAAACAAATCCATCAACATATACAATATGTATCACCCTCCAAACAATAAACTTATTGACTATGGAACAATGGCTCAATTTCTTACAGACAACTCTTATTGTAGGTGACCTTAATGCCAAACATCAACTATGGGGATGTTCCACGCCAAACCCAAGAGGCAAAATACTTTCAAACATATTTGACGACAATGCCATCATGTGCTTAAATGATGGGAATCCTACTCATCATTCATACAGCTATAATACTGCACAAGCCCTTGGAATAAGTTTTTACTATCCTGACATTTTCCACAAATGCAAATAGCAAATATTAAAAAGTATTGTAAGTGATCATTTGCCTAATTTGATAGAAATTAGCACCAAGACCAAAACCAGCTCAATTAAGAAACATTCTGGAACTTCAAAAAGGCTAATTGGATATCTTTCGAAAACACCATTATTAAAGCAGCCACAGTTTCAATACCAAGAGGTAATATTAAGAAATGGATTCCAAATTATACACACCAGGCAAAATATATTCAAACACTTATAACTAAAAGAAATGAACTACAAAAAAGAGCACCCAAAACCAAACAAATTGTGGAACTGAACTGAACATTGTGAATGCAAAAATAAAAAGATTATACGTAAATGTGAAAAGGGAAAAATGGAAACAAATTTGTGAAAACCTGAACCCAAGAAACCCAAATACAAAACTTTGGAATTTGGCAAAACAAATTGACAGATCCCAGTCACAAACCGAAAAAACTAATATGATTAAGAATACAGATGGTACGCCAGCAACTAATGACAAAATTGCTGCCAATCTTTTAGGTAATTCATATCAAATAAGTAGTAAAATCAAGGTTGAAACAAAGGCCCGAAGGATTATTCATGACTGTAAAAATGTCACCAGCACTCATAATTTTTTCCATGAAAAAATCAATATGAAAGAGCTAGCTTATGCATTAGAAAACACTGACCTAAACAAGACTCCTGGGCCAGATGGAATCCATGGCCGAATGATATCAAACTTGGGCAAAATTGGCAAAGAAAGACTTCTTAATATTTTCAATAACTCCAGGAAAACTGGAAAATTGCCTCAAGACTGTAAAATGCAACAATAATTCCCATTTAAAAACTTGACAAATCTGCTGATGACCCAAAAAACTACCGACCTATCTCCCTCACAAGTAATTGCTGAAAATTAATGGAAAAAATTATACTCAGACGACTCACCTACCACCCCGACACAAGGAATCTCTTACCAGAAGAACAATATGGATTTAGGAAAGGACATGGGACAATAGACCAACTCTTATTTTTCACACAAAAGGTAAAAGATTCACAAAACAGAAAACCAACTAACCACACAATAGCTGCTTTTTTAGACCTTACACAAGCTTTTGATAAGGTATGGAAAAACAAGTTAATTACAAAATTATACAAACATTTCAAAATTGATGGAAAAGCTATCACTTGGATAAATGATTCCCTTAAAAATAGATACATCAGGGTCAAATATAATGGCACTCTATCTAAAACCTTCAAATTGTATCAAGGATTACCACAAGGATCAGTCCTTAGCCCAAATCTCTTCACCCTATTTATTGCAGGCATAGAAGAAAAATTTTCACATAAAACCAATTTTGGACTTTTCGCTGATGACATTATTCTATGGAGCAGCAACACTAACTGGAAAAAAGCTGAAAGAGATTTGAACAAGACTCTTCTCCACCTAGAAAAATTTTCTAATAAACATAAATTAGAATTTAACCCCCAAAAATCTGAAACCTGTCTTTTTACTACCGATAAGAAACTATACAAAATAAGACCAAATATTATTCTGAAAGAACAACAATTGCAATATAATAAACATCCTAAATATCTTGGTTACACCCTGGATCCAGACATTAACTCCAGTAAACATATTGAAAGAGTTGTTAGAAAAGGAAGAGACCGACTAAAAATCCTGAAATGTATTTCAGGAAGAGTGGGGAGCTGAAGCAACAACACTAAAATTAACTTACACATCTCTAATGAGACCTATCTTGGAATATGGATATCAAATCTATGGTACAGCATCTGAAACAAATCTAAAATCACCGGAAAGGATACAACTAAATGCAGCTAGAATTATTACAGGTCTTCGAAATACCTGCCCTAATAATATTGTACTTTACGAGGCAGACATTATGCCCTTAAAGGATAAAAGAAGCTACAATCTGCCAAAATAGATAAACAAAATCAAGAGTTATGAAAACAAACACAGAACTTTCAATTACATACTTAATTGGGAATTCAATATAAGACTCAAAAAGAAGGCCCTCTCCACCTGGCCAAAAGAAATGGATTTTTAAAATATAAAGTGGAAAAATATTATTTAGCAGAAAAAATATCTCCATGCGAATCAATAACAAAATGTAATTTTAATGCCACTTTAAATGAACCCACCAACAAACAATACCAAAATCCAGAATACTTAAAACAATTATCATTAGAAATAATTAATAACATTCCTAAAAATGCAATAACTATCTATACCGATGGTAGCAGAGACGAGTTGGGACACACTGGCAGTGACTCTCTCATTAAAACCACAAATGGCAATGAGAAAATAAACAGAAGAAACCCAGATTTTTGCTCAGTCTTCAGATCCGAACTTATAGCCATCTATGAAGCCTTAAAATCCATCAGAAACACTAAACATCACGATATATGGATTCTTACTGATAGTAGAAGTGCCATACAACACTTGAGTCACACAAGGGAACTTAGAGACAAAGTAAGCAGGAACATAATTAGTTATCTCCAAAAACTCTCAATACCTCCAAAATTCACCTTCAATGGATACCCTTACATGTTAGCATTGAAGGCAATGAAGCTGCTGATGCGCTAGCGAAAAAAGGCACAAAAGAACCCTTACTACAGAAAAATAAACTTACTTTTAAAGAAATAGAAACAGTAGCCAAAACAAAAATAAACAAGAACTGGAGGATCCCACCTAAGCACAGTTGGTACACCCTAGAAGCAGATGGCCACCCAGACCTTTCGGTCCACAAGCCGGCATCTGAAGCATGCCCTTCGCTGCTATTCTGTTCAACTCATAAGCCAAGTAACAGTATCCAAGCTAGAGCTTGGACATTGTACCTGGAAACACCACCTCCCAGACAACGTGTCTGGAAGGATTTCTATACCGGTGGCCTTTAAACACAGCAAAAGAGGAAACTATTTACTGTGTCCAGCAGGGACCGCGGGGAGGCGGCCCCCGGTCGACTCTGTTCACTCACAGTTGAGGAAAAGCTCAGATGCCACGTCGTGGGCTTTCTCAAGAAGCTTGCTGTGGTTTCTCAGCAGCTTACTCTCGATCGCGCCCCTCGCCCTCCTTCTCTCTTCCTGCACACCCACTACCCTTGGACAATCCAAGACGTAGTGGCGTGCATCCACATCCCTTTCTTCATAGACGCAATCAGGGTTTCTCTTAATTTTAAATCTGTGGAGACTTGGGGAAGAGCCCATGTCCCGAACTACCCTAATGAATTTGTGGGACATTACCTTACAGAGGTACTTGGGTGTTGTTACCCAATTGAATACCTCTCTCCCTTCACACTTTTCCTCCATCTGTCCAACCATAAGTCCTGGACGTGCCCCCTGATCCTCCTATAAACTTCTTTCTTGGTCACTGGGGTCCTCAGTGATCTACCTCTAAAGCATCCTGCCTTAGCGAGCCTGTCTGCGAAATCATTACCTTCGATGAGGCTGTGTCCCCTAACCCTCCGGAGCCCGCGTTATCATCTCCAGCTCCTGGATTATTTGATGCGCGAGTTGCCCTTTCACCAGATTGATGGCGACGAGGGCCGACATACAATCTGAATAGAGGCGGTCCGGGCTGAAGTTCTTCTCGGCACACGTTCTGAGGGCTAACCTGATCGCAACCAGCTCGGCTGAAAAGACCAATTCGTCCACTCTGAGTGTTAAGCTTTCTTGGAAGATCAGCTCTCCATTAGTGAAAATCACTACTCCAGCTCCAGTATTGGTTCCAGACTTACTATATCAGTGAAAACCTCCGTGTCAATCAATCCCTGTCGGCCCTCCAGGACTCCAATTCCACTTTGGCAACCACTGCGAAGGCTTCCTTGGGTCCCTCTTCCATTCCAGGGCACCCGCTTCAAGTCCCAGGGCATCTTCCCTGTTCTCCCAGATCTTCTGCCTGATGGTCTCCTCTAGTTTCAATCCCAGGGGAATAAGCCCAGCGAGGACCAAAAAGGCCTCACTGCTGGTAGTGCGATATCCCCCTGTGATTCTGAGTGCCGCTGTCCTCTGCACGCTCTCTAGAGTTTTTGCCACCTTCTGATCCCTGTTATAGCAGGATTGGCTCGACACAGGAGAGGCAGAGGTTCCTAAAAATAGTACCCTCCTTCTTCCCCCCCCCCCCCCTATTGAGAGCCAACCAGGACAGGCCTGCACAACGCCTCCCTGCCTCTCGTCACCATCTCCTCCGCCTGGTATTGCCAACCCATCTTGTCATCAATGACCAACGCTACCCTCCGTCCTTTCATCCGGATAGCCGACTTGTGCTCCCATTTGATCTCTTTCCTTTTAGTTCTTATGTCCCTAGGCTTAAAGCTGAAGGCTTTAGTTTTGGAGACATTGAACTTAAGGCCAGAGTCATGGGCCCAGTTCGAGAGGATTTGGAGAGAAGCTTCAACACACTTCTCAGCCTTCGCTCTCGAAGCAGCCTCAATGATGAGGAACTGGTCGTCAGCATAGAGAACTAGCCAGGCTCCCTCAGGTAGCTCCTCCTGGAAAACGGTGTTTTCCAGGATATTCCACATAATAGGTCCGCAGCAAGAGCCCTGGGGGCAACCCCTAGCACAGTTTCTTTCCAACCTCCGCCCACCAAAACTGAGGCTAATCCGTCTATACCTCAGGAAGTCACGAACCAAGCTGCACAAATTATCAGGAAAACCCATGTCCATCAAATTTCATCAGCTTGTTCCAGCTCATGGAGTTGAACGCGCCATCAATGTCCAGGGCCACGAGAAGAACCCAAGCACCTTATTTAAGCCCATCTCAACCCCCTCTAACACCTCGTTCAGAGCCGTGGTTGTGGAGTTCCCTTCCCTAAAACCATGTTGGAAAGAGGAAAGGAGCTCATTACTCTCTAGCCAGTGCTTCAGTCGCAGAGCTAGTAGGCTATCCAGGACCATACCTAGACACACTAGTAAAGAAAGCGGACGATAATCATTAGGAGAATTACCCTTTCTACCAGACTTTTCGAGAAGCACTACTCGGGCAACCTTCCATGCCTCAGAAAAAGTACCAGTTTCCAGGCACCTATTGAAAAACCTGGCAAGAAGTGATGGGTGCATTCTTAACAGGGCTTTCACGACCGTGTTATCGATCCCTTCGGGACCAGGAGATTTCCTTTTCCCGAACTTGAAAGCCGTCAGTTTCACCTCATTCTCAGAAAAGGGCGGATCCACCAAACCACAAGTGGTCAGAGAGATCTCGTCCTCTGGTTCCTCGTTTCCGAAGTGCCGATCCAAGTTGTTTTTATTTTATCTTCTGCTTTCGAGCGAGTAGGTCTAGAACACATTCTCTCTGAATTTTCTCATTGTTGGTGGATGAAACAGCACCAGTGATTATTTTGGCCGCTTTTGCTTGAACACTGTCTAGTCTTACTTTTAGTCATGAGCTTGAGGGAGCCCAGACCGGTGTTGCATATTGCATTATCGGCCTTATTAAGGTTATATATGTTGTTCTGAGAATTCTGGGTTTTTCTCCCCAATTTGTTCCACATAGCCATCTCAGAATGTTTAGTTTTCTGGTAGCTCTATTTGAGGTGCTAATTATGTGTTTTGAAAATTCCAATTCCTCATCAATGACAGTTAAAATAATTTTATTGACATCTTGTCAATACATACAAAGTGCACAGTCTGCACTATTTAAAAAAAAAAAGATGATATGCATTATATACATGTGATATCTTGGGACCTCTGGGACCAGTGTTACCTGATGCTAGACGAACCTCGATGTCAACTCTACCGTGCAGTCGTAGTGGAAGGCGACACAGCTGGGCCAAAGGTGAAATAAGCAAATAGAGATTCCACTTAGAAGCGTCTGAACGTCAAGAAGGAATGGGACGAGGAGATTTCTGGTAGGAAAGGGTTTATCTTTTATCGGAGCGTCCGGTGGACAGGGACTGGAACGAAGACTAACTAAGGACTGACTAACTGAGGATCGGGGCCTCCTTTTATAGCTGAGCTGGGTCCGAACAGGTCACTGCTCTTTTCTGACGTAAACAGGGGGGGAAGTTTTATTATCCAGGAGGGCCACGACCTCGTAAAAGTTGGACTGGGTTTGCTAGGCCTTCTCTCCTATTTTCACCTAAGCCTGATTAGTTTTAACCTTAATTTTCTCCTGTTAGTCTCCATTCCTTATATCTGTACAGTTGCTATACTTTATTAGATTCTTACGCGGTACAGATTGATGTTAGTTGAGGCTTTCTATTTGCAGTAAATAAGAAGTTATATACAATTACGTGGTGGAACATGTGGTAGCAGATATCTGGACTATTTACAACAATTCCATGGTCTTAAATCATCACATACACTATGTACAATGAATATGGCGCCTCTGCCAGCGCTGCAGAGTTTGGTGGAGAATCGCCAGGGCGTCTCCAGCGACACCACGCATTTTGCGATCTACGATGAATACCTAGATCGCGTACTTCGCCGCTTAGGAGATGGTGATGGCGCGGTCCTCGAGACCAACTGGAAAGATCCAGGACTGCAGTATCACACGTTCTTCCTTCCTTGGAAAATTCTCCATTGACCCAAACCTTTAACCTTCTTCCCCTTAAGAAGTCTGCAATCCAGGTTAAGGTTTCTCCTCTTACTCCGATGTTGTGCAGCTTTTCACGTGATTTCTCCCTCCACACTCGATCAAAAGCTGAGGTCATATCAAGGAATATAGCCGTGGTCTTCTTTGGCGGTTTTTCCTGGAAAGAATCTATTATTGATTGACAGAAGTAGAACAGTTGATCAGTCGTACAGTGCTGGGATCTATAGGCAGTTTGGTAGAAGTTTATTTTATTATTGTTAGTGAGCCAGACTATGAGCCTAGAGTGGATAATTCGTTCTCTTATTTCACAAAGTATGCTGGTGAGAGCAATTGGCCGATAGTTCTTGGATTCCTTGGCATCTTTGTTTGGTTTCAGTATTGGCACAGTAATTGATATCTTCCAATTCTTTGGTAGTTCACCAGTTTACCATGAAATGTTCAGTATTCGTAGGAGTTGTTTATTAGCTTTGTCTTCAAAGTGTTTAATCATCAGCTGAGCTGGGTCCGAACAGGTCACTGCTCTTTTCTGACGTAAACAGGGGGGAAGTTTTATTATCCAGGAGGGCCACGACCTCGTAAAAGTTGGACTGGGTTTGCTAGGCCTTCTCTCCTATTTTCACCTAAGCCTGATTAGTTTTAACCTTAATTTTCTCCTGTTAGTCTCCATTCCTTATATCTGTACAGTTGCTATACTTTATTAGATTCTTACGCGGTACAGATTGATGTTAGTTGAGGCTTTCTATTTGCAGTAAATAAGAAGTTATATACAATTACGTGGTGGAACATGTGGTAGCAGATATCTGGACTATTTACAACAATTCCATGGTCTTAAATCATCACATACACTATGTACAATGAATATGGCGCCTCTGCCAGCGCTGCAGAGTTTGGTGGAGAATCGCCAGGGCGTCTCCAGCGACACCACGCATTTTGCGATCTACGATGAATACCTAGATCGCGTACTTCGCCGCTTAGGAGATGGTGATGGCGCGGTCCTCGAGACCAACTGGAAAGATCCAGGACTGCAGTATCACACGTTCTTCCTTCCTTGGAAAATTCTCCATTGACCCAAACCTTTAACCTTCTTCCCCTTAAGAAGTCTGCAATCCAGGTTAAGGTTTCTCCTCTTACTCCGATGTTGTGCAGCTTTTCACGTGATTTCTCCCTCCACACTCGATCAAAAGCTGAGGTCATATCAAGGAATATAGCCGTGGTCTTCTTTGGCGGTTTTTCCTGGAAAGAATCTATTATTGATTGACAGAAGTAGAACAGTTGATCAGTCGTACAGTGCTGGGATCTATAGGCAGTTTGGTAGAAGTTTATTTTATTATTGTTAGTGAGCCAGACTATGAGCCTAGAGTGGATAATTCGTTCTCTTATTTCACAAAGTATGCTGGTGAGAGCAATTGGCCGATAGTTTCTTGGATTCCTTGGCATCTTTGTTTGGTTTCAGTATTGGCACAGTAATTGATATCTTCCAATTCTTTGGTAGTTCACCAGTTTACCATGAAATGTTCAGTATTCGTAGGAGTTGTTTATTAGCTTTGTCTTCAGAGTGTTTAATCATTTGACCAAAGATTAGATTAGCTCTTGGTAACCTCTTAGATTTTTTTATTGATGAGTTTAGCTCATTCAGTGTGAAGTCTCTCGAGAAAATATATTGTTGATGGAAGTTTCTTGCTTGTTTAACTAACTGGTTTATATTATTTTTGGTGTGGAAGTGCTTGAAAGATATTCAGCAATTATGTTATTCATCTGTTTGTTCTCGTTCTCGCTGTTCTA
This sequence comes from Cordylochernes scorpioides, assembly GCA_030710605.1. Taxonomy (NCBI): domain Eukaryota; kingdom Metazoa; phylum Arthropoda; class Arachnida; order Pseudoscorpiones; family Chernetidae; genus Cordylochernes; species Cordylochernes scorpioides. Next base: position 113,639,251 of record CP092863.1, read on the forward strand.
TTCATATCGGTTAGAGTATTGGAGGATTGGTGTTGGTTTTGATTCTTTTCTAACACTCTAATCATATTCCAGTGTTGGCTGTCCTTTCTGGATCCATTTATTCGCAGAACTCTGCCATTTTCTCTTGTTTGCATATCCAAATATCTTGTTCTATTTTGTGACTAATTTCAATGTGTTACTTTATGTTTTCTTTTGTTTTATTTTTTTAAAGAAGTTCATTGATATTGTCTCTCTCTGCAATCATTGCCTCGATGTTGTGGTCCTTCCAGTAAGGTATCCACAGGTCTAACGTCTCCTTCTAGGTATCGATGATTTTGCAGCTTTTGATATATTCGAAGAGAAGTTTTCCAAGTTTTTGTCAAGCGTTCTGTAATTCAATTTTTCGTTGCACAGTTCTTCAAGCTTTTCTGTGAATTTTTTTTTCAAGTCGGCTTTCCTAAAGTTCAATGTTCTTTTATTCTGTTAGACATTCTCAATTTTGAAGTTTAGGGTTGTTAAAATTGGTCTGTGGTCACTGATTGCACCTCTCAGGATTTTCCATTGTGTTGTGGTGCGATGTTGTAATTTATCGCTGTGATGTCTATTGCGGATTCTGTGCCTGTCGACTTGGATAGATAGGTGTTCTCTCCCTTATTTAATGGTGTAAGGTCGAGGTCGGTGACCTTTGTTATCTGGACAGATGATCCCCAAGTTGAACTTTGGCGTTAAAATCGCCGAGTATGATTGTGATATCGAAAAGGCTTCACTTAATGTCTCTATTGTGTGTACCATACAA
>CP092863.1:113640125-113724397 GCA_030710605.1 Cordylochernes scorpioides
AATATCTTCCCGGCAAAATTTCCATCTATAGTTATATATAGAGACAACCAATTATATGAGAAACTGGCATAGCATATATATATATATAAGGTGGAGTTCACGTGACGTATTGTAATATCGGAATCGATTAAAGCGGCTGTTTGAGAGGAGTCAACAAATATGGCGCCCAATACACCAGAGGGAATGTTCCATTCATACATCTTACCTGCTTTTTATGAATGGACACTCGGCTAAAGCTAACACAACTTATTGGATGCTCTATTGTTGACAAAGTAATTTTTTATATAAAATACATATATAAGATTGAAGTACAAGCTCGCTTGTCTCGAATATACATTTTATAAAATATCATCTTCAACTTTTAACGTCCTCTATCGATTAAAATTATAAACATTAAAAAAATCTATTTCCTAAAATTTATATTTAAAATTATCACTCCTCACTTTCTTACTGCTACTCTTTTTGTGTTGTTTTTCTTGCTTCCCTCTTTCTCTTTCTTGTTTTTTTTTCCTTTTTTTTTCTTTTTTTTTCTTTTTCTTCTGTCTATATCGTTGTTTCCTTTGTCTCACTGCTTTGTTCTTATACATACCTCTGGTGAATCCTGTATAGGGTCAGTGACCCTAAATAAAGGCTCTTTGTTGTTGTTGTAATTAAAATTATCATTACACCTATTTTCTGCGAGGATTAAAAGTTGAAAAAGAGAGGGTATGGCTCATCAGTGAAAATTCGTCCAAGATTAAAAGGGCAAAAAGGCTGAGTGGGTTCAATATTGATGAGCCAGGCCCTTCGATTATTTTATCATTACATTAAGGACAATAGAAAAATCCTTTTATACAAAAGAATCATACGGGTCATTAATAGTTGAAATTTCCGATAACAGATGGCGTGATAATTCCTCTTATTTATATAAAGACTTTATAGAAAGTTTTAAATTTTTATGAATATTCGGAAATATTTAAATCGGAAAAGAAGCTTGCAACTAAAAAGGAGAAAGCAAGAGAAAAATTAACCCGAGACCAAAAACTTTATCAACTTGAGTCAAAAGATGAAAAATATAACACTACACTCATGAACAAAACTTGAGGAAGTTGTACCTTTTAGCACGTATATCGGGATTCAGACAATAACTCTGAAAGATACACTCATGGACAAAACTTAAGGAAGTTGAACCTTTTAGCATGTATATCGGGATTCAGACAATAACTCTGAAAGATACACTCATGGACAAAACTTAAGGAAGTTGAACCTTTTAGCATGTATATCGGGATTCAGACAATAACTCTGAAAGATACACTCATGGACAAAACTTAAGGAAGTTGTACCTTTTACCATGTATATCGGGATTCAGACAATAATTCTGAAAGATACACTCATGGACAAAACTTAAGGAAGTTGTACCTTTTAGCATGTATATCGGGATTCAGACAATAACTCTGAAAGATACACTCATGGACAAAACTTAAGGAAGTTGTACCTTTTACCATGTATATCGGGATTGAGACAATAACTCTGAAAGATACACTCATGGACAAAACTTAAGGAAGTTGTACCTTTTAGCATGTATATCGGGATTCAGACAATAACTCTGAAAGATACACTCATGGACAAAACTTAAGGAAGGTGTACCTTTTAGCATGTATATCGGGATTCAGACAATAATTCTGAAAGATACACTCATGGACAAAACTTAAGGAAGTTGTACCTTTTAGCATGTATATCGGGATTCAGACAATAACTCTGAAAGATACACTCATGGACAAAACTTAAGGAAGTTGTACCTTTTAGCATGTATATCGGGATTCAGACAATAACTCTGAAAGATATTACAGTGACCTTTATTGAAGATACACAAGATAACCAAGTGTAAACAGCCTCTGTCTCCTTCAAAAAATAAAATAAAATAAACGACCGAAAACATCAAAGACTTTCCACTTCCTTAAGTTTTGTCCCATGAGTGTAAATTCCTTTTCTCTGACACAACAAGCCAGACAACCTTTCTAAAGAAAGGAACAATATGGATCAAGGAATACTGAGCTGAGAAGGTGACAAACAGATTGTGTCTATAATCCTCTACTGTAAATGCGATGACCTGGTTTGAGCGGTGCCTAACAAAGTGGCGAACCCCCGCAGCGGTGTCACTCAGCCTATGACACGTGGATTGGGATATTCAGGGGTTGGTGGACGACAGGTGGAAACTTCCGACATCCACGACCCGGGATCGAGTCACGCATTTGGCACTTTTTTTCTAAATTAAAAAAGTTTTCAATGGCCCCCGATTCTTTCAAAAACCCAACCTCACCTGTGAGTACAAGTAACCAAACGGGGCTCTGGCACATTGTTAAGTGCGAAGTCTAACTGCTTTCTACATGTGTAGACATGTGGTGCACTGACAGTAAAAGCAGTCGCCAACTTCTACCCACCATGATTATCATGACCCGTACAACGTGTACTAAGGATAAGAATAAAGAAAACTATTGTATTGACCTATTCTGTTTTTTATACTCGGGGTTATTTTGAAGAATATCTTCCGATTTCCAGGTATATAAGCAGAATTGTCCAATACAATAGTAGATAAATATACTACTTTGAAGCGCCACTCCGATGCCTGTTGGGTAGTTTCCGAATCAAAGCCGTAAATCCATGTTTCGTCTCCAGTAATGGCCCTCTTCAGCAATTCGGGCTCGTCGGTTGTCGCTTCGAGATTGAGACTGGCCGTTTCTTTCCGGGCGTTCTTTTGATCAGAAGTCAAATCTTTGGGAACGAGAACGGCGTTGAGTCTTCTCACTCCCAAAATGTCCTTCAATATCGATTGAGTCGACCCGAATGATATCCCTGCTTCTTCGGCGATCTCCCTGACAGTTATTCGTCAGTCTTCACGCACCAGTTCCAACACCTTGTCCACTTTTCAGGCGTGGTTGATGTGGACGGTCTCCCGGAACGCTCGTTGTCGGCGGTCTCTTCCCGACCCTCCTTGAAGCGCTTGTACCACTCGAAAACTCGCCTTCGGCTCATGACGGCATCCCCGTAGGCTGTTTGCAACATCCAAAAAATTTCGGCACCCTTGAATCCGTTTTTCACACAGAACTTGATGCAAATTCGTTGATCCTCCATTTCGGTGACTAACGAAATCGAAGCACGGGCAAAATGGCTTCACTTCGAACATCCGCTGCTCGCGCTGTTGTGGCGCGTGATTTTTAAAAATTGGCAGGTCTCCAAGCCAAGGGCGACGCTTGTGTTTGCCACAAACCGGGAGAAAATATATTGAGTTTTCAGGATTTTATGAGCAGAGTGTCGAAACTTTTTGATCAATAGCGGTATGATAGATTGAACTGGGGAAACAACTGGGAGGGTTCACCACTGATGAGCCAGGCCTTCCCAATATATTTTATCATCGCAGTAAGGACAGTATGAAGTTTTTTACTTTGTAAAATAAAATAAAAATCTTGTTAAAATAGTTTCATTTCTATAAATTGTTTAGAATTGTGAAGAAATAAGCTTGTGTAGTACAGTAGAAATACCCCTCTGTAAAGGACAACACTTAGTTACAGAACCAAAGTGTTTTTTAGAGAGAGGTGTCCTCTTACTGGAGAGTTGATAAATATTAAAAATGCTAATTTTGACGATGAAAACTGTCCTTTGTAGTGAGGTGTCCTCTACCGTGAGTGTCCTCTCATGGAGTAGGTTCTACATTATCGTAAAAATAATTCCAAATCTTAATTTAGGATGCCACGGAACATCTTAATATCCGAGGCAATGACGCGAAGGATCCTAATTAAAAACTCCCTAATTACCCCTAATTAATGTGATCAGACTTAATTACCCCACAGAGAGAAGTGATGCTCGACGTTAAATGACATCGACTCTCTGTGTCACCTTTCTTTATCCTCATTATAAAAAAGTTAAAATGGAGTGTCGCCAATGAGGTAGCAACGTTACGTAATCACCAATGTCACCGTGTTTTTACACACCCAGTAAACATAACTAATAGTTCCTATTAAATATCCCCAGCGGGATTGAATTAAGACGCTATAGCGTGGGTTGGCAAAAAATGGAAGAGCTATTTAGAAACATTATATTAACATTTTTAATATGCTTTGAAGAAAGATTGTTTTATAAAATATTGTAGCAAAGTATATATTATTTTATTAACAGAGGGTATCATTTTAAAAAATATTTTGCTACTTTCTCTGTAAACTTCCCTCATTGCTTATCATCCATAGTTTGTTCTGTCCTCAAAGAAAATTGCTGTGTCATCCCGAAGTTAATCTTTCCTGATTTTCCACGTGGCAATATTTAGGATATCTTCTCAAAGTTTTTAAAACCTTTTTTTAGATATCAATTAGAGATATAAACATATAAACATATATTACCCGGTGTTTTGGGGATTCACTGCTTCCTCTTTCAAGGTAGAAACCTCAACGAGAAGTTGATAGCAAGATGGTCGAAAGTCAACTTCGTTTAAAACTGTCCATCTTGATAGTGGGTCACCGTCTGGCAATAAATGTTTGAAGTGTTTATAATTGATAAAAAAAAAAACATCCAACCTACAATAATGTGGTATTCTATAAGTATAACAAATGGAGACATTAAGGCGCAAATGTTTCTTTTCACAAATAAATCAAGCTTCTACTTTCCTTACTGCGATAAGAAAAATATTGGGAGGGCTTGGCTCATCAGTGGTGAACCCTCCCAGCGGTTTTTTCCAATTTTTAATCTACCAGACCGCTTTTTTAGAGTTCTAATACTGTATTGGATCATTCTGCTTTTATATACTACACTGAAGGGTGGAATCTTAGAAATGGTATTTAAGCATACTATGGACATAAGCTTTTAGGACCGTAGAATTATATATAAATATTTGTATCGAGCAATGCTCTTCCGCAAACAATAAGGACAAGTTAGGCATAAAGTAATACAAAGCAATAACGCGCCATCTATATATAGCAAATGAAAACATTAAGACACGAATGTTTCTTTTCACAAATGAATCAAACTTCTTCTGTCCTTACTGCGATGAAAAAGGACAGTAAGGACAGTAGAAGTTTGATTTATTTGTGAAAAGAAACATTCGTGTCTTAATGTTTTCATTTGCTATATATAGATGGCGCGTTATTGCTTTGTATTCTCTAAGTATTAATATTTATGTTGGATATCGAGGAATCCATTTTTGATAAATTAAAATGAGGGCATATTTTGGATCAAATTAAAAATTTGGATTAAAAATTCGATATTTCTACGAGGCTGTTCGCCTATCTTCTTCTAGGAAATCAAACTCCTTGTAAGCTAGTCATCCACGTGATGCACGAGAATAATATATTCAAATCAAATGGTTTGGTCACACCAACCTATGTTATGTAAACAACACTTCTCGTGCATCACGTGGATGACTAGCTTACAAGGAGTTTGATTTCCTAGAAGAAGATAGGCGAACAGCCTCGTCGAAATATCGAATTTTTAATAGATATATTTGATCCAAAATATGCCCTCATTTTAATTTATATATGTATATTCACTATGAAAAATAGACATATCCCGACCAATGACATGATAATTTTAGATAGCAGAGCGCCATTTAGTAAAACAAAAATCTATTAAAAGTTGATTTAACTTGTTCAGTGATATTAGACCAACCCATCTTTTTTTTTCTAAATCAAGAAAAGGTAACCATGAACGCGTTTCAGGCTGTTGGCTCTCGTAGCGTGGTGCAGGCTGTACCTCAACGGCCAAAAATTTGGTCAAGGAGCTTCCTGAGATTGAAATAATGAAATGGGTATTTATATATTTTTATATTTCATATATATATAAGTGGTATATATAAACATAGAAACGAATCCTCTCAGTTACAGATCATGTAGTACATTATATACTTTCAAACGCAGTATGCAAATAGAAGAAACCGGGAGTTATAAAAAGGAGGATTTCTCTTGTATCGAATCGGAGCATTGTGAAGCTCAGCTTAACACTGTTTTTACTATAGTATTTAAATACGTTATAAGTTGGATTCTTTTTGTAAATTTCGGCAGCAGCTCATGTTTTAGTCGCTATCTCCCTCCTTCAGTGCCTTCCTCTACTGAGGGTGGGCCACATGGTCTCTCCGTATCTCCCTCCTTCAGTGCCTTCCTCTACTGAGGGTGGGCCACATGGTCTCTCCATATCTCCCTCCTTCATTGCCTTCCTCTACTGAGGCTGGGCCACATGGTCTCTCCGTATCTCTCTCCTTCATTGCCTTCCTCTACTGAGGTTAGGCCACATGGTCTCTCCGTATCTCCCTCCTTCAGTGCCTTCCTCTACTGAGGGTGGGCCAAATGGTCTCTCCGTATCTCCCTCCTTCAGTGCCTTCCTCTACTGAGGGTGGGCCACATGGTCTCTCCATATCTCCCTCCTTCAGTGCCTTCCTCTACTGAGGGTGGGCCACATGGTCTCTCCATATCTCCCTCCTTCAGTGCCTTCCTCTACTGAGGGTGGGCCACATGGTCTCTCCATATCTCCCTCCTTCAGTGCCTTCCTCTACTGAGGGTGGGCCACATGGTCTCTCCATATCTCCCTCCTTCAGTGCCTTCCTCTACTGAGGGTGGGCCACATGGTCTCTCCATATCTCCCTCCTTCAGTGCCTTCCTCTACTGAGGGTGGGCCACATGGTCTCTCCATATCTCCCTCCTTCAGTGTCTTCCTCTACTGAGGGTGGGCCACATGGTCTCTCCATATATCCCTCCTTCAGTGTCTTCCTCTACTGAGGGTGACTGGCCACATGGTCTCTCCATATCTCCCTCCTTCAGTGCCTTCCTCTACTGAGGGTGGGCCACATGGTCTCTCCATATCTCCCTCCTTCAGTGTCTTCCTCTACTGAGGGTGGGCCACATGGTCTCTCCATATATCCCTCCTTCAGTGTCTTCCTCTACTGAGGGTGACTGGCCACATGGTCTCTCCATATCTCCCTCCTTCAGTGCCTTCCTCTACTGAGGGTGGGCCACATGGTCTCTCCATATCTCCCTCCTTCAGTGTCTTCCTATACTGAGGGTGACTGGCCACATGGTCTCTCGATAATTCCTCCGCCATCCTCTTTATCTCCTCGTGTCGTCCAGTCCATTGTTTTAGATCGTCTGTGTATCCCTGTCGTCTCCTTCCCCTCGATCTCTTTCTCCGGAGCTTTCCCTCCAACACTGTCAGCAATGTCTAAAGACCGTGTGTTACTCCGGGGCTGATACTGTGACCCAAGAACACAGTTTTTGGTCCACTCCGTGTATTTCCCCGGTACCATCGATTTCTGGGAGACATTCTCCTATCTGCCATCTGGGGAGGATGGGGGGAACTAGCAGATCCCACACGGGTTGGTCGCTATAACATAAACCTAAATACCGACCAGTGAAGTTCCTAACACGGTGCCGTAGCACAAACTGATGTAATCGGGGAGAAGTCTATATAATTCCAGCAATAAACAAACACATAATTAGGATGCCCTCATTAATTTCTCTCCACAGCGGGCAACACCGGGAGCAGCGATCTATTAATTTTAATTTACGTTCTATCAAATTGTTCTCTCTCTCATAGAGCGCCGTGTGGTTTCAACTTGGCCACCCTGGAGAATATATATTCACTGAGTTTGTAGCAATTATTTAATTATCCAAACACAGGGTGTGTTTAGTGTTATAGAAACTTTAATTTATTTTGATATAACGATCAGGAAACTAACAAAATCTATCGTTATATCGGGGAAAATACATTTATAGTATACATTTATTTATGAGTAATATAGCTTATGTGTCCCTACTATTATTTGCTTATATAAATTTGCATATAAATTTATATTCCATAGTGTTAGAAATTGTAGAAACATATTTGAAGAAAAAATACTCGTAATCAACTACTCCGCAAAATATATATTTTTTTCTTAATTTATTATAATTGGCAAGCTTTCGAGTTTAGCTCTTCTACAGACATTTCATCCAAATATATACATAAGGGGGCTGTGTACAAATTTTTATTTTAAATGTATGTACACACATACAGCTTTATTAAGACCGCAGGAAGGAAGCATACTGGAACTTCGAACCTGGAATCTTCTGATCCGTAATAAGTCGTGCTAACCGTTGAATCACACGACAACAAAACATTTAATATCTCTAAGAAGAGACAAAACTAACAGCGAGGCATTTCTTTATTAAAATAATATAAGCTTGGCAAGCTTTCGGACAATAACCTCCTTCAACAGGCTGTAATAGGAATACAATCCTACATCGTATTACAGCCTGTTGAAGGAGGTTATTGTCAGAAAGCTCGTCAAGCTTATATATCTTTAATAAAGAAACTTGTCACTTTTACCTATTGTATCTTCTTGGCAATGCTATCCGGCGATTCCTCTTATTGTAGTATGATGTATCAAATGGAAAATAGGCGTTAAATAAACTGGAAGTATGCAAGAAATAGACAAGAAGTATTACAAGGATTACAGGTATAGCAGAGCATTTACAATGTTTTATACTTTCAAACGCAGTATGTAAGTAGATGTAACCCACGGCTGGAGTGATGATCCAGTAGTCACCCTGTAATGTAGAGAAGCACATTATTATATTTACTTATCATTACGTTAACTAAAAGATCAAATATGCGAAATAAACTCCGAGAGAAGAATTACAAAACAATAACAAGACTTAGAACAAAACACTATAAAGGAATGACAATACATCCAGATGACACAAGGACCTACAGGACATGTAACAACTGTCCTGGTGTGGAACTAAAACCTACCCACATATTCTCATGTCCAGCAATGGCCGCAAAAAATTGACATGGACCCAGAGTAGCAGTTTCACACACCCAAGATAGAGAACATTGCTGTGATAGAGATGTACGGAGACATCTGAGGCTCTTCATTGGACACAACAACAACAATACAGTATACACACCCAAGATAGTGGACATTACTGTGATAGAGATGTACGGAGACATCTGAGGATCTTCATTGGACACGACAACAACAACAACAATACAGTATACACACCCAAGATAGTGGACATTGCTGTGATAGAGATGTACGGAGACATCTGAAGCTCTTCATTGGACACGACAACAACAATACAGTATACACACCCAAGATAGAGGACATTGCTGTGATAGAGATGTATGGAGACATCTGAGGCTCTTCATCGGACACGACAACAACAACAATACAGTATACACACCCAAGATAGTGGACATTGCTGTGATAGAGATGTACGGAGACATCTGAAGCTCTTCATTGGACACGACAACAACAACAATACAGTATACACACCCAAGATAGAGGACATTGCTGTGATAGAGATGTATGGAGACATCTGAGGCTCTTCATCGGACACGACAACAACAACAATACAGTATACACACCCAAGATAGTGGACATTGCTGTGATAGAGATGTACGGAGACATCTGAGGCTCTCATTCGACACGACAACAACAACAATACAGTATACACACCTAAGATAGTGGACATTGCTGTGATAGAGATGTACGGAGACATCTGAGGCTCTTCATTGGACACGACAACAACAACAATACAGTATACACACCCAAGATAGAGGACATTGCTGTGATAGAGATGTACGGAGACATCTGAAGCTCTTCATTGGACACGACAACAACAACAATACAGTATACACACCCATGATAGAGAACATTGCTGTGATAGAGATGTACGGAGACATCTGAGGCTCTTCATTGGACACGACAACAACAACAATACAGTATACACACCCAAGATAGTAGACATTGCTGTGATAGAGATGTACGGAAACATCCGAGGCTTTTCATTGGACACGACAACAACAACAATACAGTATACACACCCAAGATAGTGGACATTGCTGTGATAGAGATGTACGGAGACATCTGAAGCTCTTCATTGGATACGACAACAACAATACAGTATACACACCCAAGATAGAGAACATTGCTGTGATAGAGATGTACGGAGACATCTGAGGCTCTTCATTGGACACGACAACAACAATACAGTATACACACCCAAGATAGAGGACATTGCTGTGATAGAGATGTACGGAGACATCTGAAGCTCTTCATTGGACACGACAATAACAACAATACAGTATACACACCCAAGATAGAGGACATTGCTGTGATAGAGATGTACGAAGACATCTGAAGCTCTTCATTGGACACGACAACAACAACAATACAGTATACACACCCAAGATAGAGAACATTGCTGTGATAGAGATGTACGAAGACATCTGAAGCTCTTCATTGGACACGACAACAACAACAATACAGTATACACACCCATGATAGAGAACATTGCTGTGATAGAGATGTACGGAGACATCTGAGGCTCTTCATTGGACACGACAACAACAACAATACAGTATACACACCCAAGATAGAGGACATTGCTGTGATAGAGATGTACGAAGACATCTGAGGCTCTTCATTGGACACGACAACAACAACAATACAGTATAAACACCCAAGATAGAGGACATTGCTGTGATAGAGATGTACGAAGACATCTGAGGCTCTTCATTGGACACGACAACAACAACAATACAGTATACACACCCAAGATAGAGGACATTGCTGTGATAGAGATGTACGAAGACATCTGAGGCTCTTCATTGGACACGACAACAACAACAATACAGTATACACACCCAAGATAGAGGACATTGCTGTGATAGAGATGTACGAAGACATCTGAGGCTCTTCATTGGACACGACAACAACAACAACATTACGGTAACTTCATTATTTATTAATCAGATAGACGGTAATTGCCATCTTACAAGTGTTGTGTTGAACGAACAGATTTGCATAATAACATATATTCACATATGGAGAGATGTCGGGCGTTGTTACTCTCTCAACTTCTCCCACTCCACGCCGGGGTTATTAATGAGGTAATTAATTATTTCTAGGAGAGAGTGGAGTGATTAATTATTATTATAGTTTGGAGAGAATATTAAATCCTACAGCGCTAAATAAGAAGTTAGGAGCAGAGTTCACTCACTTCCCATCGGTGTATACCCGCAGACTCCACCATCTTCTCGACGAAATAAAACGTCAACAAAGTTTTTCTTTATAGACTACTTTTCAGACAGCTGTTGACCTTACACAAGCCTATCTACGACATTTAGTATGTTTTTAGATATTTTAGCCTGGATATATCATATTAATACGATGCATTAGCGTGCCATCTGTTATGAGAAATATGAACTATTTTTGACGTGTATGATTCTTTCAAAAATAAATTAATTTTATACTGCCCTTACTGTAATGGGATAAAATAATGGAAGGGCCTGACCCATCAGTGGTGAACCCTATAGAGATAATCATAAAAAAATAATAAAGCGGAGAGAAAAAATATCCGTTTAAACTTACTATATCCGCTCTATTAATTTGCATAATTAGGTATGAAACCAACCATTCAAGAGAAGAATATCTGGCGTCTATATTTACATATCGGCCAATGAAAACTGCGAATTTGCAGAAAGTGTTCTAAGCGACGACCTAGTGGCAAAGACGGGCCTCTTAGTTTCCAGAAATTAGATGGATTTCTCTTTGTAAGTTTTCTTTTGTTGTCATATTTACACACCTGTTTATTTCTCCTACACACATCCTTATTTGCATACCTACCTTATAAAACAACCCTATTTCACACTGGCTAAACTAACTTTGTGAAGAATAGTACAAAAGTGAAATTGTACTTGGATCAGTTGGATAAATGAGAAAAAAGACATTTCCTGATTATGCAACTACAAGTTGCTGATGGCGCAAACAATCAACTTGTAGTTACACGATCAGGAAATGACGTTTTTCTTAAACCAACTTTGTTTTACCTTTCTTGTACTAACTTATAATCAAGAAATACTAAGCCAGGAATTCGTGAAAGTAAATGCATAAGTGAAATCTTTGATCGAATATTGGAAGTTTACATATTTTGTTTTTTAATAAATGGTTTGTATTTTAGAAAATGTTCAAAATAATTGTAGCAATACTTTCTTGTTTATCGATGTGTCATTTAAGAACATATTTAAAAATTATTAATTATGAATTCAACATAAGATGTTGTGTTCTTAAATGGCGATTTCAAGAAAGGATTGTTAAAAAAGAATTCTAAAAATATTTTGTGTAGGATATCAAAGTTGTGGCACAGATTTGACTCAGCACACCCAACAAGAAAAATAAATAAACTTACTAAATATACACATATTAATTTATATATTCTAAATAACACAAGACATGATAGTTTGATGGAAATCTGTGATTTATTTAGATCGAATTTAAATGTTCAACGCCATTTTGAAGCAACCGATCTATTTGTTTACTTTTCACTCTATCTTCTGGTCGTATTTGCATATTGTATACTACATATGAATAAATGTAATTTTATATTAAACTAGTATTCATATATAGTAAAGATAGAGGCTGCCTGGCCGGTATTCATAGTTCTTCAAATTAAATATATACTTCGGTCAGTAAATCTTTTTATTGTCTCGACGTTTCGACCACAATCACTTGTCCTCGTCAGGAGCGAATAACGTCGAGATAATAAAAAGATTTACTGGCCGAAATATCTTCAATTTGAAGAACTAATATTCATATATATCAATATCTTTCTAACTTTCCATAAAAATATATTAAAAAAAAAAAAAAGATAATTTATATTTTAAACACCCTACAATGATAAAATAAATTGCTTCGTTTTCAATAAAACAAAATGTTACAGTATGAAAAATAATTGAAAGTTGAATTAGAATTTTAAAAATCTATTGTATAATATCATCATTTCTTGCAACCTCTATTGCTGAAAATTCAAGGCTTATACAGTTTACATTTATTGAGTATAAGGATGGTTTTAAGGAACTATGGAAATTTGGAATATAGAAATGTTTACACAATATTAACAATCATTTTGAAAATAGAGCAATCCATAAATAAATCTTTAAATAAAAAATCATATATTGGATCAAAATATCATTTATTTTACCAATATTTCAGTTGGCTGAACGCCAACTGTTGTTGACACACTTTAATATGTTATAATACCTTGATAAAGGTTGGCATTCAGCCAACTGAAATATTAGTAAAATAAATGATATTTTGATTCAATATATGCCTTATTAACAATCATATTGCCATGTGGAAAATTGGGAAAGACAAACTTCAGGATGACACAGCAATTTATTTAGGGCAAATACAATGTTTGATAAAACACAAGATAAGCAATGGGGAAGGTTTACAGAGTAGTAAAATATAAACATAAAAAATGATACTCTGTTAATTGAATAATAAATACTTTGCTACAATATACTAAGTGCTCAAAATCACAAGAACAAGCCTGTTAGGTCAAATATCATCATTACCGCTCTCTATCGTGGAAAAACGGAATTAATCTTCAGCCCCAGATATCGTATTTCACGCCAGGATTGGGTCGTAAAAAATGATAGGTAATCTGATATCTAGGTGAATTTTTACCATGGAGGTGATACTCCGAGATGTTTTTACATATCTCCACATTGATCTATGTGATGCGCGCCATCTGTTGTAAGACATTTAAACTATTTTTAACGCGTATTATTCTTTTTGAAATAAAACAAACTTCTACTGTCCTTACTGCAATGAAAAACATTGGAAAGACTTGACTCATCAGTAATAAACACCCTCCCAGCGGGTTTGCTAGTTTACCATTTTAAACTGGTGAAACCGCTGGTAGGGTTCTCCACTGATGAGCCAGGCCCTCCCAATATTTTACCATTGCAGTAAAAACATTAGAAAATTGTTTTATTTCGAAAATAATCATACGCGTCAAAATAGTTTAAATTCGATAGTTGACTATACTTTGTAAATGTTAATCACACCAAAGGTCTATGTAGGTATACCATCATTTATTTGGGACAGTATGTAAATAATTCTTCTATCTGCTTATGTTGTTGTTTATTTGTTTAGTGTATGAGTTTATTCAATGTTCTTTTTCTTAATTGTTTATTTTCTTTTTGACAATTCTGTTACCTACTCTACTACAATTATTGTAAATAGTTTCACGTGCAATTATCCAGATCGGATATAGCGTGTCTTATTTGTAACTGGTAATAAATAAATAAATATAAATACAGCAAAATATGTAAAGGTTAAAAATAAATTACCTTTGGTAAAAATATGTCTTTATAGGGTTCACTTCGTTGTAGAGGTTGCTTAACTGTTTGTTTTTGATAACATGGCAAATGTATAAAAATATAAATATGATTTTAACATAATTCTCAATTTAAATTTTTATATTAAATATTTTATAAATAGGCGTTAGTTCAGGTTATGTTCATAGTTTGCTTGAATACCATTTCTAAGATTCCACATTTCAGTGTAACTTATATAAGCAGAATCGTCCAATACAGTATTAGAGCTCTAAGAAGTGGTCTGGTGGATTAAACTGGCGAAACCGCTGTGAGGGTTCACCACTGATGAGCCAAACCCTTTCAATATATTTTCATCGCAGTAAGGACAGTAGAGGTTTGATTTGTTTGTGAAAGGAAACATTCGCGTCTTAATGTTTTCATTTGTTATATATAGATGGTGTGTTATTGCTTTTTGTTAAATTAATTTTAGTTGAATTCTGCTTTCTATAATATAATACATATAACCTTTAATGGATATTGCAATTAAATGTGTTAAGTATGACTCCTGTATTTAAAATGTAGCTAATTTGTTATGATGTAAAGAAATGACGCAAATATCCCTGAGTTTGGGATATCACCGTTATAGGATGTTTATAAAGTTAATTAATAAAAAAAATGTTTTTTTTTCATATTTTATATTAAATACCTGAACGTAAAACATAAATTTCAGGCATATATCAAGAAAAACGTGTGTGTGGAATAAAATTAAATATATATCTGGCTAAAATGAATAAAGAATATTTTAAATAAATAAAATAGATTATAAATATTTAAAAGAAAAATAATTGAAGTTGGGTTGGAAGGTACAATTTAAAATATCTTTCCCTCTCGAAATATTCTTTAAAAAAAAAGTATTTCTTCCAAAATATCTTTTGGTATAAATATAATTTCAAAGTTAACACGTTTATTGAATTACAAAATCCCTAATATATCAGATTTGTCAAATGTTATTAGACATCATGAATATTTAACCTAAAGAAAATTATTAAATCTGTAAATAAAGAATGACAGAGTTACCAATGCGATTTCGATTTTTTATAAATTTTATATGTCAGGGAATTAATACCTTTAAACCTTTTGGAATGTTTCAACTCACTATTCTTTGTATATAAACTATAGGATATTTTATGACATATTTACATATATTTAAAAGTACAAAATTATATAAAATTTTAAGATTATTTTTTTTTTAAAGGTTCACCATATTTCTACATTTAAATATAACCGCCTTCTACATTTAAATATAAATATTTACAATTTTTAAAAATTATAAGTTAAAATATTTAATTAAAAAGCCATATATTGGATCAAATTTTTTACCAATATTTCAGTTGACTGAATTTATACTATTATTGTGCCTTCTACAAGCTTCGGTAAGCTTTTTAAGACATAACTCATAGTTAGGTGTCTCCGAGCAACCCGCCGCAGAGGAGGGCCAAGGAGAGGGCTGGAGAGGCGACGGCAAGGCCGTGGGCGCCCCGGGGGAGAGGAGGGCTAGTGCACGCCGTTCAGTTGGCTGAACGCCAACCTTTATCAAGGTGTTATAACATTTTAAAGTGTGTCAACAACAAACTTAGCGCCACATAACGTCAATAGAATTTAGTTTTAAAATATTTTTCTTATATTTATGTGGCGCTGAGTTTGTTGTTGACACACATTAAAATGTTATAACACCTTGATAAAGGTTGGCGTACAGCCAACTCAAATATTGGTAAAAATTATATTTTGATCCAATATATGCCTTTTTAATTGAAGATTGATTTATGGATTGCTCTATTTTCAAAAAAATAAATAAAAATGTATCCAATTTCATATCCATTTTAGCCAAATAAAAATTCATTTCGCATATTTTACATTTCGCATATATAACATTTTTTCTTATAAAAAAGGTTAATCCTTTTATATTTTATTAAGGATATTTTTGAATTCACAAAATGAGGGTCTTTTTTCTTAATTCGATAAGGGTATTTTCAATTTGAATAAGAACAATTTTGTCGAAATATAAATATTTTTTGTTTTTAAGACATCAATTTTCAATAATAACTTTTTTTATGGAATTATATCAACATTTAAATTGACACAAATTGATGTTTGCGGAAGAGCGATTGCTCGAAGCATATTATATATTTGTATGTAATTCTACTGTCCTCAAAGCTTATGTCCATAGTTCATCTAAAATACCCATTCCAAGAGTCTAACATCAGTATCACTATAAAAGGAAGTTCCAAAAAATGCAATATAACAGCGGTATGGTAAGTTTAAACTGGCGAAACCGCTGGGAGGGTTCACCACTGATGAGCCAGGCTCTTCCATTAATTTTCCATTGCAGTAAGGACAGTAGAAATTGTTTAATTTTTAAAAGAACCATACGCGTCTATAATAGTTTCGTATTTTGATATCGGGCTAATGCATCATAATTTAAAAGTTTAAAAACGACTATTTTAAGATTTTTCAAATAACAAAATTAGAAGTGTTGCAATATATGGACATTTTAGAGTTTCGAAACAACTTCTCATGTAAAATAACACCGTTATATGGGTTTAAAAACAATATTAAATGTTTTCCGATTTAAATTGAAATTTTATTTTTGAAAATTTAGTATTTTGTAACCTTTTAATATATGTTTTATTACACAAACAACCTAGGTTGAATAAACTTTTTTAAATGCTGATTGTTATTATTAGTTTTTGTTTTGCTTATTCCTAGTACACATGGTACAGGCCATGATAATCATGGTGGGTAGAAGTAGGCAACTGCTTTTACTGTAAGTACACCACATGTCTACACCTGTGAAAAGCAGAATTATTACACCACAGTGATGCTGTTGTGAAGAAATGTAGGGTAATAGTTCACAAAACACTGAAGCGAGATTCGGTAGAAGAATTCGCTGTGATGATTCTTTGTGGGCTGTTACAAGGATTTAAATAAGATCACTAAATAGCATAAAGGAGGGGGTAAAAATCTCCTTCTAACTAACTTTATTTAATACATATCAAGAGGACAGAGGAAAACACGCAACTGGCCGGTAGCAGACCAAGCCGTGTTCTGAATCCTTTGTCGGCGGCTGGCGCCGGCGTGTTTACAGTCGACACCTGAGCCGTCCGGGCTGCGTCCGGAATAATGGATCTCCACCATTCCACACACACTCCCACCTGTTTTTATCTAGGCACACAGAAAAACACAAATAATCGTCCAATCGGTTGGGTTTACAAATGGTTCTTCCCGATCTAGTCTGTATTTTTGCAGTTTTCTCTTTTCTGTCGTTCAGCAAACGCGAAGAAGCTGCTGTTGATGATATTTCCAAGGGATATATTTTCTGAATAGGTCTTAGGAAGGTTCCTACTGCGGTTTTCACCTTCACTAATCTATTCGCTCCATCTCTTCCAAATAATATCTCCTGGATCACTGCTAATGGCCAGAAGTTACGCTTTTTATTGTCCATACCAACGAGGACAACATCCCCAGCCTGGAGTTTTGGATTGTCAATGCGTCTGTTTCTCTGGACCAGGAGGGACAAATATTCCTTCCTGAATCGTGATTTCAACTCCTCCCTCAGCTTGCTCAAATAGCGCAGTTTCTGTGTCGTTGGATTATCTCCCATATTCTGGCACTCGGGAAACTCGACATCTGTCTGTTCTTGTAGAAACATGGAAGGTGATATTGTCACAAGATCATTCGGATCGTCGCTGACATAAGTCATGGGCCTTCCATTCATCACTGCCTCTGCATGACACAGCAGGGTCATCAATTGGTGATATGTTAATGTTGATGTTCCGAGCATTCTTTTCGCACAGATTTCTTCTTCATTCAGGTCTTTATACCTGGAAGGCCAAAATTCTTCGGAGAGTTTTAACCAGGAAGGGCCCTCCCACCATCTAGACTGTATCAGTCGGGAGAGGCTGCATCCTCTGGAGGGTAAATCAGCTGGATTGCACTCGCTAGGAACATATCTCCAATTTCCCGGATCACTAAGTCTGCATATCTCCTTCACGCGATTCCCGACAAAGGTACCCAACTGGTTATCGCGCTTTATCCAAACCTTTTGCAATATTATTTTAGGCTTTATTAATATTGGGTTCAGAAATCCAATAGGGTCATATATCTGAGCTAAGCAGGACAGGATACTCCTTTCGGTTATCTTGGGGGGTATGGCTACGGGAATTTCACATGACAAACAATCTTCCCTTTTATCCCAACATATACCAAGCACTTTAGATATCTCTGCTCTTTCAAAGGGGTAAGTATCGGAGGCCACGTCCAGGCTATGCTCCCAACGGCTTAGCTCCAACCTAGCATTATCCATGATGGACGTTGCGGTCAATTTGAGATCCTGTAACTCTTCAAAAGAGTTCACGCTTGTGACTAAATTGTCCACATAAAAGGATTTCTGCAACCTCTGAGCTAACGATTTATGTTCAGGTCGAACATTAGACAGGTGGTATTCGATTACTGCCCCCAAAATGAAAGGACTACAGTTAACGCCGAAAACGACACGCCTATGTCTGAATACTTCTGTCTTTTCTCCATTTTGGGAATACCATAGAAAACGCAGGTAATCTCTGTCCCTTTCATTTACCTCAATCTGAAGAAACGCTTTCTTAATGTCTGCCATGACACCAAACTTGCCATTTCTAAACCTTAGCATAAGGTTGGGAATCATCTCTATGAGGTTAGGTCCCTTTTCAAGACAGTCATTTAAAGATGGGGATCTATAGACCTCGCTAGAAGCATCAGACAGGCCTGATAGGCGTAGTCCCACTGGAGAGTTTCACCACCGGACGATGAGGCAGGTAGAAGGCCTCAGCATCGTGTTGTTCAGCTGGGACTTTCTCAATTATCCCATCATCCAACCAGCTTCGGAAAATATCATCATAGTCCTCATAAAGATTCAAAGAGATTAATTTCTTAGTCGTCTGTTCTAATCTCTTCATAGCAACCTCCCTGTTGTCCGCGATTTTAGCTTTCTCTACAGTCCACGGGAGGGAAACAACATATCTTCCAGAAACAGGATGATGGACTGTTTTTAGAAAATGTCGACGCTCCAGTGCGTCTCTCTGATCTCTCTGTTTAACCTCAATAGGATCCATAATGCCAAGAACATCGAGATTCCACAGATTGGTTATACTGCTCTCCGAAATTGTCATCGTTGTGACATGATGAGCGAGTGAAACGTCACTACCTGGCTGACATTCTCCCATTAAAGTCCATCCGAAACGCGTCTGCGACGCAGTCAAGCCATTTGACAACACACAAGATTTCATCATGAAAATAGATCCCAATACATCGCATCCTAGAAGTATTTCAATTTCCATGTCATCCTTTCCAATATCAGGAACCCATATTCTGCGGGCTTTGAGTTCTTTCAACCATGGCCCGCGGCTCAATCTTGGTAGGCTACCACAGATTTTTTGTTGGTCAAGAAGCTTCGCAACCATCTTAAAATTCCCCGATGCATGACCCAAATTGACTCTGTATTCTTGGTGGACACTTTCACTAGTATGACCTCCAAACACCACATGTTTAAGTGATTCCTGGCCAATGGGAGATAGTCCGAGATCCTGGGCAGTTTTAGACAAAATATAGGATCGTTGGGAACCTGTGTCAAGGAGGGCACGCACTACTTTTGCCGAAGTCGCACCTTCGACCTTAATCTTCAGAGTCTGTAGCAAAATCAGAGACGAAGCGCTAAGACCGGAGAATGAAACTCCGTTTTCAACAGTAGGAGAAACGTCACAGTCTCCCACCTGTTCCTTGTCTTCATCCGCTGACTCTCGTCCAGGAGCATTAAGGGGGCATAAATTATCAAGGTGCTTCTTCTTACATCGATTACATTCAGTTATGCGCCTTCTACAATTAGAAGAGATATGACCTGGTTGGAGGCAGGAGAAACAACATTTAGCGTTTTAATACGCTCTCTTCTTTCTTTAATGCTCATTCTGCGCGCAGCAAGACATTCTGTGTTTTTATGATCTTTATTACAAAAGATGCAATTCTGGGCACGTCCAGCAAATAGTCCAGAAGCCGTAGGTATCTTAGCAGGATGTGATTGTCTGCCTACGTTTCTATCTTGTTTCAGAGATCTAAGTCCAAACTTGGATCCAGCTAAGGCTCTGTCTTGTTCTGCTGCAGCTTCCTTTTGGAGAAACTCCATAATTAGGTCAACTCTAGTTTGAGTCGAATCATTAACATCAATCTTGACATCATGGAGGGGGCTTCTTTGCCAAGCCTTCATGAGTTCCTCTGAGAGACACGCCTCAATCATTGGAAATATAAATACAGACATCTGTCTGGCCTCAATCTTTAAGGATTCCAATGCTCTCAAATGAGTCACCAACTCATCATAAAATGAAGTCACCTTCAACTGTTGTTTGGAGGAGCAATCGATCATAAGGCGTATAAGGTCCCTGACATAGACTTGTTGCAACAGTTCAGGCCTTCCAAATCTTTCTGTCAAAGTTTCTATAACTTTGGGGTAATTCTCGGCAGTCAGGGGGTAACTATCAACCAGTTTACTAGCCCTGGTTCCCGGCGACATAGATTGCACAAGATACTGAAACTTGTCGCTGTCTTCTAAAGTAGGATCGACATGTATCTTGTTGAACTGTGCCCACCATCCCAACCAATCTTTTATTTCTCCTGTAAACTTCTTTAATTCTATCTTGGGTAGTTTTACAGTTCTATGGTGTGAGCTAGAAGCGAAGCTCACTTCACTGGTCGTGGGACTGGATTCAGTGATCCTGGGTTCAACAAGAGCGAGACATTTTTTATATATCCTCTTATATCTCTGGGTATATTGCAAGGCTTCCTCATCGTCTTGCTCTAGTTCCTCTTCGCTAACGTCTGAAGTTAGCATGAAGTCTCTTATCTTGCCTTGGATCACAAGAAGCTCACTGTGAGTTTCTTCAATTATCTCTCTATTATATTCAATGTCCTCTACAGGTATCGGTGGAGTACTTGACAGAAACTCTTCTGTCGTCTTCAAGCTGCGAGTTAGTCGCTTTCTAAGTACATTTCTATGTCTTTTTAAAATTTCCATTTTTCAAAAAAACACTATAAACAGAGGGTAAAACAAAAGGTACTTATCTTAAGTCTTGAACTTGTACTCCGCCGTTAATCCACTTGATCTTGCCTTGTCAGAAGCCCACCCGGGGACGCCACTTTGTGAAGAAATGTAGGGTAATAGTTCACAAAACACTGAAGCGAGATTCGGTAGAAGAATTCGCTGTGATGATTCTTTGTGGGCTGTTGCAAGGATTTAAATAAGATCACTAAATAGCAGAAAGGAGGGGGTAAAAATCTCCTTCTAACTAACTTTATTTAATACATATCAAGAGGACAGAGGAAAACACGCAACTGGCCGGTAGCAGACCAAGCCGTGTTCTGAATCCTTTGTCGGCGGCTGGCGCCGGCGTGTTTACAGTCGACACCTGAGCCGTCTGGGCTGCGTCCGGAATAATGGATCTCCACCATTCCACACAGCTGTCTTTACAGTTTAAAATAGCATTTTAGCATACGACACACAAAATAATGATGATGATAAGTGTATGCAGTGAATATACATACTCATTGAATATATATTAGAAGTTTTAAAAATCAAAAATAAAGATTATACCACTAATTCAAACACTAATGTTTTTTTTTTTAAAGTTTGGTCTCAAAATATACAAAAATGGCGCTTCAATAAATCTAAAAATTACAATTAAAATGTTTTAAAAGTTTTATATAATTAAATACTATCGGTTCTACTTGAGAGAAAATAGATTTCAGTGAGAATATATTTCGAGGTTTCCTTCAAATATAAATAATGTTTTCACAGACAGAAATTGAAATAAAGCTTCTTTAAAATAAATAAAGTTTGGAATAAGATAAATGATGTTTCTATACAAACATAAATATCCCCAAATATATAAATAATATTCCCCTGACATAATATGTTTCCAAAAATTGAATAAAATTTTGAAATATTTAACTTGCTGCTATATATAGCTTGAATATAGAGAAATTGGAAATGATTACGTTAAATTTAACAAATCTTATAAACGTTGTTTGTAATTTATTTTGATCTCTTGCGCGAACTCTTAATATGCCATACGTAAGAAACGATAAAGCACTATTTTTTATGATATCATTATTTATATATTTAGTTAACCCAGTAGGTTCCTGGAGCCACCACCACGTACAGAAGTCACCCGGGCTGTTCTTGGTTTTATTTACAGTGGAAGTCCTGAGGTGGGCAGATTTATTACTTGGGATATTTCCTAGGGACTTAGGTTGGTGATCTCTAGGAGAGTGGCCGTCAGGTAGTATTGGAAGATTGGGCAGGTGAAGTGGTCCACGGTTTGGTCTTCATCTTGGCAATGGGGCAAGTTGGGTCTTCTTTCAATACCTTTGTAAAGTTTACCTGGATGTAACCATGTCCAGTCAGAATTGGTGCTGAGGTAAATCCATGTTTGATGTTTTAAAGCATTGGGAGCAGTAGTGTCGTGGTAGCAGCAAATCTTCGTAGATTTCTGTTATCTTGGATGAAGATTTCTGTTATCTTGGATGTAGAGGTCTGTTTACATTTTATGGGTTATCTGTTCTTTTTTTACCGCGTACGACACTCTTTGTGAGGGCGGTACATTTTTAATGATATTGCAAAGTATATTTTAATATAAAATGCGTCTATAAAATCGAAAATGTTCATAGAATAATAATTTGAACATAATTATATGTTTTCTATATAGCACTTAGTCCCATTTAGAAAAAATCGGCTAAGCATTGAAATAAAATTTTTAAATATTATTGAGTCACAATCTTTCAATATTTTAGAATTGTAAGATGTTCGTAGCTTATATATTTCTTAAAATGTAGTGGAATAGACAATTTCCCTCTATATATTGATTATGGCACATATCTCTACACCAGGGGTCGGCGGAAAACTGCGGCTCTTTAAATATGAAGCTGCGGCTCTTTATATAGTTCCATATGTAAATATTATTTATGTGAGTACTGTTTATTGTTGGCAAGAAAACATTTTGTGGCTCTTTAAAAACTTAGAACATTTTGTAAATTGTAATTTTTGACTCTTCCGACTCAAATGTTTGGCGAACCCTGCTCTAGGGTGTTCAGTAGTCAGCAAGTGGTGCCGTTTCTCCATACTTGCTAGAGCTTGATGAAACCTCGCTACCAAGATTGTACAGGAATAAATAAAGACGTGAATACTGTGGATAATGAGATAGATTCCAGAGTTTTAGGAAAGTCAGAGTTCATTTACTGTCAAGTTTCGGCCTTAACATTTCCCAAGAAGTTTCTGTAAGCTTTTCTTATAGAATACCATATGCTACTACTTCAGTTAAGCGATCTTCAAAATTTACATCCTGTATCAAATTTGCGGCCCAACGGTTTTTATATTTGCATCATAAAGAAAAAAAAAATACTTCAAAACCTCACATTTAATATTTATACCCTCATGGACAAAACATAAGGAAGTTGTACCTTTTAACATGTATATTAGGATTGTGACAATAACTCTGAAAGATACACTCATGGACAAAACTTAAGAAAGTTGTATCTTTTACCATGTATATCGGGATTGAGACAATAACTCTGAAAGATATTACAGTGACCTTTATTGAAGACACACGAGATAACCAAGTGTGAACATCCTCTGACTCCTTTAAAAAACAAATAGACGACCGGCTATATCAAATACTTTCCACTTTAAATTTTGGCTATAAGTGTGCATTTTTGGAAATATCATTTGGATTGTAGTAACACTATCTTACCTTTTTTGAGAATTTTATTTTAAGTTTTGAAAACACATTATTTGTAATTTTAAGAAATCCTGTAATTATATATGCAAAATAGGAGAACAAACAGAATATGTTTTCCTAACATAATAAATGAATACAATAATAGATTTATACATTTTAAAAATAAGTCACATTTTAAAAGCTCTGTCAAGAAATAGTAAATAAACAGAATTTAATTATACCTTTTTTTGGCCAATAACATTAAATTAAATAACATAAAAACTTTTTAAAAATATTTTAAAATTAAATAACCCTATAATCTAATTTTGTATATAATTAATTATATTATAAGCTATTTACTTAAAATATAATTAACATGTAATTTAATTTTATAATTAACTGAATAAATATATTTAGTTTTTATTTAAAAACAACAAATATTTAAAAAATGTATTTCTATACATTTTATTCCGTAACATATATATATTCAATATTTCAACAATACACAATAGAATTAACGTAACAGTATATAACGTATTTCAGCATATAAATATAGTATTAGAAAATAAATAAAGCTTCCAGGGCTAAGTTTCTTGTTCAAATTTTTATTTTCAATTAAAATTCTAATATTAAAAGTAATATTAGCCGTGTAAGCTTTATTTATTTTATAATATTATAAATCAGAGAAGAGCATTTATATATAAATATATTGTTTTAGATTTTGAATAAATATAAAGAGAGGAATATATTTATAAGAAGGATAAAAATATATTTTTTGCCAAAAGATCTCCTTGAATGATCGTTAGAGTTTGGACGCCATTTTATCGTAAGTTATTGCCTATAAAGGATCGATTGGAAATCCTCTTGGCATTATTTGCCTCTTTTATTTTCAAAGATCGTTTGCTTTGAAAGCAGATTTAAAATGGCACATATATATAGAGTTGTTGCTACAATAAACCTTTATATACCTATTTTTGTTATGTAACATTCTTTTTGTGTGTTTTATACATTTATAATGGATAGTATTTGAAATTATTCTATTTACTATATATATGTAAATACGTTTTAATGTATAGGATATATTTATCAGGGATATATTTTTAAAAGAAAAAAAATGCATTTTTTTTTTTGCGTT
This sequence comes from Cordylochernes scorpioides, assembly GCA_030710605.1. Taxonomy (NCBI): domain Eukaryota; kingdom Metazoa; phylum Arthropoda; class Arachnida; order Pseudoscorpiones; family Chernetidae; genus Cordylochernes; species Cordylochernes scorpioides. Next base: position 113,665,158 of record CP092863.1, read on the forward strand.
AGTGTATTTATTTAATATAATGGAAGCAAAGTATGTTTCTTAATTCTACTATAATAAATCTTTGTTTTATTTATGTTAGGTTTTTTTATTATCATTATTATAGTAATCTATATGTTAGGTTTTATTTTTTATGATTATTATTGTATTTTATTAATTAATTATAATTCATATTCATAGAATTTTATTGTTACTTATCATCATTATTTTTGTTGTTTTTTTTCTTCTTCTTCTGTTTTCTTTTGTGTTACATACAACTAAATCGCATTAAATCGTAGTGTAATTCTTTTTTGTTGTGTGAAATAAATCGAATTGAATCGAATTGAGTCAGCTCGTTCTTTCTAGAAGAAACATCAAAGAAAACGTGCTAACATTTATTGGTGCCGAAACCCGGGACAGAAGTAGAAGAGATATAAAGTTTTTAGAAGCCATAGAAATAAAAAAAAGGTAAGGTTTTGATTACTAATATTTAAAATATGGAAACAGAAATCTTAATTTTTGAATCTCTGATTAAAAGTTTAGAATTGATAAAAGCAGATGTAGAATATAATTTAGAAGACAATGATAAATACTCACTTATGCAAAATAAAGAAGACTTGTTAAATTTAAAAGCTAGCTTTGATAATCAATATGTGAAATTAGTAAAATATAAAGGCATTAATGTGTGCTGAAGAAAAATTTATGGTATCCTTTGAGGCAAAGTCTAAAATCAATTCTTTTTTGATAAAAATAAATAGATCGCTGAGAAATTTAAATAAAAATACATTTTCTGGTGAAACCAATTTAGAACTTCCTAAATTTCAATTGCCCACCTTTAGTGGTGATATTTCAGATTGGCTGAGTTTTAAGGAAATTTTTATTAGATCTATTGATCAAAATCCAACACTGGGAAATTATCAAAAACTTCTATATTTAAATTCTGCACTAAAAGGAAATGCCGCTAGACTTATTAGGGCGTTCAATATTTCGGATGAAAATTATCCTATTGCCTGGCAAACCTTGGTCAATAGATTCGACAAAAAAAGTGAATTGGCTTTTAAACAAATTCAAAATTTGTATGATCTAAAAAATGTAAAACAAGAATCGACTAAAGATTTACTTGATCTCCTGGACACTTGTAACGAAAGCATTCAGAATCTCTCTATCCTCGGATTGGAACGTAATACTTTATCGGATATGATTTTAATTCATATAATTCAATCAAAACTTGATCGTTCAATAAGAAAGGAATGGGAGATGAGTTTGCTTGAGAAAGAATATCCATCGTATGAAAAGATGATTTCTTTCCTGGAAAGATTTGCTGGAAGTCTCGGGAGTTTTCAGAATAAAGAAAATTCAAAACAATTCTACAAAATGAATAAATCCACTCATTCTCATTCAGCAACATTTGCCTCTGGCTCTAGTATAGATAGCAGAGTCAAGTCATGCGTCTTATGTAAAGGTGAACATGGTTTGTTAAAATGTCCTAAGTTTAATGGTATGATGTTACCTGAAAGATGGACATTTGTAAAAGATAATCGTCTGTTACAACTGTCTAAGATCTAACCATAGAGTATCTTCATGCGTCTTCACGCAAAATTGCAAATCATGTAATAAGAGACATCATACTCTTTTGCATCAGTTCAAACCGGAAATGTTAAGTCCTGTTGCGGACATATCTCCATTGACCCATGCCAGTGTCTCATGTTTTGCAGACAACAAAAGTCATGATCGGATATTACTCTCTACGGCTTTAATAAAGGTCAAATCGGAAAACGGGGTTCTTCAAACATGTAGAGCCCTCATAGATACAGGCTCTCAAAGGTGTCTTATAACAAATAGTTGTCGAAAGAAATTAAATCTTCCTCTTGCTGAATGTAAAACTACAGTTTTTGGTTTGGGAAACAAACTTGTAGAACAATCAATAGGTGAGGTCTCTCTCCAATTTAGCCCACATTTCTCAAACCTAATATTCAACGCCAATCCTATAGTCATTGATAAGATCACATCAGAATTGCCCAATTTCTTTATAGAAAAGGATAATTGGCCTTATTTGAAAAATCTTCTGTTGGCTGACCCCAATTTTGACAAATCTAGCCAGATTGATTTAGTGATAGGAGCAGAGCTTGCTCCATGCTTATTTAACGGGAAGGTTAGATTCCAAAATTTATCTGGACCCACTGCGTGCGGATCCAAATTGGGATGGTTACTTACAGGTAAAATATTACTGTCAGGTGAAAATTCCAATCAAGATATAACTATGTTCGCGTCGGAGGAACAAGATGATTTTCTAGAAAAATTCTGGGAGCTGGAGTCAGTACCCTCTGCCAAATCTTTAACCAGAGAAGAAATTTCGTGTGAAGAAATATATATTAATAACCTCAAAATTCTGGAAGATGGAAGATACTCTGTTGGGCTGCCATTTAGAACATTGCCAACTCTTGGCGAATCTAGGATCAATGCTCTGAAACGATTTCTATCACTTGAAAGAAAATTACAAAAATCTCCAAGTATCCTAAAACAATATTGTGATTTCATGGACGAATATCTTTTAATCAATCATATGGAGCTTATTCCCAGTGATGAGCTGGATACACCTTCAGGACAATGTTATTATATACCTCATCATTGTGTTTTTAAGGAGCAAAGCACTACCACTAAATTGAGAGTTGTTTTTGATGCATCTTGCAAAACTAGCAATGGCAAATCTCTAAATGACTTTCTTCATGTAGGACCAAAACTACAACAGGATATCTTCAACATTCTGATAAGATTTCGAACACGCCCAATAGCTTTTTCAGGAGATATAGAGAAAATGTATCGCCAAGTAAGAATCGATTCTAGGGATTGTGATTTCCAGAGAATTTTATGGAGAAAAAACCCATCAGAACCTTTATTGGATTATAGACTACTGACTGTGACATATGGATTGTCTTGTGCGCCATATCTCGCCATGCGTACCCTACATCAACTTGCAAGGGACAAGGTGTCAACTTTCCCAGTGGCCTCAAAAATAGTACAAACCGATTTTTATGTTGATGACTTGCTTTCTGGTGCAGACACAATATAAGAAGCTACTTGTCATATTCGTGAAGTCAATAATCTTCTTTCTTCAGCCGGATTTTCTCTTAGGAAATGGAGATCAAACGTCCCGGAGGTCCTTTCTGGTTTGTCAGAACAGGTTGAAGATAGGCATAATCTTCGGGATTTTGAGAGTGATTCATGTGTCAAAATACTTGGTATTTGTTGGAATCCTTCCTTGGACATTTTTCAGATTCTTGTTAATGACATTCCAGAACAAACGAATTCTAAAAGACATTTGTTGTCCCACATCTCCAGAATCTTTGATCCTATAGGCTGGCTGTCACCAGTTATTATTCGTCTTAAAATTTTGCTTCAATCACTTTGGAAACAGAAGTTGAATTGGGATGATCCCTTGCCTGATACTTTGTGCTCTCAATGGAAGAAAATCGAAAAGGAATTATCCCTATTAAATAAAATTCAAATTCCTAGATACTTCTCGTGCAGGGGAGCTTTACTTTCTGTTGAACTTCATGGTTTTTGTGACTCTTCAGAAGTTGCATATGCGGCAGTATTTTATATAAGATCTCATTTCAAATCGGGTCAAGTGAAAGTTTCTCTAATTGCTTCCAAGACGAGGGTAGCTCCTCTGAAAATGATTTCCATACCACGGCTGGAGCTGTGCGCTGCTCTTCTTCTCGCAACTTTATATGATACTATTCGCAATTCTTTATGCTTTCAAATTGATAGAGTATTTTTATGGACTGATTCCAAAATTGTTCTCAGCTGGATTAAATCTGAATCTAGACATTGGAAACCATTTGTCGGAAATAGGATTGCTGAAATTCAAAGATTGACTTTACATTCTTCCTGGCATTATGTCATTTCGAAAAATAATTCTGCAGACTGCGCTTCCAGAGGTATAACTCCTTCAGAGCTGGTGGATCACTCTCTTTGGTGGCGAGGACCAACTTGGCTCTCGGATGTGAACTTTGAAGATCCAATTCAAACTCAATATGATTTTCCGAAAGAAATTTCAGGTGAAAGACGAAAAACATTCTCTGTTTTTCATTCCACTAATCTTCTTTTCCCAGACTTCATTTTCAAATACTCAAATATCAACGAACTTGTTAGAATTACAGCATGGATTTATAGATTTGTATTCAATGTCCAATGTTCTTACAATGAAAGAAAGAAAGGACATCTATCTTCAAGCGAATTAAAAAGTTCAATTCACAATATCATTCGTTTCATCCAAAGTTCTGAATTTCAATCAGAAATTACCTGTTGCAAACAAAAGAAATCCTTACCAACTAACTCAAGGCTTTTATCTTTGAATCCTTTCATTGATGAATCTGGACTATTACGGGTTGGAGGAAGATTACGTCATTCAAATCTGCAATTTGATGAAAAGCATCCAATAATATTGCCAAGAGGTCATTTTATCACGGAATTAATAGTGCGACAGTGTCATCTGGATCATTTACATTCTGGTCTTCAACTGACCATGTCAGCACTACGATTACGATATTGGATTCCTGCAGGCAGAAGTTTGGTCAAGAAAATAATCCACCAATGCATGGTGTGTTTCAGGGCTAAACGCCAAGTTACCAAGCAAATCATGGGAGATCTGCCTATGCACCGAATTGTGAAATCAAATCCGTTCACTAAAACTGGAATCGACTTTGCAGGACCGTTTTTGATGAAACCAAACATCAAAAGATCCAAAGTAAAATTAAAATCATATGTTGCTTTATTTGTAAGTTTCTGCACAAAAGCAATTCATATAGAAATTGTATCAGACCTATCTTCAGCGGCTTTCCTCGCAGCTCTCAAGCGGTTTATTTCACGTCGAGGAAAACCTTCTGATATATTTAGTGATAACGGGACCAACTTTAGGGGAGCTAACAACATTCTCCGAGAGCAGTTTGATATATTGAAAGCTTCAACAATTCAAAAATTCATATCTAATGAACGAATCAACTGGCATTTTATACCTCCTTCCGCCCCAAATTTCGGAGGTATCTGGGAGGCTGGAATAAAATCCTTCAAATTTCATCTTCTCAGATGCTTAAAGTCTCAGATACTCACATTTGAAGAGCTGAGTACTCTGACAACTCAAATAGAAGCTTGTTTAAATTCACGACCTATTTGTCCTCTAAGTTCAGATTCAGACGATTTTAATCCTCTTACACCAGGACACTTCTTAATCGGGAGACCCTTAACTGCCCTTCCAGAATCTAATGATGATGATGTTCCGATAAACTACCTCGACCGCTGGAGCCTAAATAAAAAAATTAAAAATGTATTTTGGAAACGTTGGAATCGAGAATACCTCAACAATTTGCAACAACGCCTAAAATGGCAAAAATCCTCACCCAACATTAAGGAAGGTGACCTCATCTTGCTCAAGGATACCATATCACCACCAGCAATGTATTGGAGCCTTGGTCGCATCACCAAAGTCTTTCCGGGAGCAGACGGAAAAGTTCGAGTCGTCGAGGTGAAGACCAAGCACCAAGAACACCTTACTATAACTGTCTCTAAAATAGTACCATTACCCTTTGCTGAGGACTAAGTTAGTCCACCGGGGTGGAGTATGTTAGGTTTTTTTATTATCATTATTATAGCAATCTATATGTTAGGTTTTATTTTTTATGATTATTATTGTATTTTATTAATTAATTATAATTCATATTCATAGAATTTTATTGTTACTTATCATCATTATTTTTGTTGTTTTTTTCTTCTTCTTCTGTTTTCTTTTGTGTTACATACAACTAAATCGCATTAAATCGTAGTGTAATTCTTTTTTGTTGTGTGAAATAAATCGAATTGAATCGAATTGAGTCAGCTCGTTCTTTCTAGAAGAAACATAAAAGAAAACGTGCTAACAATTTATATATAATGTGTGGCTATAAAGTTATTTAATTTAAAAAACATTTTTTTTTGCTTATCCCTAGTACACGTGGTACAGGCCATGATAATCATGGTGGGTAGTTAGCGACTGCTTTTACTGTAAGCGCACCACATGTCTACACATGTGAAAAGCAGTTCGACTTTGCACTTACAAATGTGCCAGAGCCCCGTTTGGTTACTTGTACTCTTTGGTGGGGTTGGACTTTTGCAAGAATCGGGGGCCATTGGAGCATTTTTTTTTTTTAAACAGAAAAAAGTTTCTAATGAGGGAATCGAACCCGGGTCATAGTGGTCGAAAACCAAACGGTTTAACCAGCCTTCCACCGACCCCCATTTAAAAAAATACTTTTGAACACTGCTTTTTTATTATATAAAAATATAGACTGAATGCTTATTACAATGTATTGTTTTGTGCTGGCTGTAAATTTGCACATATGTCATATACATATTTGTTTTCTAATAATCCATAATTGACATTTGAAAGTCAATCTTTGCGCAAATAATGAAGGTAACGCGCACCTTGAGTAAACAAATTTTTAAAAAATCATTGCAGAAGCAATTTGTCTTCTGATAAAATACATAACTCTATATGTTACATACTATTTACATATGTGAAAATTTAATCCAAATTATTCTTTGTTGAAAAAAAAAAAACTAAGCATTTTATATTTGGATATCTTAAGAAAAATGCTAGGGTTATCCGTATATTATAAATTATATTCGTATATCGAATTGAAATGTTTATATTTAGGACAAAATTAATGTTTTTTTTTTTTAAAGGTCAACGTCTCTCTCCTTTTAAAGCAGTGTCGGGCAACCGGTGTGCCGTGGCACACTGGTGTGCCGCGAAGAATTCTAGGTGTGCCGCGAACATTTTTGTAGGTATTTAGAACTTTTGGTTAAATTTAAAAATAATGTTTCAAAAAATATTTTTTATAATTTTTATTCAATTTTAATAATTTTTTTCAAAAATTTTCATATAAAAAATGAAATTAAAAAAAAGCAAATTTCATTTTATATAAAACTTATTTTGGTATTATAATTACAACAGTTTGCATAATTTTATATTTCATATAACATATGTACATAATCTTGACGTACATAACTGGCACGTGCCATTATTAAAAAATAAAAATGCAAATAGGTACGTACCTATTTAAAATCATAAGTTAAAAAAAAACAATCCGCGAAAACAACTTTATTTAATAAAGTTGAATACATACTGCGGGAAAATACCTAATTTTTAAAATAATATGTCCAAACTTAACCGTCATTTACAATCTTTGTCACAGCTGTTTATTAATAGAGACTCAAAGCTACAAAGCTTAAAAAAAAAGAAAACAAAAAAAAATTATAAATAAATTTTAAAAATTTATTCGGAGTTTTCGTCAAAGTATTGCAGTAGTAATTCTTCATTTTTTTTGCATGTTGTAAAACACACACACATTCACACAATAAGTTTTGTACACCGAAAAATCTGTTGGTTAAAAAAGGAAAAAAATATTTTTGTTACGAAATTCTCACTCACTTTTAACTCAAGGTAACTTTATTTAAACATTTTATTATTATATTTGTGTGTTTTCTAAATTCTCTCAAAACTAGATGGAGAGATTTCTAATTAGAGAAGGTGCCAGTGATAAACAAAATCAAAACGAAAATAAAGAAGATAAGAAAATAGTAAAATCAACTGGAAATAAGAGGAAATACGTTGAAGATTATCTCAAATATGGATTTATACCATCTGTTAATGATCCATCACTGCCGTTTTGCTTAATTTGCCAAAAACCCCTCAGCAACGAAACAATGGTGCCAAGTAAACTACTTCGACATATTGAGACAAATCATCGGGAGCAGATGAACAATCCAATAAGCTACTTTGAAAATATACGATCAAGTTTTCAAAAGCAATCAAAAAAATTCAAGAAATTTATGACCACCTCAGATGAAGCTCAAACAGTTAGTTACATGATAGCTCAACTCATCGCTCGAAAGAAGAAAGCTCACGCGGAAGCAGAGGAAATTATCTTGCCTGCTTTAAAAATTGTGGCTGGATGTATGTTAACGAATGATGCTATGGAGAAGGTTACGAAAATTCCACTATCATCAAAAACTATTGCGAGAAGAATTGAAGATATGTCAGAAGATATTGAGTTGCAAATAAAACAATCTTTTAATGATTCATCAACAAAATGGGCTATACAGCTTGATGAAACCACAGATATTAGTAATAAAGCTCAATTGCTGGCATTTTTGAGGTTCGTCGATACAGGAAAAATTGTGAATAACTACTTTTTTTGTAAAGAATTAAAACAAAGAACGACTGGTGCGGACATTTTTGAATTAGTTGATGAAAATGTTATGAAGTATAACTTGAGATGGGAAAATTGTGTTAGCGTCTGTACGGATGGAGCTCCAGCTATGAAAGGTTCAAGAAAGGGATTGATAGCACATGTCATAAAAAAAAATCCAAATATTAAATTTGTTCACTGTATGATTCATAGAGAAATGTTAGTGTCAAAGTCGGTTCCTCCCATCCTTGTCACAACTCTAGATGAAGTTGTCAAAGTAGTCAATTACATCAAATCAAATGCTCTTCGATCGATAATTTTTTCAACATTTTGTGAAGCAATGGATTCCGATTATAAAAAATTATTGTTTCATACTGAAGTCAGATGGTTGTCGAAAGGCAAAGTTTTAAATCGATTTATTTCAATGAAAAATGAAATAATGGCATTCATTGATAACGAAGAGATTAATTTTCCTTTCATGATGAGTGATGTTTGGTGGTTACGAGTTTCATTTTTGGGTGATATTTTCGACAAATTAAACAGCCTTAATTTAAATTTGCAAGGTGTTCAGGAGAACATTATCACTATCTCCACCAAGTTGAAAGCGTTTAAGGAAAAACTCAGTTTATGGAATTTAAACATTGCTAAAGAAAACTTTGCATCTTTTCCGATGGTTCAAGAGAATCCATCAAAATCTATTATCAAAAAAGAAGTCGAAGAAACTTTGACATTACTATCCGCTTCTTATGATAAATATTTTCCTTACACTTGGACGTTGAAAAGATGGAATGGGTAGTTAACCCATTTATGCACTGTGAAATTCAACATCTGGAAGAAGAAATGCAAGAAAACTTAATTGATTTAAAAAACGATTTAGTTTTCAAAAGACTATTCACTGAAAAGGAGCTATCTGAGTTTTGGTTGTGCTTAAACTCCAAATTTCCTAAACTTAGTAATGCGGCCATCGAATCATTGTTGCCATTTGGAAGTTCCTACCTGTGTGAGCAAGGTTTTTCAACACTCACAGAAATGAAGTCTAAGAAGCGCGAAAGACTTCAAATGATAGATGAGGAGATGCGCGTTTGTCTTTCACAAGTAGATCCCCGTATTGATTTGATATGCTCTCAAAAACAATCGCAATGCTCGCATTGATTATGTTAATTTAATATTGAAAATTAATAAAATGTGATATATATGTTTAAATTTTTACTAGTATTTATTGTTGTATTTTAATTACCTACGAGGAAATTTATAGTGAGAACCACAGGTGCGCCGCGAAAAAAAGAAATTAAGCTTAGTGCGCCGCAACTCGAAAAAGGTTGCCCGACACTGTTTTAAAGCAATCAACGAGGCGCGCTGCTGAAATATTGTCGAATCAAACTGGTAACACTTTTTTTCTCTTTAATTTGGATTTTTAGAAATTTATAGTCTTGTGAAATCTCTTTATTTTCAGTTTATTCTGTTTTTTTTTTAAATCAAAATTACCAAGAAATTTAACAATACGTATCTTTTTGTTGTATATATATTAATTATTTGTTACCACAGAGTGTGTGTAAGCTCACAGGTAAATAGGCGCTTACCAAAACAAAAAAAAGTTATAAGCCTATGTCCATAGTTTACTTGAAAACCATTCCTAAGATTCCATCCTTCAGTGTAGCATATAAAAGCAGAATGATCCAATACAGTATTAGAGCTCTGAGAAGCGGTCTGGTGGATTAAATTGGCGAAACCGCTGGGAGGGTTCACCACTGATGAGCCAAGCCCTCCCAATATATTTTTTCATCGCAGTAAGGACAGTAGAAGTTCGTTTTATGTATAAAAGAAACATTCGCGCTTTTAAATCCTTTTATTTTATATGTATAAATGGCGCGTTATTGCTTTGTGTTAAAAAAAAGTTCCTTTGTTCAATATTAGTTTCCCTTTTATATTTTGTTGTCTCTCTTGTAAATCAATAAATATAATGTTTAATTAATAATTATTGGAATCAGTTTCATTAATAATATTCTAAGCAAAGTCAACACTTTTTTATTGGATAAACGAGCTTTCGAGCAACGCCGCTTTTAAACTGGCTTAACAAATGTCAAGTGGAGAACTACAAACAGTCTGTATTTCTCCACTTGACATTGTTAAGCCAGTAGAAAAGCGTCGTTACTTGAAAGCTCGTTTATCCAATAAAAAGGGATACGTATTGATAATTTTATTATTAATTTTTGAATAACTTTTATCAATTACGAATAGCTTACTTTCAGGAGTGCAATCTTTCTTTAAAATACAATAAAATGCGGCTTATGATTGTAGAACGACATTTGAAATTATCCCGCATGTGTTTCTTTTGAATGAAAAATCGAAATTTTATTTTAAGGAGAAATAACGATTATTTTTAACCTTAGGGATGAAGTATGAAAGGATGAATTGTGAAGAGTAATGATGAACGGAAAAATAAAGTGTCCAGGAATGGTAATCACAATTCATCCCTTCATACTTCACTAAGGGGTTAGAAATAGTCGTTATTTATCCTTAAAATAAAATTTCGATTTTTCGTTCAGAAGAAACACATGCGGGATAAATTTTCAAATGTCGTTCTGCAATCTTCCTTGTTAGGATGGTGTATAATTCTTCTCAATGTATAATTTTCTTACAACATAAACCTTAGATTATTAAAACATTGGATCAGTAAACATGAGGGCAACCATTTCGTTCAATTACATTACTTTATTTTTCATATAACATTTTTGTAAACAAAAAAGGTGATGATGATAAATTCAATGAATATTTACACAATCATAGAAAAATTATATTAATAAATATTCTAACTAAATTAAACAGATGGGATGTTGTGGCAATGGATCTTATATTAAGGGGAAATTGATCTAAGAAAATAGTTCTTGAGGATAAAATGAATAGAAAAATAATGGTATAAATATAATAATAATGAGAGTGATGAATATATCGGGAAGCTATGAAGAAATAAAGAGCATTATGGGCCGTCATTGGAGATCAGGACTTGCTAAAGAAGAAAGGAACAGACGACGAATGTCTTCCTAACCACCAAAGCCTAGTCGAGCAGACAAATAGTTAACAAAATAGGTTACAAATAGTTAGGTGAAACACGAGCCTCTATATGATGGATGAGGTAAATTAGTTGATAGATTCGCAGTAATAATTAGCCCGGAAAAATGCCATTAGCAAAACTTTTAAGCCTAATTTAGAAAGATTTTTCAGCCGATTAATAGAAGGTGACATTTTAGCCCGGCAACCCTGGTAATTTAGCACTCACAGAAGGCCTCCCGGGGACAAAACGTCCTCCCAGTATAATTCAATTATGGTTGTGTGATAGCTTCTACCCCGTTTTTAAAACTTCATTTTTAACCCGATATTCTCGGTATATGTAGTTTTTACTTTGACTCTTTTTTTTTTGTTGTAAAATGAAAAATTGAGTATAATAAATCATTTCTCATTAGTATCATGCTAAAAGCAGATTCTGTGGACAATAACGACGTTCTATCCATGGGCGACAATCCTCCATCGTAAGACTAGCATTTGAATAATTAATTATTGATCTAAAATCACACTTTATTATTTAATGTAATTTAAATAGACTGTGCTATATTGTGAAAACATTATATATATGAAAAAATTAATAGAAAAAAGGTCAGGTGTTGATATTAAAAACAAAGAGGGCATATCCTGACCACGAGCACATGAGTTCTGCCATCTAAAATCTCATATGCTCGTGGTTAGGATATGCCATCTTTGTTTTATATAATACTATCGGATGTTGTGCTGAGAAGATGTAAGAAAACATCTACCTATGTTTCCCCACGTGACGCAGCGGAGCGTGACCTCGGCTGCACGGGTGAGTCAGTTGTTGTTTTGCTCTCTATAGATGGACATTAAAACAGATGTGTACCCGGCTTCGCCCGGGTTTTATCCGAGTGAAAGTTTGCCTAACGAATAATATTGATAATAATATTCCGGAACACACAGAATATTATGATAATAATGATAATAATATTCGTTACATTATATATTTATATAATACTAGACGGGTGACCCGGGCTTGGCCCCGGGATTGACCCGTGTGCAAATCTACCCGAGTGATATATATTTAGATAAGATTTTTTTATAATTGTTTGTTATTAGCATTATATATTTGTTTGCATCAGCATAATTTAATCTAATCTTTGATAGAGGGCGCTGTTCGTGAGCTAAGTAGAATAATTTGAATATATAGTTTTAATAATTGATTTATATATTTTTAAAAATAGCCTATCGTCTTCCCCGTATTTTTTACCCATGTATGGAAATTTTGGTTTGAATTAGTGAACTACTGCGAATTTGTATACCGGACATACAAACAAACATTCATTTTTATATATATAGATATAAAATATATTTTTCGAGCAAACATATCCTCTCTCTCTACTGAAGGCCGAGAAACGATATTTTGTATATAGAGATGACCTGGCTTCGTTTGTCTTCTGCTCGAGTTAATGTTTCGCTGGTAGAATTTTGTTCCTGCCTACTAAAAATTATTATCTGGCTTCGCCCGTGGACTGCTTTAGTGAATATTCCCCTAAAGAATTTTTTTTATATCAATCAAGCATGATACGGCAATATTGTCATCATCATTTCTGACTAAAAAAATATTGTTGCTCAGTACCTGGTTAATTATAATTTTTCTTGGTTAAATCGAGACAAAAAACGCTTCCATATTTAACTCTCTGTCCTGTTCAAATTTCAGCGAGATTAGTTACATATTGAGGGCGTGAATAGCCGACAAACATATATATATATGTTCCCGGCTTCGCCCGGTTTTACCCGAGTAAAATTTTGCCTAACGAACATTTGTTAAAACGATTCTAGCAAACATCCAATCCCTACTGAATCTACACTTGTCTATACTTTCGATAATTAGAATTTTTTTCCGGGTCCCTTTACAAATACTCAATAAGTTGAATAAAATCAATATCAATTGGTCCACTCGGTCATTTGAAGGAATAGTATCTTGCCACAAACTACATTTGTGAATAACTGTATTTAGCGAATGTACCCGGCTTCGCCCGGTTTTCACCCGAGTAAAAGTTTGCATAACGAACATTTGTCAAAAGGATTCTAGAAAACATCCAATCCACCTATAAATAGATTTATAAACGTATATAAATATAAATATTGTTATATGCGTTTGAAAATATTTTTAAAACATAATTTTTTCAAAATATTCATTGAATTTTAAATAAGATATTGTCACGTTTGTGAATTTTATAATTAACTAGCGGATGTACCCGGCTTCGCCCGGGTTTTACCCGAGTGAAGGTTGTCTAACGAACATTTGTTAAAACAATTCTCTATAAACTTATATAAAAAAGACATATTTTGATAATTTGAAACTCGTAAATTTGAATCTCTCGATAAAGTGAACATTTTTTCCCGGTCCCTTTACAAATACTCGATAAGTTGAATAAAATCAATAATAATTGATTCCCTCGGTAATTGGAAGTTAAGGGAATAGTATCTTGCCTTGGAATTGTATCATTATTCTTGTCTCAAATAAATTGCCGTGTCATCCTGAATTTTGTCTTTCCTAATTTTCTACATTACAAAATCATCATTTTATCTATTCTTCCAATATATATGTTGTAGATAAATGATAAAACTAACTTTGACTTGGGCGCAATTAATAGGTAGAAAATCTTACTTTTGATAAATAATATTTAAGATAATAAACTTAGTGATAATAAAACTTATAGATAAAAAAAACGTGTTATCATCGTCGCAATGGGGGCGCTGCTTGCGAGTTAAATCTACAAATCTGCAAATAACTCTAAGGATATTCAAGATATTCAAGAAAATATTTTTCAGAAACCTTTCCAGTACTATACTAAATAGGTTCCCAAAGTTTCATGGCGTTCCAATGAGTGGTTTGGTCAGGCATAAAGGACAGACAGACACACACACACACACACACATTCATATATATATACAGGGTGTACCAGGTAATTTGGGACTAACTTTGACAGTCCATAAAACAAAAACTACTTGAGATTAAAAACCTTTTTTTTTTCATTACGTAGCCATATTCATGTAAAATGCAACAGTACATGTGTGCGCAGTGTAGTGATGAAGAGTAACCGAGAATTTGAAAATCGAGCTGCCACCATCGTTGCTCTGCGCGCCGGAAGGAGCCCCAAAGAGATATTGGATTTTCTTAATTTGCCCAAAACCACTATTTATCGTGTCAAGAAGCAGTTTGATGAGGCCGACAGTAACAAAGTGGGGATAGCTACAAGGAAAAAGCACTCGCGTCGATCGGACAGGGTAAGAGGCGAAGAATTTGTCAAAAATGTCAAGGAGAAGATTGATGGAAACCCTGGGAAGAGCATGAGGGCCATAGCCAAGGAAATGGACGTTGGCTCTATGACAATTGTCAGAACTATCCATGAGGACCTTGGTCTCAAGTCTTATGCCCTTCGGAAAGGTCAGTTGCTGACTGAGAATATGAAGAATAACAGAAAAGGAAAGGCTGCTGCCCTCCTCAACAACCTGAAACACGACTCTTTTGGCATGCTAAGGTCCTCTCTGACGAAAAGAACTTTGACGTGGACCAAAAGGTAAATCCCAGGAATGATCGCTGGATCTGTAAAGACCCCTCAGAGATACCTGTCGTGATGCACACGAAATTTCCTGCCTCCGTAATGGTCCTTGGCGTTATCAGCAGTGAAGGTGATGTCATGCCTCCCCATTTCTTTGAGAAGGGCCTTAGGATGAACGCTGACACCTACATCAATGTTCTGGAGACCGTTGTGAAGCCTTGGATGGACATGGTGGCCGCAGGAAGGAAGTATGTCTTCCAACAGGACTCAGCTCCAGCCCATAAGGCAAAAAAGACACAATCGTGGCTGACACTTAACGTCCCTAGTCACTGGGGTCCTGATATTTGGCCCCCTAATTCTCCAGATTGCAATCCCCTCGACTACTATGTATGGGGCGTTGTTGAGAGAGATGTCAACAAAGCTCCTCATACAACCATCCAGTCTGTCAAGAAAGCAGTTCACACGGTGATGACCCAAATGGACAAGGTCATCGTCGCCAAGGCCTGTGCTTCATTCCGCACTCGCCTCGAGACTGTTGTAGCTAATAATGGAAACTACATTGAATAAATAAAAACTATATCCTTTTATCTACTACTGTGTCAAATTTCATTCGGATATTTTAATTTTTACTTGCAAAAAATTTCAGTTAAAATACCATTGTTGAAATTCCCAATTTACCTGGTACACCCTGTATATATATATATATATATATAGATTAATTAAATAAAATAGTTCCTTGAATCTGTTGTAACAGTTTGTTTTACACACAGAGGGTGCTATGTAGTGTATTAGTACAGGTAGTCGTGCGTCACGTGGCACCCAGCTAATTATCTGATTGGCTGCACGGTTTCCTGAGCTCTGCGCTCAGTCTAATGACCCCTTTCTTCCATTTGTGAAATATTAACGAGGCTATGACAACATATAATGAGTTGGGTCTACGATTATTCTCTAGCTAGAATATATATATTAAATAGAAAATTTGCATATCCTGACTGCTCATATGACCATTTTAAATGGTAGAACGTCATCTAGTGGAACAAACGAGGTAAACTAGCACGAAACGCGTACGTGGTCGTCTTTAATTGATTCATAAAGAAATTGGGTTGGCCAAATATCAGGGAACAAGCTAAATCAACGTTTAGTTGATTTCTGTTTCACAAGATGGCGCTCTGCAATCTAAAAGGGTCATGTGAGCGGTCAGGATATGCAAATTTAGTTTTTAATATTGTAAGAGAATCAGAGGCTGGATCTCAGAAATTATTGTTTTTTTAACAATAACATTAAGATGACAAAGAGGCAAAAAGACAAGCGTAGTAGCAGAAACCAAAACTTAAACTACAGGTAAAGTCAGTGTGTGTGTGTGGCGCCAGGTCACGTGATGTCTGGTAGGAAAGTTGGCGTAACAGCTGATGTGTGAAGTTACTCTCCAACAAATATCAACACTCTGACCTTTATATATTTTAACTTATTGTTCATATATATATGTCTATCCAATATATTGGTACTTGATAGTATTGAAGGAGTGTAGGAATTGCTGTTCTAGAAAGATCCCATTTCCTAGAAACCGCGCAGCGGAATGTTGCTGATGACTTACTGCCACCTATCGGATAATATATCGACTATCGGCTAATTTTTTAAGTTGGCTTATACCCTTTCGTGAAACACCAAGAAAAACAATAATGTACGCGTTTCGTGCTTTTGGGCTTCGTCAGCGTGGTGTAGGTTGTACGTTGAAGGTCCACCATGGATAGTTTTATCGAATCTTTTTTTAAATTTCGTTTTTATGTTATCCATATTAGAAACACTTGCGCTTAAAGTGTATTGTGACCTGCTTATTAAAAGCCACTTTCACTATGGTAAATCTATTCTAGAGACCTTTCTCCATTATAACCAAACGGGGATCTGGCACATTTGTAAGTACAAAGTCGAACTGCTTTTCACATGGGTAGACATGTAGTGCACTTACGGTAAAAGCAGTCGCCTACTTCTACCCACCATGATTATCATGGCCTGTACCACGTTTACTAGAGATAAGCAAAAAAAAAAAAACTTTTCCCATCTATAAATGTATCTCAATCCTGTTCTAACCCCCAGCGACACTGAGTAAAAACTTTAATTACGAAACATATAACCTTTTTATCCACTTCCTTAATAATGGACCAATCAGAGAACACCCAGAGAGATGTCTCTTTCATCGCAAAGTAAATCAAATTACCGGCAAGTTACGTAATTAAATCCATCGTTGAAAAATGTTGTGTTTTTTGACCCGCGTTCCCTCAGATAATCAACCTGCGTCCTCTCCCTAGTGGTTCAATTATCTGACATTTAGGACGTAAACAGGATAATGTTTTGTCACAATACCACAGTAAACACAAATATTACTTGAAAAAATAGTACAAAAGTGAAATTGCTTTTTTTTTTAATTATTCCTAGTACATGTTACTTGAAAATAAAGATATTTCGGCCAGTAAATCTTTTTATTACCTCGACGTTTCGACAAAAAGCTTTTGTCCTCGTCAGGAGCAAACAAAAATTAAAACATTTGGCAAGGCGTTAAAATGTACATGTGTTACCAGGCCATGATAATCATAGTAGGTAGAAGTTAGCGACTGCTTTTACAGTAAGTGTACCACATGTCTACACATGTGAAAAGCAGTTCGACTTTTGCACTTAAAAATATGCCAGAGCCCTGTTTTCTTACCTGCACTCGCTGGTGGGGTTGGACTTTTTCAAGAAACGGGGGCCATTGGAGCATTTTTTTAAATAGAAAAAGTGCCCAATGCGGGATTCGATTCCAGGTCGTAGCGGTCGAAAACCAATGGTTTAGACTATCCTTCCACCAACCTCCTTTAATATTGATATCAGGTGTATAAATTAATAAAAAGGCATCTACTCGTCGTTTACCTGAAAGAAAATATTCTGTAACTCTTCTGGAATAAAAAAAAAAAAAATCAACGTGAGAACGCGCTTGCAACCTCAGATACATTTATAAAGCCTTGCCAAATGCTTTCATTTGTTATTTGTTCCTGACGAGAGGACAAAATATTTTTATCGAAATGTCGAGAGAATAAAAACATTTACTAGCTGAAGGTTTTTTTTAAGAACTAAAAATCAACGAGATTACATAGTAGATATATATTCCGACAGAAGACTCAAATTTTAGTTTCACCATCAGGATATGTCTTTTTCTTAACAAATACTACTGTTAGTACAAAGTGGTGAAATCTAGATACCGTGAAGTCAAATTACATATTCAGTGAGTATAAAGTTGTTGTTGTTTCTTATCTCCTTGTGTAAAGATTGCACAAATTCCATGAGTTCATGCTCCTCAAGTTGTTTGTTGATAAGCAACGGCCTCTCCCAAAGGTCCTGTTTAGGTGAGTATAAAGTGACAGTAAGAACATAGAACAAATAAGAATTATAAAGTACATATATTAAGTAAGCTAAAAGAACTTATATACAGTATACACAATGAACATATACAGAATGTACAAGACCTTTAAAAATGCTTCAATGGCCACCGATTCTTGCAAAGTCCAACCTCACCGGCGAGTGCGAGTAACCAAACGGGGCTCGCTGGCACACGTAAGTGCAAAGTCGAACTGCTTTTCACATGTGTAGACATGTGATGCACTTACATTAAAAGCAGTCGCCTATTTCTACCCACCATGATTACCATGGCCTGTACCACACGTGTATTAGGGATAATAACAATAATAATAAAAAAGAGTATTATATATATAGATGCTGTTGTACCTTGACAAAGTTTGACGTTCAGCCAACGTAAATACTGTAAAATAAATTGTTGTTGTTATACAATATATATGCTTTAGGTTATGTAAATAAATACTTATGTAGATATAGAAATCCCAACAGAACACAGAGAAATTATAGAATATATACATTGCACAAGGAAAAATAGTAAAACAAGCTTTAATAATAAAGTAATAATATTTCTAATGTCTTCAAACCTATGTCCATAGTTTATTCAAAATACCCTTTCCAAGAGTCTAGCTTCAGTGTCGGTATAAAAGGAAATCAGCCTAATGTGCAATATTACATCTGTATGGCGAAACCGCTGGGAGGGTTCACCACTGATGAGCCAGACAATCTCACTATTTTGCCATTGCTGTAAGGGGACAGTAGAAATAATTTTATTTTATAAAAACATACGCGTCACTAATAGTTTTTTTTTTAAATTTTTAAAATAATTTCTTTAAATTTCTTTAAAGTAATAACCTCTACATAATATATCATACCCACAACTTGAATATGCACAATTCACACAGTAAATATAACGTTAAAAACGTCATAATTACTTAACCTTTCTCTTTTACTTTTGTAAAAACTGATTTCATAACCTTCTAAATGAAGTTTGATAAATAAAATTGACGGCATTTATTTTATCAGCGTTTACCTTCATTTTACGCCTCGCAGTGTATATGACTATCATTTAATTACTATCCTCTTTGGTCAAAATAACACTTTTCTGTTGATATGAAAGGTTTCGTTGATTACATTTACCATTTTGACAATATTTCTATATTTTGAGTTATATCTCTCAGTTGCTTTTTGATGAGTCTCCCTGACTTCTACGATACCTTTTTCCTAATCACTTCAATTAGTCCTAAGTGTTTTGATTTACTCATTTTTTTATCAGAAATGTACTTAACTTTGAGCCAAACTTTCTATAAGACATGGTTAAGTCCATTTTATCCCTCTCAATTCAATTCTTTTACTCGATTTATTCCATTTATATGGCAAATTGATGAAGAAATCTTTTTTCATCAAGAAATTGAACGTTTTCCCCCCCCCATTCTGATACTTTTCTTTCTTAGTCTGATTTTCTATCGCTTTTTTTAAGAATAATAAAAAATGGAAAAGACAATAGATCTTCTTTTCCTCATGTTTACTCTTTAGTTTTTCTTCTTCTAAATTGTTGTCACCATAAAAAAGGCATGAAGATGGATTGAGTCACTTTAACCATCATCGAAGATGGATTAAACGTTTTTTTAAACTTTTTTTTTCAGCGTAAGAAGAAAAGACTTATTACCTTTGTCCTTCAGGTGATTCTTTCAGATTGATTTGAGTTTTCAGCTCCTTTCCTTGACAAAGGATTGTGCTAGAGTAGAGATATTAAAAACTCTTTTTTACTTTTTTGTGCTTTTTTTTCCCCAACGAAATCAGGGATGATAAGGTGGGAGTATTGATCCATCTTTGATTTTTTAAACTTTTTTTCTTTGAAGTTTTTTATCGTCTCTTTGAAAATAATCGGCTCCGATTGTGTGTATGTTGATGGATGGTTTCTTGACGTAAATAATTATTTTTGTGATATTTTTATTTATCACATGCTCACATATATACTAATATAAATGCTTTTGGTAGATAGTTTTTAAATTGTAGTTAGGGTGAATTGACTGTTTTTATATTACAAAATATTTTTTTTTAACAAAATCAATAAGCAATCCAGGGCCATACCTCTTTTAACTATTTTTCATTTCTCTAGCTTTCAGGTCAACATAAATGCCCTCCAACAGGAGCAACTAGCAATATGACTTCCAGCTAACTATATGGAGGCATGTATATTTAGATGGAAGTTATACTTCTAATTCTCATGTTGAAGGGCATGTCGAACCGAAAGCTAGAGCAATAAAAAATAGCTAAATATACCTGGCCCTGGATTTCTTGTTGATTTTGTTAAATTGTGAAGGCAGGATAAACATGTGTTATACACTCATGGACAAAACTTAAGGAAGTTGTACCTTTCAACATGTATATCGGGATTCAGACAATAACTCTGAAAGATATTACAGTGACCTTTATTGAAGACACACGAGATAACCAAGTGTAAACAGCCTCTGCTGTCTCCTTAAAAAAAAAAAAAGATTAGACGATCGGCAGCATCGAAATATGAAACTTGAGTTTTGTCTATGAGTGTAAATTTGAATTTCTATTAATGTATTTATATTGTAACATTTAATTTATTCATCGCGTGCCTCGGCGCGCTGGTGGCGAGGAAAAAAACTCTTGTATATTTTAGTTTTGGTAAATGAATGTGATAGCATTTCTTTCAGATTTTGATCTTTAGATTCATAAATAAAATATTCTATCTTATCGATAAATTTAATTTGTCTAATTAATTATCTTACAATATATTTAAAAAAAAATTATGTAAATTTCTTGCAACGAAAGAACCCAACTACATAACCAATATTTGTTACTTCTAGTGAGTACTCCCTTACAAATGTCGGCATAAGGGGGTTTTGAAAAAGAAAAGCAAATATTACTAAATGTTAATACAAGGTGTGTCCCATAAGTTCCCGGACTGGGTCCATAAAAAAAAAAGTTAAGATATTTTTTAAAAAAATTATTAAAACTTTTTAAAGTAATCCCCCTTGCTTCAACGCACCAGCGCCATCGTTTCCCCAAATTGTCGAAACAGTTTTTATAGAGCTCTTTTGGAATGCTCTTCAATGCCAACAGCGATTTTTCTATTATGTCATCCCTGGTGTCAAAATGTCTTCCTTTTAGAACTGCTTTAAGTTTGGGGAACAGGAAAAAGTCATTTGGTGCGATGTCTGCGGAATAGGGTGGTTGAGGTAGGATTTCTGTCCCGTTTTTATCCAAAAAAACTCGTCACCAAGTGCGCTGTGTGAGGGCGGGCATTGTTATGGTGTAGGATCCAGTCACCATTAGGCCATTTTTCTGGCATTTTTTTTCGAATCGCTTCCCTTAGATGGCGAAGAATGTCCAAATACATTTCCTTAATAACCGTTTGGCCTGCAGGAAGATACTCGTGATGAACAATGCCCTTGTTATCCAAAAAAGCGACCAGCAACACCTTGTTTCTGGATTTCAATATCCTGGATTTTTTTGGTCTAGGCTCACCCTGACCTCTCCACTCGGCATATTGACGCTTGGTTTCAGGGTCATAGTCATAGACCCATGTCTCGTCGCCTGTGATTATCTTGTCTTTCCATTCCGGATCCGTTCTTGTCATTTCCAACATGTTCTCACAGGTTGCAAGTCGACACAGTTTTTGCTCATTAGTGAGGAATCTTGGGATGAATTTTGCAGGAGTCTTTTTGAGCTTCAAATCTTTGGTTACGATCCTTCCAATCGTTGTTTTAGAGATGCCCGTGTCTTGCTCTAGCTCCAGCAAAGTGGATCGAGGATTTTCTTTTATCAAATCGGTGATTTTTTGCACATTTTAGGCGTTCTTGCCGAGGATCATCTTCAATAGAAATTCTGCCAGCTTTAAATCTAGAATGTAATTCAAAAACAGTTGTTCTTTTTGGGGGGTCATTGGGGAATGCTTAATTAGGCATTTTAAAAGTTTCGGTTGCTGATATTTGAAGTTTCACACAAATTTCTATGCAAATCCTCTGCTTTAATTTTTGTTCCATCGTAAAATCGCCGCAGCGCTAGGTGTGACCTTTAAATAAATTAGAATGACCTTGGCGCGCGCTAATGTACCGCCTCGATATTGGTACCACCGTGTTCCCAGATATTTTTTTTATAATAAACAGTCAAATTTATTTACATTTTTCATTTATTTATTTTTTTTATGGACCCAGTCCGGGAACTTATGGGACATACCTTGTATTTTTCCTTTACAAGAACTTTCTAACTAGCAAGCCCGATCTTAAGGAAAAATGAGATATTTAAATATTAGCGATATATTTTTAATTAAACAACTTTCATCTGTCCTTAACGCAAAAGGAAAATATTTAGGGCCTGGCTCATCAGTAGTGAACCATTCCAGCGGTTTCGTCAATTATGGTCTATAGACCTACTCTGCTTATATAGGCTGTAATTCATGTTGATTATATTTAACACGAAAATGGGGTAGAAACAAGAAAAAACAGGGTTCTGTATAAATACGTCAAAGTTCTATGTCGATTACGTGGTCAAATATAAATATTATTAATCGGAGAATTCTCCTTTGAATATCCTGATGATAGCGGAATATAGATTTTACAGTCGATATGGCTCTAAATACGCCAATATTCTAACGTGAGGGGTAGATAGCGATATTTTATGAACGCTTCCGCCTCTTATTTTCGTCTTATACGTACACACCCAAAGAGGAATCTCTCACTTTAAATATATGTGTTACAAAAGTCAAATATATATATCATTAATAATTAGGCGTATTTTGTGCGTGTGTGTGTGGAATTAAATAAACTGGGTATGATAAAAAGTTCCTGCACTGAGGCTATAACACTATATATATACAAAATAAGATTTCAAAATAAGACCCTCCTGCATCAAGGCACCTTTGCCATATATTATTCCAACTTTGGAAACACTTGGAAAATTCGTCTCTTTGTATGGCTCGCAAAACGTTCAATGATTTCTATTTAATGGCTTGTATCGTGTCAAAATGTTGACCTTTAAGTGCCATCTTTGATTGTGAATAAAAAAATGTATTTCGGTGCTAAATCAGGAGAATAGGAAGGTTTTGAAGGTATTTTGTCAAATAAACGAGCACCAAATGTGAGCCATATGTGGCCGCGCGTTGACATGATGAAGTCACCAATCTTTATTCTGTCATCTTTCTGGGCGTTTCTTTAGCATTTTTCGCATTTTGACATTTAAAAATGTCAAGATAAGGTTCTTGGTTAATTGTCCCTTTTGGAATGAATTCTAGATATACAAATTCTTTGCTGTCGAAGAAAGTGACGAGCTGAACATTCATTTTTGACTTTCCATCCTGGAATTTTTGAGTCCCGGTTCGTCATCTGCCAGCCATTGACAATTGATAACACTGATAGATAAAACTTAAGGAAGTTGTACCTTATAGCATATATATATCTGGATTCAGAAAATATCTCTCAGAGTTATTTTCTGAATCCCGATATATATATGCTATAAGGTACAACTTCCTTAAGTTTTGTCCATCAGTGTAATTTAAACAATTTTATTGATTCTTCTAATCAATTTTTACAAAAGTGGAAAAATATATATAATAAGATAATAAATAAAGTGTATATAAAGTGTAGGGGAATTTAACCATTGACCTGATTGACGTTTTGAATCAGGTACGTAGGCCCATGTCTCGTTCCCTGTTATCACCCTATGTTGCCACATTTTGTCTTCTACGGTCAATTTAAGTAAGTTTTCGCAGATCTCTTTACGTGTCTCTTTCTGCTCCAGAGTTAACATCTGAGGGACAAACTTACAATATCGTTTTTAAGCCCAAATCATCATGGGCAATGGAATGACATATCCTAAATTACACTCCGGTTTCTTCAGAGATTTCTATGATTGTTATTATCCGAATTTTAAACACCAGAGCTTTAATATTTTCAACATTTTTAGGAACATTCACCGCTTTTGATCGTCCACACCTTGTGTCGTTTTCCACGACAGTTCGGCCATATTTAAACCTTTTGAACCACTCAAATGTTTTCTTATTTTAAAAGAGTATTATCTCCAAATGTATTTTGTGCAACAAATCAAAGCTTTCACTGATTTACTGATTCTGAAAAAGAATTCCAAACAAACACGTTGTTTCAATTTAACGCCCAATGTAATATAGCCGTGCTGTTACTACAAAGTCTCCTAAACATTTACATGTACCTGGTGTGTTGAATTCTTTTTTTATTTTCAATAGGCGTGTTGTTTTCTTTACTCAACATATTTTTTATTAGGCCAGTGCGGAATCTTTTTGAACATACCCTATATATCGTTCTGAAAATAGAGCAATCCATGCTTAAATCATTAGATAGTAAAAAGGATATATTGGATTGAATATTTGGATTGAATTGAATATTTGGATTGAATTGAATTTGAATTGGATTGAATTGGCAATACATATTCTATTAAATCAAATATATGCCTTTTTACTATCTAATACCCTGTATATATTCTTAAGTATTTAGGCTCTCATTGTTTAAATAACAACGATAGAGATTTTTTTACTATCCCTAGTAAACGTGATACAGGCCATGATAATCATGATGGATAGAAGTTGCTGACTGCTTTTACTGTAAGTGCACCACATGTCTACACACGTGAAAAGCAGTTCGACTTTGCACTTACAAATGTGCCAGATTCCCGTTTGGTTACTTGCAATCGCTGGTAGTGTTGGACTCTTGCAAGAATCAGGGGCTATGTGGAGCATTTTTTTTTTCAATTAGAAAAAAGTGCCCAATGCGGGAATCGAACCCGGATCGTAGCGGTCGAAAACCAACGGTTTAGACCATCTTTCCACCGATCCCCTACGATAGAGATTAAAAAGCTATAATTAGTAGCGTCACATGTGTTTCTCGTCAGAATATGCCTTTTTTATTTTTAATATATGTATGTGTGTGTGTGGGTGAAAAAGCTATAAAAAGAGGTCAGGTGTTGTTTTTGAATTGTAAAATAAATAAATAAACTGTGTTATACACAATCCCATCAAATCAAGGGCCGGAGATTAAAATTTCCGTTCCAAATTGTCTGAATACGCGCAAGTAGATTTTCCTTTAAACCTTTAGTTTATTTTTGTTCCACTAGATTGCACTCTGTCCTCTAAAATGCTTATGTAAGCGGTCAGGAAATTATCTCTCAAATATATATATATATATATTAATAGTAATTGTTTTTATATTTGGAAAATAGAGGAAAAGTAATCTATTAAGAACAACAGATTTTGAATTAATTTTGAGTCAGAACAGCAAGCTAATTCTGTATCAAATAGTATAGCTATGAAAAATTTTAAGATTAATAATTTTTTTTTATTATTTAATTTGAATGTGTGAGGTTTGTTTTTTATTTTTTTTGTAATAAATAATTAGTTAGATTATATTTTTAACAAAGAGAAAAAAAAAAGTAACACCAGCAAAGCATCGGCAGTTACGCGTCATAGGCTGGGTGAAAAAAGGAATAAGCGAAGAGAAAGTTTTAAAGAGAAGAGCAAAGACAGAACCATGATAATAATTTTCCAAATATAAAATAAAGCTAATTAGAGAGAGAGAAAAGTATTTTAGCTCTATTTTCTCTCTTGATGAGAGAAGTTAGATTTTTGTAATTTTTTTTTTTTGGGAATTTTTTTTATATATATAAGCTTATTTTAAAGACAATCTAGTGTAAAAGTGGAGGACACGATATAAGATAATATATTAATTTAGGAAGGATGAAAACCTTAAGGGTTAGACCAATTGAAAACCATAAAGGTTAGACCAGATGGAAAGAGGATGGTACTCACGTGGGCCTCTTCAGATGAAGACCTGAGCAGCAGTTTCGGCCCTTACTCCATTACTGCCAAACCATACCTCTTCGACCAATTAGAAAGCAATTTTAGGTTGGAACGGAGATAGGGTAATAGCTGAACCTTAGATATACTACAAAAATCAACTAATGAACTAATACATTGCCATCTTCTGCACTTTCAAACCTAACTCAAAACATGTTTTTTCAGTTCAGAAGTTAAATTGATTCGGTTCCCTGGACTTAATCAGATTGATACATACTTATCCCTTAGTGTTAAACTTCAAATCAAATTGTGTTTATTCTTTTTGGGTATAAGGACTGCAAGAGACTGATAAAAAATTAGTAATACAGTTAAATGATTATTATAAATATAGGAAAAATTGATCATATCCCAAGCCTTTAACAATGTGCGTCGACAGGGGAAAAGGAAATCTAACATTAAAGAACATAGAAAAATAAACTTTGCCTGATGTTAGTAGGTTCAGATTATAGTCCAAATTGTGTTCATACACTCTGAATAATAGGACTGCAGGAAAATAATAAGATATTAGTAGTACGAGAGGATAAGGGTTAATTGGAACTACAAGAAAGTATGATTAAATTCAAATAAGTTAAGAATGTACGTCATACCATAAATGGAAAAATCAGCTTCATCAGACAAAGACATAAGTCCCTTGTCTGAAGATGGTGAAAATGCTTTACCATAATAACTCACATCATCAATTTATTTGAACTGGTCCTAACGGAACCGTATATTCTATATATAGTCCTATCTATACTTTTTTTTTTTTTTAATATAATATATGAGGACCATTACCTGTAATTTCTGCTAAATAAGGAAGGGGGGTATAGAGAATGAACATTCAATCTAATTGATATGAAGCATTAAAACTTAAATTCCTAAACTTCCTTATTTAGCAGAAATTACAGGTAATGGTCCTCATATATTATATTTAAAAAAAAAAAGTATAGATAGGACTATATATAGAATATACGGTTCCGTTAGGACCAGTTCAAATAAATTGATGATGTGAGTTATTATGGTAAAGCATTTTCACCATCTTCAGACAAGGGACTTATGTCTTTGTCTGATGAAGCTGATTTTTCCATTTATGGTATGACGTACATTCTTAACTTATTTGAATTTAATCATACTTTCTTGTAGTTCCAATTAATCCTTATCCTCTCGTACTACTAATATCTTATTATTTTCCTGCAGTCCTATTATTCAGAGTGTATGAACACAATTTGGACTATAATCTGAACCTACTAACATCAGGCAAAGTTTATTTTTCTATGTTCTTTAATGTTAGATTTCCTTTTCCCCTGTCGACGCACATTGTTAAAGGCTTGGGATATGATCAATTTTTCCTATATTTATAATAATCATTTAACTGTATTACTATTTTTTTATCAGTCTCTTACAGTCCTTATACCCAAAAAGAATAAACACAATTTGATTTGAAGTTTAACACTAAGGGATAAGTATGTATCAATCTGATTAAGTCCAGGGAACCGAATCAATTTAACTTCTGAACTGAAAAAACATGTTTTGAGTTAGGTTTGAAAGTGCAGAAGATGGCAATGTATTAGTTCATTAGTTGATTTTTGTAGTATATCTAAGGTTCAGCTATTACCCTATCTCCGTTCCAACCTAAAATTGCTTTCTAATTGGTCGAAGAGGTATGGTTTGGCAGTAATGGAGTAAGGGCCGAAACTGCTGCTCAGGTCTTCATCTGAAGAGGCCCACCTGAGTACCATCCTCTTTCCATCTGGTCTAACCTTTATGGTTTTCAATTGGTCTAACCCTTAAGGTTTTCATCCTTCCTAAATTAATATATTATCTTATATCGTGTCCTCCACTTTTACACTAGATTGTCTTTAAAATAAGCTTATATATATAAAAAAAAAAAATTCCCCAAAAAAAAAAAATTACAAAAATCTATCTTCTCTCATCAAGAGAGAAAATAGAGCTAAAAATACTTTTCTCTCTCTCTAATTAGCTTTATTTTATATTTGGAAAATTATTATCATGGTTCTGTCTTTGCTCTTCTCTTTAAAACTTTCTCTTCGCTTATTCCTTTTTTCACCCAGCCTATGACGCGTAACTGCCGATGCTTTGCTGGTGTTACTTTTTTTTTCTCTTTGTTAAAAATATAATCTAACTAATTATTTATTACAAAAAAAAAATTAAAAAACAAACCTCACACATTCAAATTAAATAATAATAAAAAAAATTATTAATCTTAAAATTTTTCATAGCTATACTATATATATATATATATATATTCTGAATATAGACCTGCTGCGTGCTTCATAACAAAAACCCTCGTAAAAGATGGACAATTTGTCCATCGAAATATTGGATTGATAAATAATCTTATTGAAATCCAAAACAAGCCATATTTGTATATATATATATATATATATGTAGTAATCCCGATGTGGAATGTACTGGGCAGTCGTGGTCGTGGATGCGTGATGGGATTCCCGCACTGGGACAGCAAGAGACAGAGGCAGGTCTAGATGGTAACTCCAAGAAGGTAGAGGTAGACCACGGACGAAGGCAGTCGAACCACGGGCGTCACGGATGCCTACATCGCGGATAGGGGTGAGAGACCCGACCGTATGACGGCTTCGCTCTGAAAACAACTAACTGAACAACTGCCTTTGTCCCATTTCTGGGCTCTTTAAATACTGGACGCCCGCATATGGCGGCGAGTTCTGATTGGCTCCTATAATCACGCCACCTGTCAAGCGCCGGGTTGTTTATCACGTCTGGCCACCTGTTGACGGGGTAATTGAACTCATTATCATAAACACCTGTTCGTCTGGCCTTTGTCGTCGTCTACCTCTTTGTTTTATTTGTCACTTCCATTGTTACAAGATTGATACATATTTTTATATTGAGATGGGGTTATAATAAATATTAGAAGAAGGTTGTGATCAAATAACTCAAAATATACTACAGAATGTGTCCCCGGTGATGAAGGTTTGGTTGGGGGAATGACATGTAATGAGTGATGACCTAACAAACCTATTATAAAAAAATAAAATAAATAATTTGTATACAAATTAAAGTTATTATAAAGTTACAAGCTAAACAGAGAAAAATGTTGTAATGGTGGTGTATCAATGAAATAAAATTTAAGGTTATAAAAATAAAAACGCACAAAATGAGTGATACAAGATTAAGAGGAAGTATATAATACAAAATGGTAAATATGGCAAAATGAATCGTACAAGGAAAATAATATCTTATTGCATTAAAGATGAGAGAAAAAAATGAAGTTAGTTTATTGACTGAACTTATAATGTGACGCTAAGGTTGAAAAAGGGAAAGGGGGTATCTGAGCATGTTTCTGCAAAGTAGTATCCCAAACATTCTGTAATGCAATGCGAACTTGTTTAAGTGAGGCATTGTTTTCATTAACAGAAGACCTAAGATATTCCGTCTGCATCATTAGCTCAGACAGCGAAAAGAGGTGGGAAGATTGATGGAGGTAAAAGGGGGAGGTAGAGGTAAGAGGGATCCCTGTTGTCCATAATGATTGTGCCCGGTTGAATTATGAGAAAACAAAAAGTGAAAAGTTGAAAAAATGGTGAATTGATATGATGAGTCGGGCGATGAGAAAAAAAATAAAAATATCGCGCTGGATATCCTGAACTCATTATTGGGAATGGTACAGCGAGGAAGGATTGTTCCAGTCGGATTAATCAATAAAAAAAAAATGGTTGCCTGTAAAGTCGGTTTTACGGGCGAAGAATTTACGTGACAACGGTAGAATATTTATTGATATGAATATATTTAAATTGCACAATAGGAACAAGGAATTGAATGAAAATAATAATTGCACAAATTTTAACTATAGAAATATATTTTGTTTACTAAAACATTGTACATGTAAACTTAAACTTAACTAATTCCTATTTGAGTGATTTTGTTGAGGATAGGACGATGATAGGAGAAATATGAAATGAAAGGAAGTGTTTCTGCTGTAATGTGTCTTGCGAAAGTCAAGTCGATAGTTGTTCCTTTTAACGTAGTTGACTTAGAAACGTTTGATACGCAATCAAGATTATACGTATTTTTCATGAAATTAAGAAACGAGTTGTCAGGCTTTACGTTTTTGTTAAAATCACCACACAGAAGAATCGGTATACTAGAATCAACTTGCACGAACGGTGGCACGTACTGGCTGTTGTGAATGTACGGACCGAGTCCTTGCCATAGTAACATTCCAATATCCTGCATACTAGCTCCTGGATGAATATATACAGCACCGAGTATAAACTTGAAGCTAGTATTAGCGGCGAAGCAAGTAACTTCAGTCATGCATATGTCACCCTTGGTTTTAATGACACGAGTTACGTCTGTAATCGCAACTTGGAACACTTCCGCCGTAGATGTCAATGATAATTTACGATAGATCGCCACTCCACCAGCCGCGTTGGTATTTGAAAATCAAAACACTTATTCAGATCGAAGGTTCAAATTTTTGCTAAATAAATTTGAAATTAAATAAAATTTGTAATTGTAAATGATGAAGTTGAAAATTAAAACATTTACTTAAATTAGATGTTAAAATTCTTGCTCAACACAGTTTAAATAAAGTTTTCTTATATCTGCCACTTTTTCTTAATATTTGTAATTTTAAAGAATCAATTCGAAAATCAAAACATTTATTCAGATCGAAGGTTCAAATTTTTGCTAAATAAATTTGAAACTATTTAAAATTTGTAAAATAATAATTAATTAATTATTTAATTTTAAACTAATAATTTACTTAACACTATCAACATTTATCAATAGTATGACATACCCTATAAACTCAGTTTCTCAACTTTTGTGTCAATCTAACAATTAATCAATCAATCATAGTTTACGATAATGAAATATCAGTGTACAATTATTTACCTTTATTGTTGTAGTTGTTGTAAATGACGAATCATCTCCCAGCCGCAACCTAATTTAAGACGTTGTCACGTCAAAAACAAAAATGTTCGGCGAACTGGAATCCCTTGGAAGGTAGTTGGAGGTTTGAAGGATGCGGAAAAGGAAAGGTGGGAGTAAGAGATTTATTGCTGTCAATTTTGATTGTGTCCGGCTTGTGTGGTGAAAATAAAAAGTTGAAAAATGAAAAAATGATGAGCCGGACGATGAGAGAAAAAAAAATAAAATTCTAACTGGGTCCCCTGAGCTCACTGTTGGGAAATGTACAGCGAGGAAGGGTCTTCTAGTTAGTTTAATCAATAAATAAATTTAAAAAATGGCTGACGAACAATAAACTCTTGATGGATGTAAAAAGGTTGGGAGGAAAGGTTCATGGGATAGAGTTAAGAGGTTGTAAGGGAAGCGTCAAAAATAACATTTTGAAAATCTATTAAGAAAAATAAAATGATAAATGTTTTATCTGTTTAAGAAATATTATAAATATTGTTAGGTGTAGGTTTTTCAAAATGGTGCCTAAAATAGTTGAAGTTGTAAAATTCTAAGTCTAAACATGATGAAAAAAAAGGAAAATAGAAATATTAAATTTAATAATATTGTCGCGGAGATAAATAAAGCAAGGGCAAGTTTGGGGATAATTAATTTATTATAAGCGATATTTATAGGGAGATGGATAAAGTACAACTTACCCAAGTTAAAGTTAATCCTAATGAGGGACGTCAGCTCCCCCCGCCGGCCAGATTCCCCAGAACCCCTCACACCCGGTGTCCAGCGATGATTGACAGACGTCCCATGGGGCCTCTTGTGATTGGGGCCGCTGAGCTTCTTGACATTACTCCCTCCTTAGAAAAAAGACAGCGACCCGCTGATTAGCTTGTCTCAGCCCTTGTTCTGGAAGGAAATCTATCACGGCTGGTGTTCCCTAGCAGAATAGAATGTTGTTCTTCAGGGTCCAGGTAGGGCTTCATCCGAATAACATGGACGATATCCTTGGCTTTCCGTGATCGGGGAGAGGGGTCCACGGGCTCTACTTCATACGTAACTTCTGAAAGCTTCTTGGTCACCTTATAGGGACCGAAGTATCTCTTCAGTAGCTTTTCTGATAGTCCTACTTTTCGGATGGGAGTAAAAACCCACACAAGATCATCCTTCTGGTAATAGACTGGAGTATGTTTCTGGTCGTATAGTCTACGGTCTTTCGCCTGTGATTGTAGAAGGCGTGATCGGGAGAGTTGACGCGCTTCCTCAGCTCTGGCCACAAGTTCTCCAACGTAGTCGTTAGAGATCTCATCTGGTAGGTAGGGTAGTACGGCATCGATGTAGGTCTCGGCCTCGCGGGCGTGGACAAGAAAGAACGGGGTGTAGCCGGTCGCCTCCTGTTTAGCAGTGTTGTAAGCAAAAGTTACATAGGGCAAAACTTGGTCCCAGTCCTTCTGCTCAACACCTGTGTACATGGACAACATGTCTCCCAGAGTTTTGTTGAACCTTTCAGTCAGGCCGTTGGTCTGGGGATGGTATGCCGTTGTAAATCTGTGCACAATTCCGCACAGAGCATTGATCTCTTTTATTACTTGAGAAATGAAATTTCTGCCGCGATCTGTTATCATTTCTCTAGGAGCTCCATGCTTCAAGATGACGTCTTCAACCAGGAACTTAGCTGTTTCGATTGCTCCTCCGTCTGGAATCGCTTTCGTTATGGCATACCTTGTCATATAATCGGTGCACACAATGATCCAACGGTTTCCATCTTTAGAAACTGGAAATCTTCCAAGGAGATCAACCCCGACTTTATAGAATGGCTTTTCTACGGGCGGTATGGATACAAGTTGTCCAGCTGGATGTCGAGGTAATTTCTTCCTTCGTTGACACTCCCGACAATGGCTTACATATTGGCGAACAGTTCTATAAAGGCCAGGCCAATAGAATCGTTTTTGGACTTTGTCATACGTCCGGGCGAAACCCAAATGCCCAGCTGTAGGAGCATCATGTAAATCTGCCATAACTTCCGATCTTAAGTGCTTAGGGATCATCATAAGCCAGGGTGTTCCAGTTGTGCTATAGTTTTTCTTGTATAAGATGCCGTCGATAATGCTGAATTCCTTTCTGGTGTAGCCCGAGTTTAAATTATCGATTATTTTAGCCAAATCCGGGTCTTTAGTCTGCTCTATATCGACGTTGGTTAGTGACATCACAGCACTTGGTTGATCGTTCTCAAGCGGGCTCCTTGACAGACAATCGGCATCCTTATGTTTGCGTCCGCTCTTGTAGATAACGGTCACGTCAAATTCTTGCAACTTCAGCGCCCATCTTGCCAAACGGCCAGAAGGATCTTTCTGCCCTACCAACCAACATAGAGAATGATGGCTCAGTGACAACCGTGAATGGTCGACCAAACAAATATGGGCGGAATTTGCTAATAGACCAGACTACAGCAAGGCATTCTTTTTCCGTTGTAGAATAGTTATTTTCAGCCTTTGTCAAGCTTCTAGATGCATAAGCTATAGGCCGCTCCTCTCCACCTTGTATTTGTAGAAGAACAGCTCCAATACCATGTCCGCTTGCATCCGTGTGCAGATGGGTATCAGCGGATTCATCAAAGTGTCCTAAGACAGGCTCTGAAATTAGAGCTGTTTTAAGGACTTCAAACGCTTTCTCTTGAGCTGCATCCCAATAAAATTGTTTTTCAGTCTTCAGTAGGTCATGCAAAGATCTAGCTTTGTCGGCAAAGTTCTCAATAAATCTTCGGTAATAGGAACATAATCCAAGAAAGCTCTTCAGTTCAGAGATATTCCTTGGCCTCGGAAATTTAGAGACGGCTTCAACTCTATCTGGATCTGGATGAATTCCATTGGCGTCAACAAGGTGTCCCAAAATCTTTATCCTCCTTGATCCAAAAAGACACTTTTTGTGGTTCAAGCTTAGTCCAGCTTTCTGGATGCAGCTTAATACAAGTTGTAGACGACGTAGATGTTCCTCAAAGGTAGGTGCGTAAACTACGATGTCGTCCAGGTAGCAAAGGCACATGTTCCATTTAAGACTGCCCAGAACACTATCTATCATCCTTTCAAACGTTGCTGGAGCGTTGCAAAGACCGAAAGGCATTACTTGGAATTCATACAGCCCATCTGGAGTGATGAAAGCAGTTTTCTCCCTGTCTTTTTCGTCCACTTCAATCTGCCAATACCCGGACCGAAGATCCATCGTGGAGAAGTAACTAGAGCCAGCTAAACTGTCCAAGGCATCGTCAATGCGTGGCAGCGGGTAAACATCTTTTTTGTTATCTTATTTAATCGACGGTAATCTACGCAGAATCTCCAGGTCCCGTCTTTCTTTCGAACTAGAATAACTGGAGATGACCAAGGACTTTCAGAGGGCTTCACGATGTGATTTTCAATCATCTTGTTCACTTCATCTTGAATTAGTCGTCGTTCACTTGGTGCTACTCTATAGGGCCGCTGTTTGATAGGAGACTGGTCGCCTGTGTTTATCTTGTGCTTCACAGTACTGGTGGGCTTAATAGGAGTACTCCCAAAGTCAAATATGCCAATAAACTCGTCAAGGCATGAAACAAGCTGTAACCTTTGAATTTCAGACAGCCCTGGATCTAGAGTAAGGTTTATCTTCTGTGACCATTCACGTGACTTTAGCTGCGTTTCTTGTAACTTATCGCTGGATTCAATAAGACTGCAGATATTCCCATTAGCATAACTTTCCATGGTGCACATATTCATTCCTGATGGAATCAGTTGCGGCCAAGACGCTCCATTCGCCACCCAAATGCTACCTCGGCCGTGTCGAAATGTAACCAATGAGTTTGGTATAAGAACTTCCTTTCTTAATAATAAGTCCTTAGAAGTTGAGACTAAAACATCTCTAACACCACATATTTCTTCGTTTATCACACTGTTCTTCTTTATTGATTTAGGCGGGATGACAAAGAGTCGTCGGAAGCAAACAATCTCTGGTTTTCCTCCTCTCGAGATTCCAGGACGGAGGTTTCCCCGAGATGGAGTTCATTTCTGCCACAATCAATGACGGCCTCGGTTGCCTTGAAGAAGTCCCATCTAAATATGATGTCATGGCTGCATTCCACCATAACGAATTCAAATGAGATATTCAGACCATTAACTTCTATTTTCAGGACACATTTTCCTAGGGTCTCTATTAAATTTTTGTTTGCGGCTTTAAGAATGGGACCTGGTTCTTTGAAGAGAGGTGTCTTTAGTTCGCGTCGAAATTTGTCTGAAATAACAGAAAAGTCGGCTCCTGAATCCACCAATGCTTTAATTTTGCGTCCATTTATTTCGACCATAACAAAATTTTCTTTTAATTTAGCGGCGATATACCCTGGAGGATTTTCCTCAATGGCGACCTCACCCCCGTTAGAAGCCGCTCCACTTAGTTTTTCACATTCTGAGGCATGGGAGAACGGCTGAAACGACGGGCTGGCGACTGGGATTGTCTTCGGGCTGGCGACCTTGCGCGGCTTGGATGTGGGGAAGAGCTCCGGTAGAAGTACGTCGAGGTTTGGGGCGTTACATAGTCGTCGTCGGCGTCATATCTCGGGGGTCGACTCGAAAATCCAACATTTCTTCCTGCTCCGCCATTCCTTGACCTGGCTTCAGCGAAGACCTGTCGTCGTTCCCTACAATAACGGACGACATGTCCGGGTCGTCCGCAGTGGAAGCAAATAGGTTTGTCGTCGTAGGTTCTCCAATGTTCCGTTTTCCTGGGTTGGGTTGGTCGGTCGATATTATAATAGGGCGTTCGTGGTTGTTGTTGTACCACGTTGACTTGTGGTCTGGTAGGTTGTAGAGCACGGCTGACCTCTTCCCTCACAGTCTGTTCCAGGGTGTTCACCTCTCGGAGAGGATTGATCACTTCAGGTGCTGAGAAAACCTTTTGTATCTCTTCTCTAACGATGCGGCGAATTAACGCGGCCAAGTCGTCTGAGTCGTCAACACACGAAATGGGCATTACGTTTGACAACCTGGCGAATTTCGTACGGCCGATCCTGCGCTGCTTGACGGTTGTCAGATGACGGCAAAACTTCAGGATCTCATCTACTGTCTGTATGTCTTTCGCCACCAATACCTGGTATGTGTCCTCCGAAATTCACTTTATAATGTGAGCAACTATCTCACCTTCTTCCATGCGAGGGTTCACCTGGTGGCAGAGACTAAGAATCTCCTGGATGTATGACTCGCTGGATTCCTCGGCCTTCTGTGCTCTTGACTTCAGAACTTCCTCGGCGCGTCGAGCAGAATCCTCTTGCAGTCCGAACACACCGCGGAATGCGTCTTCAAAGCTTCTCCACGAGTTGAGTGATTCTTCGTTATTATCAAACCACCTTCCAGCAGTTCCGTTCAAGTAAAATACGACGTTGGCAAGCTTCATGGTCTCGTCCCATCTGTTGTACTTCGACACTCTCTCGTACTCTTTCAACCACTGTCCAGGGTTTATATTTCCATCTCCAGAAAAGGTAGAAGGATCTCGTTGGCGCTGACAAGGGAGGTAGGATCCGCTAACAGTAGGTCTGTGGTCGTCTTCCATTTCTATTCGTTGTGGCAAAGGTTGAAGAATTGGTTCACGTCACTGTAGACGTCGACTTCTTCGAAGTTCCGTCACGCTACCCAGCGTCTCCGCCAAAATATGTCGCGGAGATAAATAAAGCAAGGGCAAGTTTGGGGATAATTAATTTATTATAAGCGATATTTATAGGGAGATGGATAAAGTACAACTTACCCAAGTTAAAGTTAATCCTAATGAGGGACGTCAGCTCCCCCCGCCGGCCAGATTCCCCAGAACCCCTCACACCCGGTGTCCAGCGATGATTGACAGACGTCCCATGGGGCCTCTTGTGATTGGGGCCGCTGAGCTTCTTGACAATATATAAAGGGTTGATTGGTATTTGATGGCATTAATGTTGATGGTTAATAAACAAAATGATATTATCGATTAATATTGAAATGCTTTATCTACATCTGTAAGTTAAAAAACAAAGTCCAACACCACAAAACTAGTAAAACTGTAAGTCTATATACAATAAATGAGAGAGAAGTTAAAAGAAGACAAAAATATTCGTTCCTGAAAAAAGGGAACATATTTACACACAATGACTAGGTGTAGGTGCAAGATTAATGATGTCTTTCTAGTTTGGCTTACGGGGAGGCAATGGGGCCCTATAATTGAATGATTGACAGGCAAGAGTGTTGAAGTAGGAAGGAATATCTCTGCTAATGATGGATGCTAATGATGGATACAAAGGTCATTCCACCCCTTTAGAAGTAGGGAAGGAAAGACGAAGTAGAAAAAAAAAAACTAGGGGGGAGTTCAGTGCGTGCGTCCTTGAGCTGTCGTTGGGATGAAGATTGGATTTAATTGTCCTTTTAGGAGGCCAAGATGGCGTCTCTTTTGGTCTCATGTACAGGATCGATTTTAGAGATGATGGGGACCTAATTTTTAAAACTTTTAAATATTGAGAAAATATCAATTGAAATAGTAATAGGTCAAGTAAAATAAAGAGCGTAATAAATTTAATTATTAATATTATGGCTATAAATAAGGTATTAAAAAAACACACAAATAAGTTTAGAAAATATGATTCGAGTAATTAAAATATAATATGATTTTTGAGGGAAAATATTTGGATAATGTCATTTTAGGTGAATTTAAGAAAGGCATGTAAGATTAGTAAATTGGCAAAAATGCGTGATTGAATATTTTTAATAATAAACTTGAAAATGATGAATTAACATTTATAATTTGATTAAAATAAAGTGATAAATGAGAGTGTGAAAGTTTTAAAAATTGAATAAAAATGATATAAAAAAGGTTATAATTGATTTTAAAATGCTTAAAGTGAAAATATAAGTATAAAATTTATGGGGAAAATGGCAGAAACAAAGTTTAAAGTACCTTGAAATGGCTGATGCTGGCTGGAGTTGATCTCTGGAGATGGCTGTTTGGAAGAAGGCTGCTTGTTGCGTGGGATCCGTCGAAAGAGGAGATGAGGGCCTCCTCCGCACGAGGCACGGCTTGTCCCCGAATGGCGTCTGTTAGGCGGCCTACTAGGTCTTCGTAGTGGGGCTGCATGTTGGTGAGGGCATCCGCGACGTATTCGTCTCCAGCCTCCGCCATCCTCTGCATGTTGCTGTCCTCAGTCATCCTGTCGACTTTAACGGGTTCTGTAGTAATCCCGATGTGGAATGTACTGGGCAGTCGTGGTCGTGGATGCGTGATGGGATTCCCGCACTGGGACAGCAAGAGACAGAGGCAGGTCTAGATGGTAACTCCAAGAAGGTAGAGGTAGACCACGGACGAAGGCAGTCGAACCACGGGCGTCACGGATGCCTACATCGCGGATAGGGGTGAGAGACCCGACCGTATGACGGCGTCGCTCTGAAAACAACTAACTGAACAACTGCCTTTGTCCCATTTCTGGGCTCTTTATATACTGGACGCCCGCATATGGCGGCGAGTTCTGATTGGCTCCTATAATCACGCCACCTGTCAAGCGCCGGGTTGTTTATCTCGTCTGGCCACCTGTTGACGGGGTAATTGAACTCATTATCATAAACACCTGTTCGTCTGGCCTTTGTCGTCGTCTACCTCTTTGTTTTATTTGTCACTTCCATTGTTACAAGATTGATACATATTTTTATATAGAGACGGGGTTATAATAAATATTAGAAGAAGGTTGTGATCTAACTAACTCAAAATATACTACATATATATATATATATATATATATATATATACGTTAGAGTTGTTATATCGATAGAGGGCGCAAACTAACAACAAAGATAAATTACAAAATCAGGAATTTTTACTTGATTTTATAATCCTGATTAATTTTGTTTTCTTAATTGTAATCCATCTTTTATATTTTCTTTAGACAATTAATGTAAAGAAAATTTTTAATCATTAAATTATCAAATATGTATATGCAATATAATTCCCACACTACTTGTAAATAGTCAACACATTTTTTATTTTTATATCCATATATTTTAATATCCATATCCATATATTTTAATATCCATATCCATATATTTTAATATCTATAATCAAAGAGTAAATAGCCAATGCTTGTATATAATTTTTTGACCAACGACCCGAGGGGTAAGAAGGAGAAAAAAGGAGGTGGAATAATAAACAAAGAGAAAATGGCTGCGTTTCTTTTTGTCGCGTCTATTATTTCTTATATACAAATTTAGAGTTTTAAATTTATAATTATTCAAAGATATACCTTAATACGACAGTATTTAGCCGACAGGATATAATAACCGGTACGTTTTTTCTTTTTTTTTAAACTTTATTGGATTTAACCTTTAGCCTACAACCATTCGCCACAAAAATGCCAAAAAGGAAGTCAGATACCGACACTCATTTTTCTGACAGAAATGATAATATGGAATTTAAATTAATGAAAGAACAAATTAATTTACTAACACAAATTATACAACAACAGACGGTCTCAAATAAAAATCATATAAGTAAATTCTCTGGCCTCAATCAAGATATAAATATTTTCTTTCGTAACATTGAGGATGCAACGAACGATGAACGAGACAGAAAAAAATTTAGTTATTCTAAATTTAGAAGAAGGAGCTAAAAATATATTTTATCGATTGGGCTTAGAACAAGAGACTTATTTAAATATCAAACAGAAACTGTCCATAATCTATATATCAAAGAAGAAGACAACGTTGGAAGAATTGTTCACTCACCAATTGGAAAAGCCAGAAAAAATTAACGATTATTACCATTTTAAGGTTGTGGGTGCATTAGAGAACTCACTTCCAAACAAACAGATTGTTGAAGCACTTACGGCAGGTGTAACGTATGATTTGAAGAAAATGATATACACCAGGAACCCACAGACGCCTGAAGAATGGTTGGACTATGTAAACACCATCCAAAAGCGGCCAGTAACTCGAGGACAACCGACACCACAGCGTGGCCTTGACCGCTGGAAACCCGAATCCACTCCCCCGCCTAGCCAAGGTCATTACCGGCCCCAATATGGGCAATTAGCAACTTTTCGTCGACCTGGAGATGGACGTTTTGCCTTTCGCAACTACGCGGATAACACGCTGCCCAAGGAACCCAGGGAACCAGCCACATCGAGCGGACATCAACCCAGATCACAAGGATGTGATCCCTCATCAAGGAAAGGACCAGCATAATGTAAGACTATTTTTTAATTTATCTATTTTCACCTTCAATGTTAAATTTCTTGTGGATACTGGCTCTACCATTAACCTAATATCTTTTGATTATTTGCATAAAATTTTGCCATCAGATATATTTCGAAATATAACTAAATATTCAGTTAATAAGCATTCTAGAATTAATACATTGAGTGGACCAATCCAACCTATATTTTATGTTATTTTACCAGTCAGTTTTTTTAAAAGAAAAGTTAGCTTAAAATTTTATATATTTAATCTACCATATGAAATTGCACTAATAGGATTATATACTCTAAAAAAAATAAAAACTAGAATTGACTTCAATAGAAATGTAGTGAGTCAACAAGGCACAAATATTCCTGCTACTCTTTTTTATTTTGAAACAGATTTGGCTTATGTACATGATGCATACAATGTGATAAATCCAGATAGGAAATATAATATAAACCAACACCTTCATATTGTTAATACACAAATCTTAGATAATCACTGTGCACCTTCAGGAAGTAATCCACTCTATGTTAATCATTTACAACAGACACTTTCCACTCAATCAAGCATTCCAGGGGAAAATAAGTTAACCAGTGATTTAATTGATAAGTATCATAAGATAAACAACTTATTAGACCTTAAGTTAATTAGGTTATTGAAAGAATTTGCTGAAATATTTCCTACAGACCCATTTAAAGTTCCTACCCTACATATCCAACCTGTACAGATTAAACCAAATACAGATAGAGTAATCAGGTTGCGACCGTATAGAATACCATTTACATATAGGAAAGAAATAGATATACAAATCAATGAGATGTTAAAAAATAATATAATAGAACCGGCCATAGGTGAATATGCTTCACCTATTACTCTAGTAAAAAAGAAAAATGGAACATTTAGAATGTGTGTGGATTTTCGAAAATTAAATGAACACATTCCAGTTGATCCCCAACCTATACCATTAATAGAATCAGTGATAGAAAAACTGTCGAAAGCTAAGTATTTTTCCAGCCTTGATTTGAGCAACGCTTATTGGACAGTTCCTATCCATCCGGATTCTCGACCTTATTTAGCCTTCACCACCCACGCAGGAGTGTACATGTTTAAAAGATTACCTTTCGGGCTACGAAGCTCACCACAGATCTTCGAGAGAGCTATTGGACAAATACTTAGAAAATATAACTTCCAATTTCTAGAACACTACTATGATGATTTTATAATTTTTTCTGATAGTTTTGAAGAACACTTAGAACATCTTCGTTTATTCTTCCAACTATGCAGGGCAGAAAATATCCGCCTCAACCTTAACAAATGTCAATTATGTAAGACCTCCATTAGCTTCCTAGGATACGAAATCACAAAGGGCACTTATAAACCTCACCTAACTAACACTCAGGTAATAGGAACCATCCAACCTCCGACTAATGTTAAAACTTTACAGTCATTTTTAGGTGTCGTAAATGTATATCATAAATTCATTCCCCATTATGCACAGCTTAGATCGCCTTTAAATATACTTCTTAAAAAGAATATTCCTTTTAAGTGGACTCTTGAATGTCAGAAGGCATTTGAAGATTTGAAAAGCAGCCTAACTACATCACCAGTTTTACATATCTTTAAAGAAGATTTACCCTGCTTCTTATATTGTGACGCGAGTACATTAGGGATATCCGGAATTCTAAAGCAAAAGGATGAAAATGGAGAAGAACATCCTGTACAATATTTCTCTCGCTCTCTACGCAAGTATGAACAGAACTACTCCATCTCGGAGCTGGAGTGTTTAGCTATCATTGAGTCTATAGAATACTTCAGGGTGTACCTGCTTGGTAGACATTTCACCATTTATTCTGATCACCAAGCTCTAGTCTATTTGAAAAATATTAAAAATCCGTCAGGTAGGTTATTTAGATGGTCCTTGAGACTCAGCCCATACACTTTTGACATACACTATCTGAAAGGTAAAAAACAACTCGAGGCAGACTTGCTATCAAGACAACCATTTTGCGGTTTTCTAGAGGCTCAACAATTGGAGGGACACCAGCATCGTGTACCTGAGAAATATCAATCACTCATCAATACTGATGGACTTGCGATTATTACTAAAAAGGGCGTACCCAGAGTAGTCGTACCTGATACACTAAGAAATAAGTTACTACAGAAAGCACACGAATGGTATAACCATCCAGGAATCACACAACTCACTAGGTTAATCACTAGTCAGTATTATTGGGATGGTATGACCAAAGATATAAATAACTATGTCCGTAAATGCAAAATTTGCCAAATAGTAAAACCTCCGAAAGGACCCACATATGGAGAAATGGGTACCTTACCACTCGCGAAGGAACCTTATGAACTTATGTCAATGGACACAGTAGCCGGATTTACTAAGTATGGTGGTAACCGAGCTTATTTACATGTAATATGTGATCACATGAGTCGATACTGTTGGACTTTTCCTAGTAAATCTACCTCTACCCTGACCTATATTCAAACCCTAAAAAAGGTATTTCAGGAAGGTATTCCTAAAAACCTACTGACAGACCGAGCTCCTGCATTTACATCCGCTCAATTTAGAAGGTTTTTAATCTCACAAGGTATAAAACCCTTGTATACCACAGCAAATCACCCACAGTCAAATGGTCTGAGCGAGAGATTGAATGCAACCATAACAGGGAAACTAAAGATACTCCATTTAG
Organism: Cordylochernes scorpioides; assembly: GCA_030710605.1. Lineage (NCBI taxonomy): Eukaryota > Metazoa > Arthropoda > Arachnida > Pseudoscorpiones > Chernetidae > Cordylochernes > Cordylochernes scorpioides. The sequence goes on from CP092863.1 coordinate 113,707,995, forward strand.
AACACCCCAAACAGACATGGACCAAACAGATAGAAAGGGTCACCAGAATCTACAATCTAACTCCACATACAGTGACGGGATTTCCTCCCATCTATTTATTAAAAGGGATAGTCCCAAACAATTTAAACAACCATGTTCAGACATTTCCCGAACTCTCAGAAGCAAGAAGAATAGCATTACAAAAGACACAAGCAAGGCATAAGGCCGAAAAACTAATGTACGATCAAAAACATAAAAAGATTGATTTTGTACCAGGGGATCTAGTATTGGTGAAAGTTTATAGGCATCCGAATACTCCAAAGTTGGAACCTAACTATACAGGCCCATATGAAATCTTGGAAATACTATCACCTCAGGTAGTGCGCATTAATAGACCAAATAGACCTTTGCAGTTAGAGACAGAAATTATAAATATAGAAAAACTTCGTAGGTATGTGGAAAATATTCCCCATATCACACCTCCTACGGACCTTCCCGACTCTCCTCCTAGACAAAACTATTTTCTATTTCCTTATAGGCACTTCACTACAGATATCTTGGGTGATCCGGGTTCCTCCAGACCAAGGAAATGGTTACAACCGTTTAACCATTTGGACAACAGTATTTTCACAGATGAAAAATTTTATAAGCCTGATTTTCCAATAACATCCAAACCAACTTTTTCATCAATAGTAAAGCACACTAAATCCAGTACATTGGTCTTAGACCCTAAAATCAATCCATTCGATAATATGGTGGAAAGTAATTTGGGTACTACCAAAGAAAAATTACACAGTAAACTTAATCCAAATGCCGATGTCTTTATACCAACAACCTTGGCGACCAAAGAATTTTCACATTATTTAAATAAAGACTCGCTTATAAATAATGTTATCACTCTGTGTACATTTTTGTATAAAACTGTTATATTTAGAATTAAAAAATTTCCATTGTTTTTAATTACCACAATAATATTTTGGATTCTTTATATTCATTTAGCATCTTGTATATACCTTCTTCCTTTATTGTTTTATATCTTGCCTCTACCCATACAAACAAACCTACATATCTCTTATAAAATGTTCTTGATAAAATGGACCGTTAGAATAGTGGAATATATAAATTTGTATATAAATGTAATGTTGGACTATATGAGGCGATATGATAATTTTAATCAAGCTATAAACTCAAATGATATATGACCTTGAAGATTTGAATATATTACTTTAAAATGTGAACATAAAAACACTTATTGCGTGTGTGGGTTTAAATAGCTATAAATATCTTTAGCCACCTTACAATATGCAGAGGCTAGCGCTTATCGTTAGTCGGGTATAACAACCCCGCATACCTCCGTTCGTTTTGTCTGGTGTAGGACAGACAAGATGTAAAGGCCTACAGATATATTTAGGACAATAGTAATAAGTTAAATTACGTATATAGCAATACGATAGAACAACTATAGGATTAGTATAAGCGTTTTTATAAGATAAACTATCGAGGGTTAAAAGAAAAAAGAAAATTTTGGGGTTTTTAAACACATCATCCTCTAAGATATGGTATAACCCCATCGGTTAGTTTCGAAAATCGATGTTCGGTAAAACCTATCCTAAGATGTACACTTCAAATGTTAGTTCGAATTAGAGATCATCCTTTTTAAAAAAGAAGTAAATTTTGGTTGTAGTGCTTTGACCTATGTACTTCCATTGAGTGAGTCGTAAACTCAATGTGCGAGTATATCATAGGAAAAAGTACACAGACAACGTTATCAAGATGGCGGACCCGGCTGTCGCCGGGCGGACGCTCGCGTCGAACACAATCACCAACTGTCCAAAGTCCCGAGGTGCCAAGTGACGGCCCCAGGAGCCCCTTTGGAATGTCCTGCTGTCTAACGTGACACCCTCCCGTCTCTCTCTGGATCGACTGTAGGCTTACTTTATTATTCCTGGAAGAGCATATATTATGACATATGGCCCCGTTGAAGAAGGCTGAACATGGTTTAAGTATATTTAAAGCTGGAGAAGCCAGGAATAGGGATCGTAGGATGAAGAAAGATATGAACATATTCAAAGTGAGCAGTCGTGGCCGAGAGATCTACCATCCGTAGTCTTAGCTTTTTAACCCCGCACTGTTCGAATCCTATCGACTTATTAGATAATAAAGATGTAATAAATAACAGTTTAAAATATCAATAGTATATCATAACCTCGTTAGGATATTTTCAATTCAGAGAAAATTAAAAATTTTATCTAGACTGTGCAGCTACGAATTTCATCTTGCGCACCCCCACGCAGGTTCACTGCAATATAATTCCCACACTACTTGTAAATAGTCAACACATTTTTTATTTTTATATCCATATATTTTAATATCCATATCCATATATTTTAATATCCATATCCATATATTTTAATATCCATATCCATATATTTTAATATCTATAATCAAAGAGTAAATAGCCAATGCTTGTATATAATTTTTTGACCAACGACCCGAGGGGTAAGAGGGAGAAAAAAGGAGGTGGAATAATAAACAAAGAGAAAATGGCTGCGTTTCTTTTTGTCGCGTCTATTATTTCTTATATACAAATTTAGAGTTTTAAATTTATAATTATTCAAAGATATACCTTAATACGACATATATATACATTAATATACAAGATGTATACTTGTATGTACCTTATATACGTATTTACAGTGTCTGTCTATATATACAGAGGGTTGAACGGTTTCAAAATGTCATGTACTCTTGGACCGCCATCTCTAGGTATGATGTGGAATCAAACATGATTTTAATGTCCTTTTCTCTTCATTTAATTTCTACTCAAACCTTGTAATTCACCAATTGTTTATGTAAAATAGTATCTGAATTTATAATTGTTGCTTGACGCAAGCATCTCTTGTGGGGATATGGCGTCTGGTTTGATGATAATGATAATTCTTTAAGATAGTAATTGTTGGAGCTTGGTTCCTAACAATTTTAGCTAGGACTTCCGTCTAGCTCCTTCTTGCTTTTTGTCTGGTCTTAGGTGTTGATGATATCTGGCAGAGCTTGTTGTTGATTGTGCTTTATAACCAGACCGGCGGATTGACTACTGAGAATGTGTCCCTTCGCAAGCCGTTTGAATAAAGGAAGGACTAAACAGCCTCACTCGTTATAGCTGACTGACTCACTTTATTATATATCTTTCACTCCCTTTATATATATATTTAAATATATTAAAATAAAAAATAAAAATTTACGTAATTCTAGAACAATGCAACCTGGCAAGTTATTTACATAACTAGGCGCAAACAGTAATGGTTAGATTGAGAATAACCCAGCACCTCAGTGTTTCGAATTTATCAAAGTTCTCTGGAGGATTGTGATATCTTCCCAGATCTTCCTAAGGTTTTATTTAGATGTGAGACAGACGCCTAATAGAAATACCTCTCTTTTGAGAAACCTATAACCACCAAAACTTGAAACATGGACAAAATTTAAGGAAATTTCATATTTTGATGTCGCCGGTCGACTGTTTTGTGAAGAAGACAGAGGCAATTTTGTTCACACTTGGGACGAAGGGAACTCTTAGTCAAGGTACACTCATGGATTAAACTTAAGGAAGTAAAAAAATCTTTGATGTAGTCGGTCGTCTTTTTTTTTTTTTTTTGGAGACAGAGACAATTTTGTTCACACTTTGGATAAAGGTTGACGTTCAGCCATTGCCAAATAAATATGTTTATTCGATCCAATATATGCCTTTTTAATAACTAAATATTTTGAAATTATTTATAAATTCGCGACCTACAGTCTCCTCTGAAGTATTTCTTATCCGATTGGTCAAACCTCTTTGTGCTGGAAGGTTCTTCTTCTAAGTTCTTGCTGGAAAATGTCTTAGACAATGGCTGGAAGACGCTATGGCTGTACTTTGTCGATTGTGTTCCTTTTTTTTGCTTATCCCTAGTACACGTGGTGCAGGCCATAATAATCATGGTGGGTAGAAGTAGGCGACTGCTTTTACTGTAAGTACACCACATGTCTACACGTGTGAAAAGCAGTTCGACTTCGCACTTACAAATATGCCAGAAGCCCGTGAGCTTCCTTCAGGGTGCTGGTAGCATTTTCTTATTGAGTTCCCTACAGCGCATTCAGAAAATAAAATGCGTAATCACATTTGAAAACATTTCTTCATAATGACGGAATACCCCTCTATATAGTTAGTGATAGAGAGAAGCGGCGCCGCTTGGAGCCGCTGCATGAAAATAAACTGACCAATGGGAATTGTCCACCTCAACCTTCAGTCTTCTCCCATTGTTTATACCTTTAGACTGCCTTTGGTTTTACTGCTGTGTTCTTATATCCTCAATATGTATAGTTATAATTAAACATATGAAAACGCTCCACGAGCGCCAACAGCGCGAAACGCGTTCGTGGATGACCTTTCTTGATTTATCAAGAAATTGGGTTGGCCAAATATCAAGGAACAGGCTAAATCAATGAATAGTTGAAGTCTGTTCCACTAGATGGCGCTCTGCCTTCTGAAAAGCACAAGTACTCCTGGTCAGGATATGCCTTTTTATTTTTAATTAAACATATATTTCATAAAATAAATGAAGCTTCCAGGGCTAAATTTCTTGTTCGACTTTTTATTTTCAAGATTTCGGACTTGTCAGTCCTTCAACAGGAGTATCACGTTAACAAATTAATGATAAATATTATTTTTGTATACAAATTATTATTTACATATTTTAAATATTTTTGATATTGAAAAGGAGAGAAAAAATATATTACATTTTTTGTGTGTGTTAAAAGACTTATTTTTCTATTCTTTAAAAACACCGACCCACAACAAATAGCTTCATAGTAGTTCAAGAGTACATAGACAAAACCTTAATCAGAACAAATATTTGTTTCACCATTTTGAAAACGAACGCTATAGTAATTACCAAGTTTACTTTTGGAATGTTCGCATTTAAGTGATCAAAATAGTTGCATACTTACACAAATATTAAAAGAATATTTTTAAAAAATCTTTAGCAATAATATGAAAAAAAAAAAAAACAGTACAAAAGTGAAATTTTACTCGAATCAGATGGATAAATTAAGAGAAAGACATCTGATTGTGCAACTAAGAGCCATCAGCAACTTTTAGTTGCACGATCAAGGGAGATGTATTTTTTCTTTTTCTTTAGCAATAAGTTTGTTTATTAGAAAAACCACGAGCTTTCGAGATCTCGCTCTTCAACAGACAAAATTATATCTATTCGCAGCTTATTTATGCTCTCTCTCTTAGATATCTTCTTTTTTCTTATCTGAAAGTATTTGAGCTGCTGGGAGTGTCCTGATTGAGGGCATGTCTCCATAGTTTTGTGTCGCTGGTTGTTGGGAAGAGCAGAGTTCAATCCACTTATTCTGTTTGATTTGGTCGGCCTTAAGCTTAATTTTTGCAGCAAGGTGATTGTAATCTCTGATGAGGAGGGTGTTGTTGTACTCAATGAGGTCTTGGTAAACTTGGTTCCTATCTTCTATTTCATCTTTCAAAAGATCTAGTACCTCTCTGTATCCAGAAATGTAGAATTTTCTGGTTTCTCTGAGGATATTTCGTCTATCAGATATAATTTTGTCTGTTAAAGAGCGAGAACTCGAAAGCTCGCGGTTTTTATAATAAACAAACATATTACGGAAGGTTTTGATCTTCTTTTGATATATTTGTAAATAGAGTTGCATACTCATTGCATACGAATTCTCTGTGTTTAAAAATACCCAACTTAACCTTTTATATTTATAAGTAAGATTGGTTTTTTTAAAGTAATATTTACATTTAATATTAAAAATAAAGAAAGCATATCCTGACCAGGAGCATATGTGCTTTTTAGATGGCAGTGCGCCATGGCGAAAGACATTCGTGGATGGCTTTTCTTGATTTATCAAGAAATTGGGTTGGCCAAATATCAGGGAACAGGTTAAATCAATGTTTAGTTGATTTCTATTACACTAGATGGCGCTCTGCCATCTAAAAAGCACATATGCTCCTGGTCAGGATATGCCTTCTTTATTTTTAATATCAGCACCTGACCTTTTTATTATTTTTTTTCTATTGTTTTTTCATTTAATATTAAATATAACTTTCAAAATAAAACCGAGAATTATTTCATAAAATTTTCTAATATAATAAATTAATATTGGTCTGTGTGATGGTAGAGAATAGATAAATTAAATTAAATGGAGTGTGTGGAAGAAAAAAGAAGAAATGAAAAAAATTGATATGGGCTTATGGAAAATTTAAATTCAACTTTTTTATTTTGGAAGGAATGAAGTGAAGAGGAAGTTTTGTGAGATGAATGGAAAGGTTATCTTATCAATCTGGAAATAATTGAAGCATTTCAAATAAATCCCTGCTAAATTCGATCAGGGTAAAAGGACAAAGCCGTGGGTGAACAAAACTGGATAAAAAAACTGCAGACGATTCCCTCCCAAGAGGCGCCAAAAGATAATTAAGTACCTAAGAGCTTGAAGAATAGAAGGAAGTATTTTATCTGATTTCATGTACTCCCTATATCCCCAACCTTTCTTTCTTAAATATCCCCAATCTACATTTTTATTTATAAAACTAATATTTGAAAAAAAGCTTTATTTAAAAAAATATCTGATAATTATTTTTTTTTATTCTTAAAAATCGAGGCTTTATTTTAAATTATAAAGATTAAAATGAATACCCAAAATTATGAAATTTTAATTAATATATTTTTAGATATATATATATTTTTTCTATTATGGAAATTATTATTGATTTTTCTTATTAGTTTATTTTGTGATATTTTGAAATTATTTTAAAAATATGAAATTAATTATTTGTTTAATGAAATAAGGGTTTGAAATATTGTTTTTTTTTTAAGTTAGTATTAAATATTTGAACTGATTAGCCACCTTTTAATATATCACGTTTTAAAAATGTGTTTTTATTTGTGTTAAATATTTATGGAAATTGTGATTATACGTATATTTAATATATGTGGAGTTTTAATTTAAAATTTATAAATAAATATTTTGAGAGAGAGAGAGAGATATTGATTTTTATATATAAAAGAAATTTCAAAGTTTTATAAGCATTTTATTTACCAGTTACAAATAAGACACGCTATATACAATCTGGATAATTGCACGTGAAACTATTTACAATAATTGTAGTAGAGTAGGTAACAGAATTGTCAAAAAGAAAATAAACAATTAAGAAAAAGAACATTGAATAAACATATACATTAAACAAATAAGCAACAACATAAGCAGATAGAAGAAATCGCAAGGTAGTTATTTTATAAGCATTTTGTATATAGAAATATTTTAGCATTCATTTACGGTGTGAAATTTTTTTTTTGCTTAGCTTCAATAATCAATCATGTGTTTTCAATAAATATATTTTAAGTAAACATTTTGTAAAATTATCGGGAGTTAATAGAGAGCTTTTATTTTTAAAATTTTTGATAAGATTTTTAAAAAAGGAAAAGGCGCCAAAATAAGACTGTGTGGTAATTTATCTTATGTTTTCCTGACATTTTGAACAAAAACTACTTGGTAAAGAACTTTATTAAATTTTAACGTTAGGAGATGAAATATGAAATTTAATTTTATAAAATTATCTTCACCTTTTTTTAAAATACATTTTTAAAATTTTTATTTGGAATAATATATTTTATATAAAAATAGTAACGTGTTTATAATTTAGAAGAAATTATTTTTTTAAGCCTTAATAATTTTCATCACAGATAACATATTTTTTTATCCTCTTAAAAATATTTTTAATAATATTTTTTTCCGGAAAGGTTTAAATATTAAAAATTTAATATATATATGATTTTTCTACTTTTACTAGAATAAATAAATCTTTTGTTATGTAAATTACATAGAGATAAAATTGACTCAGGTTTCTGAGGAGACCAAAAGATTTCGCCAACTTCCTGTATATAAAGTACGTGTTCGTCTGATAATTTTTACTAAATATTAAATAAAAAGGTTCAAATAAATATCATTTATTGAGAGTTATTTTAAACAAACTTGCGTATAAAGGTATAATTTATTTTACATTTAGAAGGTAAACTTCGGGCTGAATGCTCTTCATATTTTTCTAAAGGTAATTTTAAAATGATAATCATTGAAAGTTTATTTTAAAGATTCTGACTAGAAACACGTTTTTCAGCTATAATGAAATATTTATTATATCATAAATAGGCGCCCGTTGAAAAGATTTTGACTCGAAAACTAATCATTTAAACGTAGATATAAAAAAATACTCATTTACAAGTTTCATTTTTAGAATCTTAATAGGTATATGTCTCTTTTTTTTTAGAATTCGAAACTATTATAGACGCGTATGATTCGTTTTAAAAATTAAACAATTATCTACTGCCCTTACTGCATTAAAAAAAATGATAATGGGAGGGCTTGGCTCATCAGTGGTAATTCCTCCCAGCGGTTTCGCCAGTTTAATCTACCACCCATTAATTTTTCATTGCAGTAAGGGTAGTAGGTAACCATACGCGTTTATAATAGTTCCGATTTCTCATACAAGATGGCGCGCTAATGTATAATAAGTCTCTTGTGTTTATAATCCTAAACCACATTTAGACCGTTTTGTATAAGTATGGCTGGATTTAGCTGATACAGCGCTCAATTTCATTTTTCACGGCGTACATGTTCTTGAGATTTTGACCTAAAGGTCCAAAAGTATCAAATCTTGACAGCCAATTCTGATCATCCAATACGGGAAATTACACCCACACACACACAAAAGCCTTTATTAGGGACTTGCCCCATACAGATTCTCCCTATTGGGTAAGGTAATAATCATCTTGTGTTATTTACATAGAAATTGAACTGGCTTTACTCTTCGTCTCAAAGTAATTCACTTGTTGACTGGTCCTTACATAATGATGATCTAAAAAAATTATAGTAAGCTATTGCCTTAGATTTGTTTGCTGATATTTTTGAAAGCAATACGTAGGGTGTTGGTATATTTAATTTGTTGATATAGGGTGTTCCTCTCTGCATCAAGGGCAATACGGGAAATTACACGTCCAGTAAATGACTCGTACTGTAAATTGAAGAATGCTTCTAGGGAAGCCCATTACCCTATACTGTATACTTTCAATATAATGTATTAGAGCGCCATCTGTTATAAAAAAAATGAACTATTGTTGACGCGTATGTTTATGAACAAAACAATATTCTACTGCCCTTACTGTAATGATAAATGTCCTGGCTCATCAGTGGTGAAAGACTTTTTAAAAATACTTTTATTTACAATTTGCGGAAGAGCAATGCTCGAAGCATATTATATATTTATAATTGTATGTATTTCTACTGTCCTCAAAGCTTATGTCCATAGTTCATCTAAAATACCCATTCCAAGAGTCTAGCATCAGTATCACTATAAAAGGAAGATCGAAAAATGCAATATAACAGCAGTATGGTAGATTAAACTGGCGAAACCGCTGGGAGGGTTCACCACTGATGAGCCAGGCCCTCCCATTAATTTTTCCATTGTAGTAAGGACAGTATAAATTGTTTATTTATAAAAAAGAATCATACGTGTCTATAATAGTTTCGAATTTTGATAACAGATGGCGCGCTAATGCATCATAACATTTATAACTGTATGTATATCAACGTCATACTGAGGTTCAATTCGTTCAAACCTTCTGCTTTAAACTATCGTCAACCAACTGTCCTGAATATTTCAGGCTTGATATTTCGACAAGAACCTGTCGTCTTCATAGTTTCATTAACACCTATAACAAAAAAAAAAAAAAAAAACTCGCCGGTCATCTTTTTTTTTTTTTTCAAGGAGACATAGGCTGTTCACACTTGGTTATCTCGTGTGTCTTCAATAAAGCTTCACTGTAATCTCTTTCAGAGTTATTGTCTGAATGGTAAAAGGTACAACTTCCTTAAGTTTTGTTCATGAGTGTATGAGTTTGTACATTTTAGCATGTATATCGGGATTCAGACAATAACTCTGAAAGATACACTCATGGACAAAACTTTAGGAAGTTGTATCTTTTAGCATGTACAGGGTGTACCAGGTAAATTGGGACTAATTTTGACAGTCCATAAAACAAAAACTACTTGAGATTAAAAACTTGTTTTTTTTTTTCATTACGTAGCAATATTCATGTAAAATGCAACAGTACATGTGTGCGCAGTGTAGTGATGAAGAGTAACCGAGAATTTGAAAATCGAGCTGCCATCATCGTTGCTCTGCGCGCCGGAAGGAGCCCCAAAGAGATAGTGGATTTTCTTAAGTTGCCCAAAACCACTATTTATCGTGTCAAGAAGCAGTTTGATGAGGCCGACAGTAACAAAGAGGGGATAGCTACAAGGAAAAAGCACTCGCGTCGATCGGACAGGGTAAGAGGCGAAAAATTTGTCAAAAATGTCAAGGAGAAGATTGATGGAAACCCTGGGAAGAGCATGAGGGCCATAGCCAAGGAAATGGACGTTGGCTCTATGACAATTGTCAGAACTATCCATGAGGACCTTGGTCTCAAGTCTTATGCCCTTCGGAAAGGTCAGTTGCTGACTGAGAATATGAAGAATAACAGAAAAGGAAAGGCTGCTGCCCTCCTCAACAACCTGAAACACGACTCTTTTGGCATGCTAAGGTTCTTCTCTGGCGAAAAGAACTTTGACGTGGACCAAAAGGTAAATCCCAGGAATGATCGCTGGATCTGTAAAGACCCCTCAGAGATACCTGTCGTGATGCACACGAAATTTCCTGCCTCCGTAATGGTCCTTGGCGTTATCAGCAGTGAAGGTGATGTCATGCCTCCCCATTTCTTTGAGAAGGGCCTTAGGATGAACGCTGACACCTACATCAATGTTCTGGAGACCGTTGTGAAGCCTTGGATGGACATGGTGGCCGCAGGAAGGAAGTATGTCTTCCAACAGGACTCAGCTCCAGCCCATAAGGCAAAAAAGACACAATCGTGGCTGACACTTAACGTCCCTAGTCACTGGGGTCCTGATATTTGGCCCCCTAATTCTCCAGATTGCAATCTCCTCGACTACTATGTATGGGGCGTTGTTGAGAGAGATGTCAACAAAGCTCCTCATACCACCATCCAGTCTGTCAAGAAAGCAGTTCACACGGTGATGACCCAAATGGACAAGGTCATCGTCGCCAAGGCCTGTGCTTCATTCCGCACTCGCCTCGAGACTGTTGTAGCTAATAATGGAAACTACATTGAATAAATAAAAACTATATCCTTTTATCTACTACTGTGTCAAATTTCATTCGGATATTTCAATTTTTACTTGCAAAAAATTTCAGTTAAAATACCATTGTTGAAATTCCCAATTTACCTGGTACACCCTGTATATCGGGATTCAGACAATAACTCTTTAAAATATTACAGTGACCTTTATTGATAACACACGAGATAACCCAGTGTGAACAAAATTGCTTCTGTCTCCAAAAAAAAAAAAGACGACCGACGACATCAAATAATTTCTATTTCCTGGGTGGGTCATGAGTATATATATAAAGAAAGAGAGAACTTTTGCGATATTATTCTAAAAATAGAATCAAATTGTATTATTTCATATTTAGAGTAAACTATATGATTCAATTTATTCCGTTATCCTTAAATTCTAAAATAAAACACATTTTCAATTTATTTTCAAAAATTTTACTTGTGAATTTTTCTACCTTTTTGAAACCGTATATATATTCTTTTAAATTGCGTTTTCATTAATATATAAAAATTATGTTGAAAATATGAAAACTTGGTAAAACATCGATAAGAAAATCAGGAAAAAAATACCGAAATAAATAAACAATTATACATAAGAAATGGTTTACTTTAAAAACACTCTAATGAATGGAAGAAAAAAAATGGCGACTTTTTTCCCCACCAAATCGTCTGCTCATATATCGACGAGCAGCCGACCGAGGCGAAGATTGGCAGACGCTTCTTTTTTCCCGCCAGAAGATTTATCGATGCTCTCTTGTATATTTTTGCCTTCCCCCTCTTCCCCAAATCTTTTTTCCCCTGGGAGCTTCTTATATTTTTTGATGGGATTATATCAGGCGAAGATTTTGTTCTTACCTGGTGTGTCCGCCATTTTGGTAGTGAGATTTCAAGTGATAGATAGCTATTAATTTTGTCTTCTGATTTTTTTTTTATATTTTCGTTTGATGATCGTATATGAAAATCTTTTAAAAATATGAATATTTTCTTCTTTTTTTTTCACGGTTGCAATATTCTGTGAATTTTCCTTTATCTGTTTTTAGAAAGAAATGACTTTTTTTTCTTCTTCTCCCCGGATATTCTTATTTATTCTATGATTTCTTTTTTCTCTATTCGGAAGCCATTTCTTTCTAAACGAAGTTTTGATCCTGGATTTACCTGCGGACCACAGAGTCTGGGAAATAAATATTAGATTTATATAATAATGATTTCTTCTTTTGACTTCTTTTTTTCTAGTTTCTTTATTTTTCTTTTAGGGAGAGAGATAGAGGGAGAGATATTGGTCTTCTCTTTTCAAACTTTGTTTTAAAAAACGAATTAAAAAATCTATATATGATTTTTTTCTATTATCCCTAGTACACGTGTTACAGGCCATGTTAATCATGGTGGGTAAAGTTAGCGACTGCTTTTACTGTAAGTGCACCACATGTCTACACATGTGAAAACTTTGCACTTACAAATGTGCCAGAGCCCCGTTTGATTACTTGAACTCTCTGGTAGGTTTGGAGTTTTGCAAGAATAAGGGGCTATTGGAGCATTTTTTTTTAATTAGAAAAAAAGTGTCCAATGCGGGATTCGATCCCGGGCCGTAGCGGTCCAAAACCAACGATTTAGACCATCCTTCCACCGACCCCTTATATATTTATGATACATTCACTAACGTTTGTCTTTTAAAAAGTTTTTGACCGTCAAAATATGAAGCAATAAACCTAGTTGAATTTTCGATCCAAAATGCGCTGTTTGAAATGTAGATATTTGACTGAACACAACACTTGTAGATACAGCCGCCGGTGACAGATCAACAAGATGTGACAATTGTTGGATCTCTGTCTACCGGAATATTGGTGTTTAGATGAACAGTTTTGATTCATGTTGAGCCTTCCCTTTTACTAATACAGTCCACATGGAGAGATAGGACAAGAAAACTTGGCACTTTAAGGAATACCATTGTTCAATAGAATAATCTCTTGTTTCCATATCAAGGTGGAAAAATCAGGTTTCCAGGGATAAGTTTATTTATAAAATAATTTATTTCATAAGTCTCCAGCTTTCGAGCACAGAATCTCTTCTACAGGAGAAACACTCTCAAATAAATCACCAATAGGGCTAAAATTAAAACTCAAATGCATATTATGAAAAAGGCATATCCTTATCGTGCAACTGAAAGTTGCTGATGGCTTGCACCATCTATCGGAATAAATATAAACTATTCTCGTTGATTTTTAATTATTCCAGAATAGTTGATATTTATTCCGATAGATGGCGCAAGCCATCATCAACTTTCAGTTGCACGATAAGGAGATTCCTTTTTCATAATTTATGCACCTCATCCCAGTACAATATCAGATTTGTATTATTTTTCAAATGCATATGTTGTTTCTCTCCAGTTATTTGTGAATGCAGATATAGCGTTGGAGATGCATGGAGACATTTGAAACTCTTCTTTGGACACGACAACAACAACAACAGATATAGCGTTAAATCTTCATTTAAATAACTGTAAACAACTTATGTGTTTGATTTTTAAATTCTTGACTTATTGGCAATTTATTTCAGAATGCTTTTCCTGTAGAAGGAATTTCCTTCACGAAAGCTAGAGACTTATGAAATAAATGGTTTTATAAAGAAACTTTTCCCTGTAAAATTGTGAAAAAAATATTACAACTGTGAAATTGTACTGGGTTTAAGGTGGATAAATTAAGAAAAAAGTATCTCTTTATCGTGTAACTGAAAGTTGCTGATGGCTTGCGCCATCTATCAGAATAAATATCTAGATAGGCGCAAGCCATCAGCAACTTCCATCTGCACGATAAGGAGATGTCTTAATATATCCCTGGAAGTCTAATATTTTTAACTTAATACAAGTATCAAGGTAGTTGTATGAAAAAGTGAATGTTGTATAAACTTATGATTTTGCTTTGTTTCATAAATGAATCGATGTTGGTTCCATATGCTTGAATTGAATATTACCCTTAGTTCTACAGTATTGTAAATTTTGTATTGCTTAAAAAGGAACACAACAAAACAAAAAATAAACTACAATATTGCAAATGATTTAATAACTAACTGAAAAAAAAATAATAATCTCTATCTCTATATATATAAAAGTCAATGTCTGTTGTCTGTTTCGCGATAAACTCAAAAACTACTGAACCAATTGGTACCAAATTTTGCATGTCGCTTTTTATAAACCTGAGGAAAATTTTCGGCTACATTTTGATTAGTATTTTTGGCTATTTATTTTTTTCATTTGAAGAACTATTTTTTTACGCGAAGTAACAACACCAGGCCAATTAAGCGACCAATGAGCGTTCTGCATTTATTATTTTTTTTTCAAGTTGCTTGCGTACTTTTTTTTTTAATATTTTTTTTATACGATGTTACTTTTCTTTTACAAAAGTATTGAGTATTGAGAGAGAAATTTATATTACTAAGTTACGGTAAGTGAACACAATGCAATTTTTAAAAATCTTTACAAAAATAGCGTTACTGTATGTAAATAATGGCTTTCGTATTTTTTATTAATTTTTGTTCTGGCCTTTGTTTTTTTATCTCTCTTTTGAAAAGATTCGTTTAAAAGGCAGTCGCAGTCATTAGCAAACACATATGTTTGCCTAATTTCCATGTGCTCTTTTATTTTTTACAGAAAAATATTTACATGCCAGTTTTTTGGATTAATATTTTTATAAACCTTTTTTTTTCTTACTGAGAAAATGGGCATCGCAGTCACTCGCTCAACTCAGACAATTTCAACGGTTAATGCGCTGGGGCGGGTACTTAGGGGGTTGGGTGGAAAAGCTGTCATCTATTCAAACTATATTGATTTTGAAACAACTAAATGGATTACAAAAAAATTATGAAATCAAGTATCTAAACACTGATACAATTTTTGTCACCACAAACACTTTTTGCCTGTGGTTTATGTGTTACTTCTGTATTGCTATTCTATGACACTTCTACTATTTATTATTGATGTACTTTCAGTATGAAGGAAATTGCACTCGGGGGATTCTCGGGCGAAGCCGGGTCATTCGTCTAGTATATATATAAAAGTCAATGTCTGTCTGTTTCGCGATAAACTCAAAAACTACTGAACCAATTGGTACCAAATTTTGCATGTCGCTTTTTATAAACCTGAGGAATATTTTCGGCTACCTTTTGATTAGTATTTTTGGCTATTTCTTTTTTTCATTTGAAGAACTTTTTTTTTTTACGTGGAGTAAATACGAGGCGAAGTAACAACACGAGGCCAATTAAGCGACCAATGAGCGTTCTGCATTTCTTTTCAAGTTGCTTGCGTACTTTTTTTTTAAATATCTTTTTATACGAGTGTCACTTTTTTTTTACAAAAGTATTGAGAGAGAAATTTATATTACTAAGTTACGGTAAGTGCACACAATGCAATTAAAAAAAAAACTTTACAAAATTAGCGTTACTGTATGTAAACAATGGCTTTCGTATTTTTTATAAATATTTGTTCTGGCCTTTGTTTTTTTTATATAATAAATAAAAGTTAGTCAATATGATAATTCTTAAAATTAAACAAACAATAGTCAATATGCAAAAAATACAAACTAACTTAATAAAATATTCTAATATAAAGCAATATGCAGAATCTCTCCTAATATTTAAATGCACATATTATTAGCATCTTAACGGCGTTTATTCGTTTTTATGTACTCCTGAATTCCCGGGCGAAGCCGGGTCATTCGTCTAGTAATATATAAAAATGATGATAATAAAAAATTGAATATGTCTGCCAGAAAATGGTTCTATGAATTAAAAAATAAGAATAATTACAAAATGAACATATAAACAGTAGTATTATACTTGTGCTATTGTTGTCCGATGGCATGTATGATCATTTCGAGATAGCCTCCAACATTGACGTGACCCACTATTATCCTTAACACTACAATAAGTTTAACATAGTTAAGTTTTTTTCCTTGGAAATGGCGACAGTGGAGGACCTAATTATCGGGTAATTAATGTTTTTTATACAATATAATGCGGCCTATGAATGTAGAACGACATTTGAAAATATCCCACATGTGTTTCTTTTGAAACAAAAATCAAAATTTATTTAAAGGAGAAATAACGATTATTTCTAACCTTAGGGATGAAGTATAAAAGGATGAATTGTGAAGAGTAATGATAAACGGAAAAATAAAATTTACAGGGATGGGAATCACAATT
>CP092863.1:113724497-113787951 GCA_030710605.1 Cordylochernes scorpioides
TTTGTTTCTTATACCGGGCTTTAGCTTATTTACAAGAATGTCACAATAAAGGTCGCTGTTCATACTTTGCCTTGAGGATAAAAATTCAAGACAGATTGGTCCATCAACATCCCAAAAAATTGTTAACAAAACTTTACCGGCCGAGCGTTGAGACCTGATTTTTTTTTTTGGTCTTGGAGAGTCGCCTCGTTTCCATTCCATAGATGCACATTTTGTCGAAGGATCATAATGATAACACCAACTCTCATCTCCAGTTACAATTTGGTCAAGGAAATGATCACCTTCCTCTTCATACCGCTTTAACAGAGCCTTTGAAACCCGAATACGGTTAAGTTTTTGGTCCAAATTAAGAAAATGTGGAATCCATCTGCAGCATATTTTTATAAATTGCAATTGTTCATTAATAATGGTGTGCACAGTTCCATAGCTTATATTCAAATTGTCGGCTATGGTATAAATGGATATTTTTCTATCCTCCAAAATTAAATTTTCAACCGCATTTATCGTGCTTGGCGTCGCTGTAACACTTGGTCGTCCAGGTCGCTCAATTTCGGAACATGTAATTCGTCCATTTTTGAACTCGTTAACCCATTTATAAATGTTTTTTGAGACAAACAAGACTCCCAATGATATTTTTCATTCTTTGGTATATTTGAGATGTTTGAATACCTTCTGCATTCAAGAAACGAATAACTGCACGTTGTTCAAGCGTGGTGCAATCCTTCAAGGGAGCTTCTATTTTAGTTTATTTTTAAGTCTCGCGCCGCGCGTGGGAAAAAATAACAGAACACCTTAAATAGTCTCTCGATGTTATATTTTAATATTCTGTGGTTTAAATTATTTTTGTTTTTTTTAATTTTTAAGAAATAAGATAATTCACCTTATTTATTGATCCCCCCCTTGTATTTTCGAGAAGGAGATTATACATCATTTTTCAAACAGGTTGAAATTTACCTATACGAAAGGTAAGGGTGTACAAGTACTGTAAAACTTACCTTGTATGTATAGCTAGTATAAGAAGGATACAAGAAGAGATGGGCGACGAATGGGACGAGAAGAGGAGGTCTTGAAGGACTCGGGCCCGTGCTGGAACCAAGGAAAGCCATGTCACAAGGGGGTAGACCAATCAGAGAGTGAACAAATTTGTCTATCTTTTCCAACATGTACAGTATTTTACAAAATGTGATAAAAGGTTGATATGTTTTCTTCTAAAATTTTTAATAAAATAGTATTTGGACAAACTATTATTTAAGTATTATACCAATGATTAAACCACAAAAATATTGGTGCTATACCTATAAATAAACCGAAAATTTGGTACTATATCCACAATAAAGCCGATATTTTTGGTACTATATTCATAATTAAACCGTAATTTTGCACTTTGTCCATAATTGACCCGAATTTTTGTACTATTCCCATAAAGAAGCTGATATTTTTGGTACTACACCTGTGAATAAGCCGATATTTTGGTACTCTGCTGATAATTCCGTGAGAAGACACTACGATACCATCAAAATACTATCCATAGAAAGGAAGTTCTGAGAGGACAGGAATACTGCCAGCCACCAACCTATGGATATTTGAGGATAAATAGAAGAAGAGAAACACACATTATAAACAATAGTAATTAATATTATACATATTTGAAATAGAGATTCTATATTTTAATGGTTTCAGAGATAGGTCAGCGTGTGTATCAATTTTTAATGGCAATGGTTCTGTTCTACAAGCTGAAAAGATGGAGAAGATGTATCGTGGAAGCCTCTTTGATACGAAGTAAACTCACTGATTGGCTAAATGGAACACGTTATCCCACGGAAGAGAAGCCAGTATGTAAATAGGACCCCAGTCCAATCTAGTGGCTAAATGGAACACGTTATCCACGGAATGAGAAGCCAGTATGTAAATAGGACCCCAGTCCAATCTAGTGGCTAAATGGAACACGTTATCCACGGAATAAGAAGCCAGTATGTAAATAGGACCCCAGTCCAATCGAAGCCACCTTCTAGTGGCTAAATGGAACACGTTATCCACGGAAAGAGAAACCAGTATGTAAATAGGACCCCAGTCCAATCGATGCCACCTTCTAGTGGCTAAATGGAACACCTTATCCACGAAATGAGAAGCCAGTATGTAAATAGGACCCCAGTCCAATCGAAGCCACCTTCTAGTGGCTAAATGGAACATGTTATCCACGGAATGAGAAGCCAGTATGTAAATAGGACCCCAGTCCAATCGAAGCCACCTTCTAGTGAACTCACTGATTGGCTAAATGGAACACGTTATCCACGGAAAGAGAAACCAGTATGTAAATAGGACCCCGGTCCAATCGATGCCACCTTCTAGTGGCTAAATGGAACACGTTATCCACGGAATGAGAAGCCAGTATGTAAATAGGACCCCAGTCCAATCGAAGCCACCTTCTAGTGAACTCACTGATTGGCTAAATGGAACACGTTATCCACGGAATGAGAAGCCAGTATGTAAATAGAACCCCAGTCCAATCGAAGCCAGCTTCTAGTGTACCGACTAAATATTTAACCGATCAAGTGTCGAAGGCTTAATTTCTTTAATTAATGGCAAGTGATTACCGTTGCTAATTAGTTCCTAACGAGTAATGAATAATTAGTTGATAGTTTTTGTCGCACAGCGTTGTCAGTCGAATAGAAGCTCTGTATCGTCTGAAATTTGTAGATAGCATCGATCTGATGTTCTGATAATTCTATATGGCGCCGTTCTTTCTTCGCTAGAGCTTTCTATCCATTAGATACCTTCTCTTGAATTCCTTAATCTTGGACACCTTCTTTGTTATTTCTATAGAATGCTCTAAAAATAAAATTTAATCGCCATTCTATTTATTCTCCAATATGTCAATATTGGGGAAATATTCCACAATAAATGGGGGGAATCAGTGATGCGGTAAATTTGCATATATGTAGGCGTCTGTGAAAGAGGGTTAAAAAACCGATTTGATATCCACGGGGGCGACTTTTAGTCGAATTGACACCAAAGTGCACTTAGGCTTAGGTTGTTACATTCGGGATTGGGTGACGTGATAATCTGGCGGCGATCTTTGTTTACAGTTCGTCTGCTCGGTTTATTCTATCGTCTGCTACGTCCAGTACTTGCTCTAGGGATTCTCAATTATAGAGAAAATTGAAATAACGATAGTTTTTGTTTATTTAGATGCAACGGCGTATTTTATTGGTGGAAAAGACAAGTAACTGGCAATACATATATTGTTTTGGTGAGAATGATACAAGCTTTCGAGCTGACGTTCTTCTACAGGCTCTAGATAGAGCGTTTTATCACTGTAGTAAAGAGTAGCTCTCGAAAGCTCTACTCTTTACTACATTGATATAACGTTCTAACTATAGCCTGTAGAAGATCTTCAGCTCGAAAGCTTGTATCTTTCTCACCAATAGAATATACTAGCCGAATGGCCCGGGCAACGCCCGTGTTTTACCCGATTAAATGTTTTTATTCAAATACTATTTGTTGCAATTATAAATTGGCGCCTTAAATAAATGCATATATTAGTTAATAACTATAGCCTATGTGCTTTATCTGTCTATGTACTGTTGGCTTCCGTAGGCGTCTCATACTGGGAAAAGGGAAGATAGGATTCCATTTAGATATTAACTAATATATGCATTTATTTAAAGAGCGACCCGCTCCAAAACAATAGTTACAAAAACGAAAGAGCGAGTGGGGGAGGCATGATGGGGGGGTGGGGGGGGGGGGGGGGGCAAAGGTGGCGTGACCGTAACCGCCCAATAGGAGGGCGCCATTAAAAAAAAAGCAAACGGTGACAGAGGCGAGGAATGACGCTCGTAACTGTATATAGAATGTATCACCCATTACTTGTGTCGTTATATGAAGAAAAGAACCCGAGTGGTTATTTGTCGTACATAGAGAAATATGAATAGAGAAGCCTAACTAAACACGTTACTGATAACTGAGCGCCATCTATCGGAATAAATATATATATTCGCAATATTTTAATAAGAATATGTATAATTGTTCGTAGAACAATCTGTTTGAAGTGCTTCACAAAAAAAGGGTTAAAAGAAGAAAAGATGAATGAAGAAATGAAAAGAACAGGGTTATAAAACAAAAGGGTACCTCTTGATCGTTTAACTTTATTGTTATATCGGATGAAATATCGACTAACTTTTTTTTTCCTTTTATTTTACATATATATTATTGACCAAATACCTTTTACAGGGTATATCCCAAACCAATCTAATACAATAGTAGAGCGGTCTAGAGATTAATTTGGCGAAACCGCTGAGAGGGTTCACTACTGATGAGTCAAGCCCTCTCATTTTAATAACATATCATAGCAGTAAGATGTGTAGAGATAATATTTGATGATATTATTGAAAAGAAACACATTGCCAGTAAATTTATTTGTTACAAACAAATTATTAATAAAATTACAAAAATCTACGATTTATATATTCAACAAAAAGATAAAAAATTCCCATAAATCAAAAAGAAGCATCAAGTTAACAAGACGTTAAGTTGACATCCAACTTATTTATTCTCTACTAATATTAATGCGGCAGACGCCAGAGATGATGTATCGTCTGCTACGGGAGCAAATAGAATCGCCTGAAGTTTATTTCCACACACCGCCTGTTATAGAACCCAGGAAACCCCTCCCTCCATACATCTTTGTAACCTTCTTGCAACTAATTTATATTGTAAAACGCCTCTTTAAAGACCATTCCTCTTTAAGGAATATGCCTTTTTACCGACTACTAATCTCCAACGACCACGTCACTTTAATGGCCATTCGTTTTTAACGGTCACTCCTCTTTCAGGCGAACGTCTCTTTAACGACCATGCCTCTTCAATGACCATTCATCTTTAACGGCCACTCATTAATAAAGACAAAGTTTCTTTAACGACCACGTTATTTTAACGAACCTTCTTTTTAACGGCCACTTCTCTTTAACAAGAATTCCTCTTTAACGACCACGCGACCTCATGTATGGACACTCATAGATAAAACTAGGATATCGATAGTCGACTATTTTTTCAAAAGTAGACAGAGGCTGTTCACACTTTGTTATCTTGTGTGTCTTCAATAAAGGTCACTGCAATATCTTTAGAGTTATTGTCTGAATCCCGATGTACATGCTAAAAGTTACAACTTCCTTAAGTTTTGCCCATGAGTGTATCTTTCAGAGTTATTGTCTGAACCCCGATATACATGCTAAAATGTACAAATTACTCAAGTTTTGTCCATGAGTGTATCTTTCAGAGTTATTGTCTGAATCCCGATATACATGCTAAAATTACAACTTCCTCAAGTTTGTCCATGAGTGTATCTTTCAGAGTTATTGTCTGAATCCCGATATACATGCTAAAATGTACAACTTCCTTAAGTTTTGTCCATGAGTGTATCTTTCAGAGTTATTGTCTGAATCCCGATATACATGCTAAAATTACAACTTCCTCAAGTTTGTCCATGAGTGTATCTTTCAGAGTTATTGTCTGAATCCCGATATACATGCTAAAATTACAACTTCCTTAAGTTTTGTCCATGAGTGTATCTTTCAGAGTTATTGTCTGAATCCCGATATACATGCTGAAAGGTACAACTTCCTTAAGTTTTGTTCATAAGTGTATCTTTCAGAGTTATTGTCTGAATCCCGATATACATGCTAAAATGTACAACATCCTTAAGTTTTGTCCATGAGTGTATCTTTCAGAGTTATTGTCTGAATCCCAATATACATGCTAAAATGTACAACATCCTTAAGTTTTGTCCATGAGTATATCTTTCAGAGTTATTGTCTGAATCCCGATATACATGCTAAAATGTACAACATTCTTAAGTTTTGTCCATGAGTGTATCTTTCAGAGTTATTTTCTCAATCCCGATATACATGCTGAAATTACAACTTCCTTAAGTTTTGTACATGAGTGTATGTACTTTCTACATATTTTTACAAATATTATTTTAATGTTGGAAAAAGAACAACTTCGTTTGTTCAGTTTTTTTTCTCAAACAGGTACATAACGCCCTAAAAGCTGATACATAAGCTAAGTTCCGTTGTTAGCCCTAGTTGCTATACATTTTAAATATATATTTCTATTAGGAAGATATATACATAGGACATGTGTACGGCCCATGGCGGAAATTCTAAGTCACGTTTGGGCCTGAGGATCGTCGCAAAGGGAAGCAACTTTGAAACCGGCTGAATTATTGTTAGTTAGTATCCTGTTTTTGTGATGCATTGTTAGAAAGTTTGTCCCAAAAGTTCGTAAAACACTTGCAAAATATTGAAATACCAATATTATTCACCGTTATATATAATGTATTTGTATTATGTATAAAGTAATTGTATTATTATGTATTCACCGTAATAATATTATTAACCAAGTAATAAGAAAAATAATGCTTAAAGAAAAACACGAACATTTTGGACAACCTTATAAAATCTTGATTTTTTTTTTGTTTAATAAAATTATGTCTAAAAATATTTAACTCCGTTATTTTGGGACATTCTGTATACATTATAAATTAAAGTAGAAATAAAATATTAGAATCAATTAATAGGTGACCTTAATGTATGATATGAATTAAATTATATGCGAAAATATTATAAATACATTAATGAATAGGGTAAATTATATAATGGATCGAATTTTTGAAAGCAACAGAAAATGTTAGAGAAATAAATATCCTCCTATATTCATGGACAAAACTCATGGAAGTTTCTTATTTTAAATATAAACCATACCTTATTCGCTTATATAAGGGCGGATATCCCATTGATGTAATTTTAAACGTTTCCCTTTAAATATATACGTATATTATAAGAAAATATAATAATAGAGAGTAATAAATATCTATACATGATAAAAGGTACAACTTCCTTAAGTTTTGTCCATTAGTGTAAATAAGCGAAATCGAAGAAATAAAAATAACGGTACCTGTATTGAGGCGTAGATTAACTTGACTATTTTGCATATTGGCAAAAATTGAGGTTATGTAAAAGTTGAACGTAAACAATGAATTCGATTGTTGCGGCACCTATATATCCTGTTTGTCTCAGAGTTTTCAAGAAATTAAAAATAATATTTATAAAATTTTATTTCAAATACTATATATAGTATATATATATTTTAAATATTCTATTTTATTTGATTCATTTATACAGTCGAATTTTGATAATTCGAAGCCCAAGACACCAAAATAAAATTCGAAATATCGAAAGATTCGATTTAAAAATAGAAATTCTATTTATAGGAAATTCTAGGGAACAAGATAAATATTTGAATTAAAGACGTTTTAGAATTATCAAAGTTCTACCGTAATTATAAGCATTTTGACCAATATTTTAAAGACGCCATTTGTCTTCGTTTAATGTTGAAATATTCTATATACAGTTACGAGCGTCATTCTTCGTCGCCTCTGTCACGGTTTGCTTTTTTTTTTTGGAATGGCGCCCTCCTATTGGTCGGCTACGATCACGCCACCTTTGCTCCCCCCCCCCATCATGCCCCCCCCCCCCCCCCCCCCCCCCCCATTTTCGTAACTATTGTGTTGGAGCGGGTCGCTCCTTAAATAAATGCATATATTAGTTAATAACCAAATGGAATCCTCTCTTTCTTTTTCCCAGTAAGAGACGCCTACGGAAGCCAACAGTACATAGACAGATAAAGCACATAGGCTATAGTTATTAACTAACATATGCATTTATTTAAGGCGTCAAATTATAATTGTAACAAATAGTATTTGAATCAAAACATTCAATCGGGTAAAACACGGGCGTTGCCCGGGTCATTCGGCTAGTAAAGAATATGATAGAACATTTGTTCTTTGAGGCTTCCTGAGAAATCCACAAATAGGTATTTAAGGACAATGTTTTATAAGTACGTTATTTTTCACATTTTTCTTATTTGTTTCACATGAAAAGGTATATAAAGAAGTCAGTGTACAGAGGAGATTAATAGAATCATCGAATGTCGTGGTACATTTGGATGAGGAAAGTGAAGATTAGAGAACGCGGCTGATTCCTACACTGGTCTTTTCAGTGATACGTTAACCTATGTACGGTGTGGCCACTGTGTCGGACCTGGAGGCTGTTGTTGGGTTCTGTGCTGCCTGGAGTATAGGAGCTCTATCTATGCTTCCTTCCTGTGGTGAATCTGTATAAGACCGGTGGTCTTAATAAAGTTGTATGTGTGTATATAAAGAAAGGAGAGTAAATCCATCACTTCAGGGTATTGCCATTCCTTTGCTGCATGAGAAAATATCTCTGAGGGGTGAGTGGACTGGACAAGACATGTGAAAAGATTGAATGTCCAAAAATACAAAAATAAAAATCGACCACCTCTCTATAAATAATAGAACAACTTCTTCAATTATTGAAAAAGCGGGTTGGAAGAGAGATTTAAAAATATAAAAAAAAAGCCTCTAACAACACTGATAATACCATTATGCAATGAATTATGCAAATTTCACCATAGAATACCACGTAAAAAGTCCCCTTTTTTTAATAAAGTGGAATGAGGAGGAGAAAAAAAAAACGTTTTGCCGTTTCTAACAAAATAATTTATGATGGCGTGAGAAAATTGGGGTAATTCCACCACCGCCACTCGACATCGCAGTTAATTGCACATTGTCTCTTCGAATCTGTCAACGCTTTATGCAAATTTCCACCAAACGATAATATCAAAATTGCCTACATTTTAATACCTTTTTTTTTTCAGCTGTAAATATTCCCGGAAGGAATTTAATACCAAAAAAAAAAAAAAGTGTAAATCCTAGTTTTCTATCAAAATACAACACTTAGTTTCTGTTACTATTTTAAAGGGAGAGGTAGTCTTTATATTATGGTATTTTAAGATTATTTCAATTCACACAACATTCACTTGTATTTTACGAAGCACATTTTGGATCAGAGTGAAAATTTCTATTGTTAATTTTCGACAAGCTCCACGACCTCTTTATCAAGACCAATATTATTTTCTTGGTGAACATCTTTTTTTTTATCTGGGGGGATAGACGAGACAATTAATATGATATATTAGCGCGCCATCTGTTGTAAAAAATGTCAACTATTTTCGACGCGCATGTATCTTTTTTAATCAAAACAATTTTCTACTGACCTTACTGCAATTATAAAATAATATAGCTTGATCTCTCAAATAAATATTAAAGATAAATTTATGCCATCTATCGGAATAAATGGAAGGTCGTTGGACGAGTGGTATCAACCGTCGATTTCCGAGAGCCTTGACCCGGGATCGAATGCCGCATTGGGCACTTTGTTTCTGTAAACATAATTGCTCCAATGGCCCCTGATTCTTGAAAAAGTCCAACCCCACCAGCGAGTGAAAGTCACCAAACAGGGCTCTGGCACATTTGTGAGTGCAAAAGTCAAACTGCTTTCACATGTGTAGACATGTGGTGCACTTACAGTAAAAACAGTCACCAACTACTACCAACCATGATTATCATGGCCTGTACCACGTGTACTAGGGTTAATATAAAATAGCGTTATAAATATTTAAAAGTTACTTTTATTTTATTCCCGACCAATAACCAAATACTTGATTTTTCACGATGTCAATAGTCAGGAATATGAAATATATTCAATGTTTAGTATTTATTTATTCTGATAGATAGAGGTTTGCAATATTTAATAACTATTGTGATTTACAATGCTTGCTTGCAATACCTGAAACCACATTATCGACTGTATTGGCTCATCCACTGATGAGCCCTACTCATCCCCAGCAGACACCATCAACACGCTCTACAAGCTTGATACCCTGATATGATTGTTGAGTGGAGACAAGAAAGAAGAAGACAATGCCTTCCTCATACGTAGTCAACTTATTAACACATTGAACATCGATAAAGAGCTAATTTTGATTATTGTTAACACTTGGTGGGGAAGTACAATGTAAGACACACACACTCATAGACAAAACTTGAGGAAGTTGTACCTTTCAACATGTATATCGGGATTCAGACAATAACTCTGAAAGATACACTCATGGACAAAACTTGAGGAAGTTGTACCTTTCAACATGTATATCAGGATTCAGACAATAACTCTGAAAGATACACTCATGGACAAAACTTAAGGAAGTTGTACCTTTCAACATGTATATCAGGATTCAGACAATAACTCTGAAAGATACACTCATTGACAAAACTTGAGGAAGTTGTACCTTTCAACATGTATATCAGGATTCAGACAATAACTCTGAAAGATACACTCATGGACAAAACTTGAGGAAGTTGTACCTTTTAACATGTATATCAGGATTCAGACAATAACTCTGAAAGATACACTCATAGACAAAACTTGAGGAAGTTGTACCTTTCAGCATGTATATCGGGATTCAGACAATAACTCTGAAAGATACACCCATGGACAAAACTTGAGGAAGTTGTACCTTTTAACATGTATATCAGGATTCAGACAATAACTCTGAAAGATACACTCATAGACAAAACTTGAGGAAGTTGTACCTTTCAGCATGTATATCGGGATTCAGACAATAACTCTGAAAGATACACTCATGGACAAAACTTAAGGAAGTTATACCTTTCAGCATGTATATCGGGATTGAGACAATAACTCTGAAAGATACACTCATGGACAAAACTTAAGGAAGTTGTACCTTTCAGCATGTATATCGGGATTCAGACAATAACTCTGAAAGATACACTCATGGACAAAACTTAAGGAAGTTGTACCTTTCAACATGTATATCGGGATTCAGACAATAACTCTGAAAGATACACTCATGGACAAAACTTAAGGAAGTTGTACCTTTCAACATGTATATCGGGATTGAGACAATAACTCTGAAAGATACACTCAGGGACAAAACTTAAGGAAGTTGTACCTTTCAACATGTATATCGGGATTGAGACAATAACTCTGAAAGATACATTCATGGACAAAACTTAAGGAAGTTGTACCTTTCAACATGTATATCGGGATTAAGACAATAACTCTGAAAGATACACTCATGGACAAAACTTAAGGAAGTTGTACCTTTCAACATGTATATCGGGATTGAGACAATAACTCTGAAAGATACACTCATGGACAAAACTTAAGGAAGTTGTACCTTTCAACATGTATATCGGGATTGAGACAATAACTCTGAAAGATACACTCATGGACAAAACTTAAGGAAGTTGTACCTTTCAACATGTATATCGGGATTGAGACAATAACTCTGAAAGATACACTCATGGACAAAACTTAAGGAAGTTGTACCTTTCAACATGTATATCGGGATTGAGACAATAACTCTGAAAGATACACTCATGGACAAAACTTAAGGAAGTTGTACCTTTCAACATGTATATCGGGATTCAGACAATAACTCTGAAAGATACACTCATGGACAAAACTTAAGGAAGTTGTACCTTTCAACATGTATATCGGGATTGAGACAATAACTCTGAAATATACACTCATGGACAAAACTTAAGGAAGTTGTACCTTTTCAACATGTATATCGGGATTCAGACAATAACTCTGAAAGATACACTCATGGACAAAACTTAAGGAAGTTGTACCTTTCAACATGTATATCGGGATTCAGACAATAACTCTGAAAGATACACTCATGGACAAAACTTAAGGAAGTTGTACCTTTCAACATGTATATCGGGATTCAGACAATAACTCTGAAAGATACACTCATGGACAAAACTTAAGGAAGTTGTACCTTTCAACATGTATATCGGGATTCAGACAATAACTCTGAAAGATACACTCATGGACAAAACTTAAGGAAGTTGTACCTTTCAACATGTATATCGGGAATCAGACAATAACTCTGAAAGATACACTCATGGACAAAACTTAAGGAAGTTGTACCTTTCAACATGTATATCGGGATTGAGACAATAACTCTGAAAGATACACTCATGGACAAAACTTATGGAAGTTGTACCTTTCAACATGTATATCGGGATTCAGACAATAACTCTGAAAGATACACTCATGGACAAAACTTTAAGGAGTTGTACCTTTCTACATGTATATCGGGATTCAGACAATAACTCTGAAAGATACACTCATGGACAAAACTTAAGGAAGTTGTACCTTTCAACATGTATATCGGGATTCAGACAATAACTCTGAAAGATACACTCATGGACAAAACTTAAGGAAGTTGTACCTTTCAACATGTATATCGAGATTCAGACAATAACTCTGAAAGATACACTCATGGACAAAACTTAAGGAAGTTGTACCTTTCAACATGTATATCGGTATTGAGACAATAACTCTGAAAGATACACTCATGGACAAAACTTAAGGAAGTTGTACCTTTCAACATGTATATCGGGATTGAGACAATAACTCTGAAAGATAGACTCATGGACAAAACTTAAGGAAGTTGTACCTTTCAACATGTATATCGGGATTCAGACAATAACTCTGAAAGATACACTCATGGACAAAACTTAAGGAAGTTGTACCTTTCAACATGTATATCGGGATTCAGACAATAACTCTGAAAGATACACTCATGGACAAAACTTATGGAAGTTGTACCTTTCAACATGTATATCGGGATTCAGACAATAACTCTGAAAGATACACTCATGGACAAAACTTAAGGAAGTTGTACCTTTCAACATGTATATCGGGATTCAGACAATAACTCTGAAAGATACACTCATGGATAAAACTTAAGGAAGTTGTACCTTTCAACATGTATATCGGGATTCAGACAATAACTCTGAAAGATACACTCATGGATAAAACTTAAGGAAGTTGTACCTTTTAACATGTATATCGGGATTCAGACAATAACTCTGAAAGATACACTCATGGACAAAACTTAGGAAGTTCTACCTTTTAACATGTATATCGGGATTCAGACAATAACTCTGAAAGATACACTCATGGACAAAACTTAAGGAAGTTGTACCTTTTAACATGTATATCGGGATTCAGACAATAACTCTGAAAGATACACTCATGGACAAAACTTAAGGAAGTTGTACCTTTTAACATGTATATCGGGATTCAGACAATACCTCTGAAAGATACACTCATGGACAAAACTTAAGGAAGTTGTACCTTTTAACATGTATATCGGGATTGAGACAATAACTCTGAAAGATACACTCATGGACAAAACTTAAGGAAGTTGTACCTTTTAACATGTATATCGGTATTCAGACAATAACTCTGAAAGATACACTCATGGACAAAACTTAAGGAAGTTGTACCTTTCAACATGTATATCGGGATTGAGACAATAACTCTGAAAGATACACTCATGGACAAAACTTAAGGAAGTTGTACCTTTCAACACATATATCGGGATTGAGACAATAACTCTGAAAGATACACTCATGGACAAAACTTAAGGAAGTTGTACCTTTCAACACATATATCGGGATTGAGACAATAACTCTGAAAGATACACTCATGGACAAAACTTAAGGAAGTTGTACCTTTCAACACATATATCGGGATTGAGACAATAACTCTGAAAGATACACTCATGGACAAAACCTAAGGAAGTTGTACTTTTTAGCATGTATATCGGGATTGAGACAATAACTCTGAAAGATACACTCATGGACAAAACCTAAGGAAGTTGTACTTTTTAGCATGTATATCGGGATTGAGACAATAACTCTGAAAGATATTACAGTGACCATTATCGAAGAAAAAAGAGACCAAGTGTGAAACAAAAAATTGCCTCCGTCTTCTTCTTCAAAAAATAAATAATAATAATAAATAAATAAATAAACAGACGACCGGCGACATCGAAGACTTTCTACTTCCTTTAGTTTGATCCCATTAGTATATTTTTATTTTCAAAAAACAAAAAGGCATATCCTGACCACTAACATGAGAGTTTTTTAGATGGCAGAGCGCCATCTAGTGGAACAGAAGTCAACTAAACGTTGATTTAACTTGCTCCACTAGATGGCGCTCTGTCATCTAAAAACGTTTCATGTTAATGATCAGGATATGAATCATTTGTTTTTAATATCAACGTCTGACCTTTTTATTTTTTAATTATTTGTTAACATATTTATTCTATAATATAATGCGACCTGTGATTGTAAAAAACGACACCCGAAAACTATCCCGCATGTGTTTCTTTTCAACGAAAAATCAAAAATTATTTCAAGGAGAAATAACGATTATTTCTAACCTTAAGGATGAGGTATGAAAGGATGAATTGTGAAGAGTAATGATAAACGGAAAAATAAAAGTGTCCAGGGTTATAAATCTAAGTCACTTTCTGTGTATCTTTCCATGTTGAATATTTTCTTTGTTATATTTGTATGTACATTTAGCGCAAGTGTTCCTAGGGGGACATAGCGTTTTGAATTGAAATAAATATATAAATACCGCATGTGTTTCTTTTCAACGAAAAATCAAAATTTATTTCAAGGAGAAATAACGATTATTCCCATCCCTGGACACTTTTATTTTTCCGTTTATCATTACTCTTCACAATTCATCCTTTTATACCTCATCCTTAAGGTTAAAATAATCATTATGTCTCCTTGAAATAAATTTAGATTTTTCGTTGAAAAGAAACACATGCGGGATAATTTTCTGGTGTCGTTTTACATATTTATTCTACACTGCGTGACATTGAAAATGGAACACCAAGAAATAGTGGCCAGAAAGTGATGAAACTCGGCAGACAGAGAGAGACAGGGACGAACAATAAGTGATCTTTATTTCAAAATGATAGTCATAATACAGAGCGAGAACGGCGTCGGCTTAGTAGCAAGTAGGACCACCGCGGACGGCGATGCACGCAGCAACACGTCTAGGTAGAAAGTCAATCAGAGTACGGATGGCGTCCTGAGGGATGGCTCTCCATTCCCTCTCAACCATTTGCCACAGTTCGTCTTCTGAACGCGGCTGTGGCAAGGCATGCAAACGGCGTCCAATGATGTCCCAGACGTGCTCGATTGGTGAGAGATCAGGAGAGTACGGTGGCCAGGGAAGCATCTGTACATCTTGCAGAGCTTGTTGGCTAATGCGAGCAGTGTGCGGTCGGGCGTTATCCTGCTGATAATGGGAATTGGGTACCCCCTGAAGGTAGGGGAGTGTCACCGGTCGCAGCACATCATCAACGTATCGTTGGGCCGTCATAGTGCCCTGAATACGAAGTAAAGGTGACCTGGAATCATACGCGATTGCGCCCCAAACCATGATTCCACGTTGTCGCACGGTGGGGCGTTCCACAATTGCTGCCGGATTGGACCTTTCTCCACGTCGACGCCACACGCGTACACGGCGACTATCACTGGACAAGCAGAAACGCGACTCATCTGAGAACACGACCCTGTGCCATTCCGTCATCCACGTCGATCTAGCCCGGCACCATTCCAAACGTTGGCGCCTATTCGGTGGGGTCAATGGCAGTCTTCTTAGCGGACGGCATGAGTGCAAGCCATTAGCAACCAATCGACGGGAAATGGTTCTGGTCGAGATGGAATGATCAAGGGTGTCTTGCACATGTTGCAGGATGGCGGTACAAGTGGCTTGTGGGGCCGCCACTGCTTGTCGAAGGATACGCCGATCCACACGTGCTGACGTCACTCTGGTTGCACCGACATTCCTATAAATTGCCACATTTCCTTGTTCCAACCATCTTCTCCACAGTCGGTGCACCGTGGACGCACCAAGGTGTGTATCAGCTGCGATTTGACGTATGGACCAACCTGCCCTTTTCAGTCCGATCACCATGCCCCTCGTAAAAGCGTCTGTCTGCTTGAACTGCCTCCGTTTACGATGGCCTGGCATTCTCTGTTATTACACGTGTCTTTTGACACAAGAACAAAATTTCTACAATGAATTTCCTTGAAGAAATAACGACACGAATACTGTCCTTTCTGCAAGTTCCTTCCCTTATATCTTACTCCATGTGCGCACGAGAGCTGCGCATTTTACATCATTTGCATAACTCGGTTAGGCGCGTCTACCCTGAAATTCGCATAATTTTCTGGCCACTATTTCTTGGTGTTCCATTTTCAATGTCACGCAGTGTATATATGGACAGTGACGTCGATGATATTGTCATCATCTCTATCAAAGAAACAGTTTGTCGAGGAGAACCGCTGTGAGATACCAAACGACAGGATCTCGGCCAGTAGGAAGGTAGAAACACCATTATGGAGGTAAACCGTTACAAGATGAACAAGTGAATTTCAATCAACTTCCAAGTGGAAGTAGTTCCCTACTGGAAGGGGGCGTTACCACGGAAGAATACAGCGGAGGAACACGTTGAATAATTCAGAATGTAGGGCTGTTGTTTGCGCACTTGAATAAACAGCCAGTCGAACGTTTGGCGATGTCGTCTGCGACGCGGCTAAATTGTCTCCTAAAATGTCCGAGGTCTTCCAGTGTTGGTGACAGTTTTGTGTCAGTTCAGTGTCGTGCTTGCTCAGAAAACTACTGTCCAGATCTTTCAAACCCACTCTGAAATGTGTCTATCAGGTTTAACAACATTAATCTGGCACAGAAAATAGTATTGAAAATAGAGCAATCCATATTTAATTCGTGGCGCTGAGTTTGTGTATACAAAGATGTAATGCCTCGATAAAGGTTGGCGTTCAGCCAGCCGAAATATTGGCAAAATAAATATTTTATTAAATACAATATATGCCTTTTTATTATCTAAGAAAATAGTATCTTAATCTAAATATACTTGAAATTAGAAATAAAATAAAAAAGATAATTACAATGTGCTTCTTTATTGAAATTAGGAAAGCTTTCGAGTGTTACCTCTTCCTAAGCTTACTTAATTGATAAAAACCGATGCTTTATAAAGATATCAATGTAATTAACATATTTATATAATTTATAATATTTCACGCAGAAATCAAATAATTAAATAAATTGCAAAGAACTCTTCCTAGTAAACTTTGAAATGAACCAGGCGATAAGGAAGATGGGTGTCTTTTATATAAAACGGGCACAGGCTTTCGGGTAAAAACCCTTCTACAGGTGGCTATCACATAGCAAGATGGATACTCTTGCCATTGGTATCCATCTTGCTATGTGATAGCCGCCTGTAGAAGGGTTTTTACCCGAAATCTCGTGCTCGTTTTATATGAAAAAGACACCCATCTTCCTTATCGCCTGGTTCATTTCAAAATTAAATAAATAATAAAGAGATAAAATTTGATTAAAGATACTTCAGCCAGTAAATATATTTTATTATTTCAACGTTTCGACAAAAATATTTTGTCCTTGAAATTTAGGTTGAAACGTCGAGATAATAAAAAGATTTACTGACCGAAGTATCTTTAATTTGAAGAACTATGAATACCGGCTAGGCAGCTTCTATCTTTATGATAAAATTTGAGGATATACTTGTATGTGTAAGGAAACACATTGCTTAAGAAACTCATTGTTGGGATTGTTGTACTTTTGCTAGAATTAGAGATCACATTGAGGCAGTTTTTTTTACAAGAAGAAAAAAGATACAATGCAAGGATTCGATCCCGGGCCGTAGCTGTCAAAAATCGAGGGTTTACACCAATCCTCTACCAGGAGATGGTAACAGAAGAAATAGTTATATGACTGCTTCTATATATACTTGGTAAATATTAATTATATAACAACTTTATATTTATTTATATCAAGAGACCCTTATAGGATGTCATGCTGTTATAGCTAATCAATTCGAAACCTTTATAGACACGTATGATTCTTTTAAACAATTTCTATTGCCCATACTGTAATGGAAGGGCCTCCCAGAGGTTTCGCCAGTTTAATGGGAGGGTTCAACACTGATGAGCCAGGCCCTCCCATTATTTTTTTTTCCATTGCAGTAAGTGCAGTAGAAATTGTTTAATTTTTAAAAGAATCATACGCGTCTATAATAGTTTCAAATTTTCATAACAGATGGCGCGCTAATGCATCATACCTAATAAATAAAAAAAATAAAACATAGCACAGAAATCGATGAAATAAAACATGTGACTATAAAAATATTAAAATTCTCAAAATCATCAAGATTATTCGTCGAAGCAGACGAATAAAATCTCTAGTCAATGGTCCAGTATGCCCACATATAAAGGAATCACCACAGAGTAGCCGGGAAATAATGGGAGGCAGTGGTACCGGAGATTTATATCTGAAGGGACTTCAATTAGTGAGCAGACGAATCAATGGGCAGTTTCGTCTGGTCCGGTTACCGCCATTGGGAATATCATGATCTCCTGCATCATCATTTATTTTCATCATCTTCTACTTCTTCTTAGGATCTCTCATATTCACTTCTTAGATTGTATATATATATTTACATATTTACACATTTACATATACAAACATTTTTCGTAATGAATTACAAATAATTCAAAAAATATTACATTTTAATAAATTATATTCTACGAGTTATAAAATCTGGTTAAATATGTTCCATATAAATTATTTATAATTATATACGTAAAATTTATGAATATATTGCAAACGAAATTATCGTATAATTTCTGTGGTCAATTGAAGTATATTTTTCTAATATTTACATACTACGCCTTATAAACAGAATATATATGTAATACCATTACGATTCCATTAAACTATACATTTTTATTAAGATTAAAGATACTTCGGCCAGTAAATCTATTAATTATCTCGACGTTTCGACATAAATCTTTTGTTTTCGTCAGGAGCAAATAAAAATTAAAGCATTTGGCAAGGTGTTAAAAATTATTCTTCAATTACTATTTGCTCCTGACGAGGACAAAAGATTTTTGTCGAAACGTCGAGATAATAAAAAAGATTTACTGGTCGAAGTATCTTAATTTAAAGAAATATTAATTCCGGCCAGGCAGCCTCTATCTTTACATTTCTGTTAGCAAATATGAAACATAAGAAGTTTGTTTTTAATATTCAATAAATAATTAGATAAATTAAAATAGAGAAAAAAAACTCTAGCAGAGCTTCAGCACTTACACGTCATATGCTGGGTAGAAAAAAAAAGGAATAGGCGAAAAAAGAAGTTTAAAGAAAAGAGAAAAGACAGAACAAAGATTAAAATTTTCCAATAATTAAATACAAGCTAAAGTGAAGAAAGAAAAACGATATTTTTCCTTATCTTCTCTTTTGAAAAGAGATGATAATGTTTATTCATTTATTTTTTTAACATTTGATTTAAAGATTTTTTAAAGCTTATACTAATGACAATCTAGTGTAAAATGGAGGAATACAATAAAGGATTAATAATAGGAATGAAAAATAGATCCTATATTTAGATATCCAGTCAAGTGTAATTAACAATGAGTGTATTGTAAGCAAAATAAATATACGTTTGCTAAACAATACCTCTTTGTAATGTCATAAAACAATCTGTAGTGACCTACCGTGGGAATCATAATAAGTCACGTGACATCAGCGTTTTCTTAATTGTAACATATATAAGCAGAATCGTCCAATACAGTATTAGAGCTCTTAGAAGTGGTCTGGTAGATTAAATTGGTGAAACCGCTGGTAGGGTTCACCACTGATGAGCCAAGCCCTCCCAATATATTTTTCATCGCAGTTAAAGGACAGTGGAAGTTTGTTTGTATTTTAAATAATAATAATAAAAAAACATTCGTACATAATAATATTTACATTTATTATGTGATAAATGACACGTTATCACATTGTAAAAAAAACTCTGTAAAAGTATCAAAATTTCTACAAATATATATATATCTCTGAATTGCAAAAAAAAGGTATTTCATATATAGATTTTATGTAATGAAAATTTTATTAATCAAATTAAAACTATTAATTATAGTAAAAACATAATTAATGGAGGATAACCGTTGAATATTTCTCCCGAGAACTAATTAATTAATTAATTAATCGAAATAAATGTTCGCTGAAAATTACATTTACATTCGAGCCAATGGCGCATAAAAAACTTCCATTTAATTTTCCCAATTAGAATTTTAATTATTCATTTTTAATTAAATCCCTAAAGTAATATTCAATAATAAATAAAATTAAATTATATATATATATATATGTATGTGAATTTATATATATAAATTTTACTTTTAAATTGAAAAATTGGGTTTTGATTTTTTTTACAATCTCGCATATGTATAATTTTATTTTATTATGAATACTTTCAACATTTACATAAAAACATGTTTTATTAAAGCCATTTTGAATCTAATATGTATATAAGGACAGTTTTGAAACAGATTATTTGATCTTGTTAAAGGACTTCTTTTGATATTTCCATTGAGTATATATATTTTATTTTAATAAGAACAGAATCTAAGAAAAAAAAAAACTCAACTCCTTATCATGAAACTGAAAGTTGCTGATGGCTTGCGCCATCTATCGGAATAAATAGAAACCATATGTTGATTTTTAATTATTCCAGAGAGTTGGCCAATTACCCATTCTTGATTCATCAAGAAAATCTAATCACGTACGCGTTTCGGGCTGTTGGCCCTTATCAGCGTGGTGCAAGCTGTACCTCAAAAATCAACGACCAAGATGCCCCAAAGACCAGTTTTTTTTCGGTCGTTGAGGTACAGCTTGCACCACGCTGACGAGGGTAAACAGCCCGAAACGCGTACATGGTAAGCTTCTTTTGATTAATCAAGAAAGGATATTTGGCCAATTATGGAATAATTAAAATTTAGCATAAAGTTGATATTTATTCCGATATATGGCGCAAGCCATCAGTAACTTTTAGTTTCACGATCAGAAGAAACGGTTTTTCTATATTTGTATTTATTTTGATACGGTTTTAAATTTATTTCTGTAAATCTCTATTGTATGTATGTTGTAAGCGTCTTTGTGGAGCCATTGAACTGATGAAGAGCGTTCACGTGAAAGCTTGCTTCTTATTTTTTTTTTACTAAAAGAAATTCTGTAAATATTTTTATCTTTATTTTTATTCAATTATAATTTTTTTTTTTATTATCCCTAGTACACGTGGTACAGGCATGATATTCATGGTGGGTAGAAGTAGTCGACTGCTTTTACTGTAGGTGCACCACATGTGAAAAGCAGTTCGACTTTGCACTTACAAATGTGCCAGAGCCCCGTTTGGTTACTTGCACTCGCTGGTGGGGTTGGACTTTTACAAGAATCGGGGGCCATTGGAGCATTTTTTTAACAGAAAGAAGTGCCGAATGCGGGAATCGAACCCGGGTCGTAGCGCTCGAACACCAACGTTTTAGACCATCCTTCCATCGACCCCCTTATTCAATTATAATTATATTCAACTATATTTCGAGTATATATATATAAATGTGGCAATACAGTGGTAAATGTGTTGAGGAGAGAAATAATCACACGACCAGTTGTTAGAGCAATCATCCAGCCAGCCAGCCGAGAGAGCGAGCGAGACGTTATCTGCTGAACGACTGTTTTCCCTGTGTACACAACCCGGGGGGGGGGGGGGCTAACCAGGATAATCGCCAGGTGGTGACGCCCCCCTCAGGAATGTGGCCAAAAAAGGGTCGTAAGTCAGTTGTCTAAAGTGTCTCGCTTTAGCGGCCCATTTCTCTCTCGTTGGCTGTTGGTTTGTTTTATTAATCCTGGAAGAGCATATATTATGACATATGGCCCCCGTTGAAGAAGGCTGAACATAGTTTAAGTATATTTAAAGCTGGTGAAGCCAGGAATAGAGAAAATAATTTTACAGTTAAAATTAGTTAAGGTAATGGTGACATAGTTTTATGTAAATAAAATATTGTATAGTACACAAGTAAATATTATTTACAAGCAGTTTTACAACACCGGGGAGTTTGACATTTAAGGAAATCTTTGAAAATATCAAGGTTATAAAAGGCTATATACAACAAAATCTAATGTACTATAAGGGAAGTGATATGGAGGAGTGTGAACAACGAGAAGAAGAGTCACATACATATGGTGAAATTCTGAAGATCATTAAGACTGGGGAACTCTACACTTTAAGATATTTTTCAGGCGGACATGGCAAGGGGAAACTTGTCTTAGGCTTTCTATGCTATAAGTGTAGAGTACGAGAAATGAGATTGAGGTTGACAATTGTGTGAGCTCAGGACTGAGGTAAATATAAAACTACATACAATGTTAGAACCTCGGCGAACAGAGCGAGGGGAGACTTGCCCTAGGCCAATCTAACTTATCTATGTAGTTACTTGTGTAGCGAGTCTGAGGGGAAAAGTCCCGTGTGTAGGTGAGGAAGTCGAACGGACTTATATTTAATTTGCGGAAAGTATGCGCGCACAGTGCCAAAAATTGGGACGAGGACTGCGTTGTCCGTTACAAGTGACAAGCTGCTCGGACACGAGGTGTTTGAACCGTCGTGGGAGCTTGTGCAAGGCGATGATTTCGCGGTGGGTTGAAAGTAAGACCCATGTCTGCGCGAAATGATGACGGACCGGACAGAATCAGCGACGATGTTTAACGTACCTCCGTGGGAAATATCGGAGGTAGGCTATATCGTGCTGGTTTGGACAATGGACAAACATAGATTTGAAGACAGGGTCCGTGTGGCGAACGTGTGGCGCAAGAAGACGAAGCGAACTGTGTCGCCCGATGCAGATTGTTCAAGTGCGAACAAAAAGGAGTTGATAAATACCTAACAGTTAGTCAATCTGCATCCTGTGACGAACACACCATTGGCTAGATGGTGTGGGTCGGTGGATATGCTAGAGATGAACTGCGAAATATATTATCATAAATGAAGGGTGAAGATTAGAATTTTGAAATGACAATATAGAAGTTCGATAATTGATTAATCAATAATTCTCTATAAAGGTCCTGAGCTGGTATAAGGTTAACAAAGTTGTAAGGATGAGGGGGGCATTAAGGGGAAGATAGATAAGAGTCACCAAGGGTTGGTTGTAAGCAAGGTTCACGTGGTGGTTGGAATTCTTCGACGCCTGAATTACAGGGTGAATTTTGAATCGATTAGGGAAAGAAATTATTTTTCGTGAGCCGTGCTTACAAGTAGGAGAGGTCATATACAAATAGACATACAAAATTTTAGGGGCTGGAGGCATATTTTTATAAATAAATTGATTATGAAAAATATATTGTTAATAGTAAAAATCGTAAAGTGCTAATAGGTAGAATTCCAATTTTTTTTTTTAAGAGTTTTTTTTTTTTAAGAGTTACGTTAAAAATGGAAATTATTTAATTAAAATAACGATTGTTAAATTCTACTGGTAAGGTAACTAATTAAATGAGTTACAAATATCTAGATAAATAGTATGGAGCATAAAATTATTGTTAATAGGCATGGAGAGAATAAATGGAGCTAATTTTGTAAATATTGGGACAATTTACAAGGAATGACTTATTTAAAGAATGAATGGAAGGGGTAAAACAATTTCACTTACAGGTTATGCTGGTTTAGAGAGCAGGTAAGTTCATTGAGATTCGGGAGAGTTCTGTCTGTGACACTGAGCGTACCAGTGTTGTACATCACAGTAGCGGCAGGGATATGGCGGAGTCTTGTCCATGATGATGGAAGGTGTCCTGCTCTGGCACGGTGGTCGTTCTTGGGTAGATCTAGTGCTGGAAGAAGTGTGTGGCAGCTCCATCTCCGTCGTAGGTGAATACTTCTTCGGAATCACGGTTCAAAGGTTGGCGAAGAAGGGGTTGAGGGCTCGAAGAGGAGTGGTTACAGTTGAGTTGGGTTTGGCCGATCATCGTGGCTTGGCTTCTTGTTCTTCATACTCCGGTATATGAGGGATTTGCTTCCCGGCCAGGTCTTATCCTGTCGACTTTTAAATGTGGCAATACAGTGGTAAATGTGTTGAGGAGAGAAATAATCACACGACCAGTTGTTAGAGCAATCATCCAGCCAGCCAGCCGAGATATATATATATTATGACATATATATATATGAAAAACAATAGAACAAAATAAAAGATAAGTGGGTCAGGTATTGATATTAAAAATAAAGAAGGCATCTCCTGACCACGAGCACATGTGCTTTTTATCGGAGCAAGCTAAATAAACGTTTAGTTTATTTTTGCTCCACTAGATGGCGCTCTGCCATCTAAAAAGCACATGTGCTCGTGGTCAGGAGATGCCTTCTTTATTTTTAATAGATATATCAAATACAAAAAAAAGACATATCCTGACCACTCTCACATCAATATTTTCTAGATGGCAGAGGGCCGGCCATCGGAGAGAAAAGCTTTTTTATATAAGACAACGATCTTACAAGCTTTCGGACAAGACGTCTTTCTACAGGTACTGTACCTTCTATGTATGAAATAAACGTGTATAGCAATTTATAAATCAAAAGTTAACAGATATAAAATTCGTCTTAATTCTTAGATTATCAGCGTATTTATGCACATTTGGCCTTATATACTTATTTCTTGATTTCTCAGGAAGTCTCTTGGAACAAATATTTGGTCGTTTAGGTAAAGCCTGCACCACATTGACAAGGATCAACAGACCGAAACGCGTACATGGTTGACTTTTCTTGATTTATCAAGAAAT
This sequence comes from Cordylochernes scorpioides, assembly GCA_030710605.1. Lineage (NCBI taxonomy): Eukaryota > Metazoa > Arthropoda > Arachnida > Pseudoscorpiones > Chernetidae > Cordylochernes > Cordylochernes scorpioides. The sequence goes on from CP092863.1 coordinate 113,748,962, forward strand.
TGGGTTGATCAAATATCATGGAACAAGTTAAATCAACGATTAGTATATTTTGGTTGCACTAGATGGCGCTCTGTCATCTGAAATTATCATGTGAGAGGTCAGGATATGCCTTTATTATTTTTAATATCAACACCTGACCTTTTATATTTTAAATATTTTTTCACATATAAAAAAATACATATTTTACATGTTGTATTTAAAAAACATATACAATTAAACCTGTCTATAACGCCCCCTCTTGGGACTCACTAAAATAGGGTGCTATAGACAGGTCACTTTTAATGTAAATCGCATCGTAGTACATATTTAAAATCGGGCGCTATAGATAGGGAGGCGCTATTTAGAGAGGACGCTATAGACAGGTTTAACTGTATATCCTTCTCGATAAAATAAAACAAATAAAGATGCAAATATTACAAAACAATTTATCCCACTGCTTACCATTATATTTCCAACCAAAAGACAAAAAAATGGCGGGAGAAAGTTGACGTGGAAAATTATCCAATCACAGACGACAAATGTCGTGTGAACGGTCAGGATATGCTTTTTGTTGTTGTTGTGTTTAATGTTGTTTTTCTTTATTTTTCTTATTTCCACCTATATATTGTTGCATCATGGCTAATGCACCTATTTTATTTTAATTTTTAATATTATTTTTGATATATTTTAAATTTATAATTTAGATTTATTTTATCAAACAGAATATATATATTATAAACAGAAATTTGTATTATAAAAAATCACCATTTGTATTTTGATACGCTGTGTGACTTCACGGCTCTCTTTGATGTGAGAAATAAATAAATTATTCTGGAGGCTACTTAAAGTAGAGTTATCTCCACTTATATAAATTTGTAGGATGGTTGAAAAACGTTCTGGTAAGATACAAGACCCAGAACAGGAGAGAATCAAGGTTGAAGAGTCTATCAAGCCGCAACCTGGTGCAACAATATATATACAATACACAAATTATACCACACAACTACATACATCTCAAACCTGGCATTGAAAAATAAAATAGAATTATATTAAGTACAGGATTAAAAAGCACGTGAATTGCTTTCATTAAAAAACATTAATTAAAAAAATAATAAATTTTAATAAGTAATTGGAAGAAAGCTGCATAATTTTTCTATTTAAAAAAACGAGTCTTTTAGATTGTTAATTAAATTAAAATCGATTCTGTGTGGTTTGCTATTTTTGAAATCTTTATTAATATTGATTAATTTTTTAAAATCTATCTTTAAAATATGTATTCATTTTTTTATTTGGGAAAAAGAGAATTCTCTTCTTCTTTCTTATCTCCACTCAATCACACTAAGGTATCAAGCTTGTAAATTTGACAACCATCATGACTGGGTGAAGTAGAATGCGTCTGCCTTTGTCATTAAGACTGGGAGCACTACTCAGTGGCAGGCCGATTTAGCTCCAAATGAAATGGCCGCCTCTGACATGAGGAACAGACGCCATGCGCAGCCGCTCCTAACATGGAGTACAAACGCTGCTCATCTTGTATCCCTAGATTAGGAGCCCTTACAGGGTACTATCAGCCGGGCCAGCTGAGCCCAGGTTTTGTAGCGAGCTTGTTACTGCTCCCCCTCCTCCTTTTTTATCCGGGCTTGGAACCGGCAAAGGTGGAGTTGGAAAGAGAGTTAAATCATTTAGTAAATCATATACACTTTCTTTTTTTATCTCCTGATATAAAAGAAAATAAACGTTGAACTAAAGTGAAAAATAGTACAAATGTGAAATTGTATTGGTATAAGACAAATAAATTCATAAAAAAGGCATCTCCTTATCGTGCAACTGAAAGTTTCTGATGGCTGGCGCCATCTATCGGTATAAATATCAAATATTCGTTAATTTTTCAATCAAAAACGCCAATTCTGGAATTTTTTTTAATTCAACGAATAGTTGATATTTATTCCGATAGATGGTGCCAGCCATCAGCAAATTTCAATTGCACGATAAAGAAATGTTTTTTCTTAGTTGAATTAAAGATTAAACATATTTCTCCTTATTACCACTACACAAAAATATGATAAAATTTACTGAATATTTCTTAAATAGTTTAAAAATCAATCTCCCTTTAAAAAACCTCTTTCTTTCTCTCTATGAACATTTATTTTATGTATCATCCTCCCATAGATTTGCACTATACATTTATATGTATTTAGGTTAATCATTTCTTCTGTTTATTATATATATTATACACAGAGTTTCCTTATTCTTTATATAATTATTAATATTTAAATATTGACTTGATATTAAGCTATTGACGTTATGTGACGCTGAGTTTGTTGTTGACACACATTAAAATGTTTTAATACCTTGATAAAGGTTGGCGTTCAGCCAACTGAAATATTGGTAAAATAAATGATATTTTGATCCAATATATGCCTTTTTAATCAAAGATTTATTTATGGATTGCTCTATTTTCAAGATTGTTAATATATATATTAGATAAGAAAGGATTGTGTGTGCTCTATTTTCTAAAAAATAGATATATTTTTTATAATATATATATTATTCAATGTGAGGAAGATACCTTTATCTATGAACTTTAATATTCAATATTTTAATTAATCTGACAACACTGTTTTCATAGAAAATGTAAAATATATTTAGTTCGCATTAGAATATTATTTTAATAATGAATAAAATATTTACATATAAAATTCATATACATATTGATATAAACCTCGTGTATATATGTAAATATATGCAAGAGCTATAATTGAAAGGTTATACAGTGTTGCCAGATTATATTTTCACAAGTAATATAAAGGCAGACGAATTTTTAAAAGACACAACTCCTTTGGTAAAACTAATGAAATAGTAAACAAAGATATTTGTATGATGCAAAGTTATTTGTGAAATATTATGTAATGAATATATTTAATCTTCATTTTCTAAAGGAGTTCTTTAAAGTTGCATAATGAGTGTATTGAGACAATATTCTATGATATTTTACATTGCTAACTAAGATTAAAGTTTGAATTGAAATATCTTTATCACGGGGGTTTTAAATTATGATAGTCATGGAAATCTTTGTTCTTATATAATTTTAAACATATTAAATCTTCCCTAGTAGTTAATTAATTAGGGAGATTCTCAAACAACACCGTATTAGTGACAGTAGCGCCATCTATGAAGCGGCAAAGTAATCAAAACAAACAATATGAAGATGGGGAACTACAAGGTATGTCCCATAAGTTCCCGGACTGAGTACATAAAAAAATAAATAAATGAAAAATGTAAATGAATTTGACTGTTTATTATAGAAAAAATATCTGGCTACACGGTGGTACCAATATCGAGGCGGTACTTGCGCGCGCGCCAAGGTTATTCTAATTTATTTAAAGGTCACACCTAGCGCTGCGGCGATTTTACGATGGAACAAAATTTGAAGCAGAGGATTTGCGTAGAATTTTGTGTGAAACTTCAAATATCAGCATCCGAAACTTTTGAAATGCTTAATAAAGCATTCCCCAATGACGCCCCAAAGAGAACAACTGTTTTTGAATGGCATTCTAGATTTAAAGCTGGCAGAATTTCCATTGAAGATGATCCTCGTCAAGGACGCCCAAAATTTCAAAGGACTGATGAAAATGTGCAAAAAATCACCGATTTGATAAAAGAAAATCCTCGAATCACTTTGCTGGAGCTAGAGCAAGACACAGGCATCTCTAAAACAACGATTGGAAGGATCGTAACCGAAGATTTGAAGCTCAAAAAGACTCCTGCAAAATTCATCCCAAGATTCCTCACCAATGAGCAAAAACTGTGTCGGCTTGCAACCTGTGAGGACATGATGGAAATGACAAGAACGGATCCAGAATGGAAAGACAAGATAATCACAGGCGACGAGACATGGGTCTATGGCTATGACCCTGAAACCAAACCTCCATCTGCCGAGTGGAGAGGTTAGGGTGAGCCTAGACCCAAAAAATCCAGAAACAAGGTGTTGCTGGTCGCTTTTTCGGATAACAAGGGCATTGTTCATCACGAGTATCTTCCTGCAGGCCAAACAGTTATTAAGGAAATGTATTTGGGCATTCTTCGCCGTCTAAGGGAAGCGATTCGAAAAAAAAGGCCAGAAAAATGGACTAATGGTGGCTGGATCCTACACCATGACAATGCTCGCCCTCACACAGCGCACTTGATGACTAGCTTTTTGGCGAAAAACGGGACACAAATCCTACTTCAACCACCCTATTTCCCAGACATCGCACCAAATGACTTTTTCCTGTTCCCCAAACTTAAAGCAGTTCTAAAAGGAAGACATTTTGACACCAGGGATGACATAATATAAAAATCGCCGTTAGCATTGAAGAGCATTCCAAAAGAGGCTTATAAAAACTGTTTCGACAATTGGGAGAAACGATGGCGCTGGTGCGTTGAAGCAAGGGGGGATTACTTTGAAAAGTTTTAATAAAAAAATTTTAAAAAAATCTTAACTTTTTTTTTTTATGGACCCAGTCCGGGAACTTATGGGACATACCTTGTATATAGCTTCTAACCATCTAATCTATTGGTATAGTAAATTTGAAAATAAGAAACATGAAAAAAATATTATATATAATATTACATATATGAGAAGAAAGGTTACCTCTCCTGTCAAAATAGAAGCGGAAACTGAGCGCCATCTATCGACAAATTCTGATATCAAGCTGACTCGGGTCAGTGACAAAGCTAAAACACCAGGGTTGACAAATTCAGAACGTCCACCAGGAGACCGTGCTTTCGGGCAAATGGCATTTGTCAGTCCAATGCGGGTCCCCTTAGATCCAGGAGAGATATCTTCACAGTTTTCTTAAGAGATGTTTAACCTAGCAAAGTGACTAGGCCAATACTAGGGACAATATTTGTGTGGAAATTTTCCCTGAGGGTTTTTGATGTATAAAAGGGAATGTCGCGCCTCTCCTGTCAAAATGTACACACACAACATAATAACAATATAGATGGAAATTTTGCCGGGATGATATAGATCTAAAGAGACAAAGGTCACCTCTCCCGTCAAAACAGATGGCGTCTGATTTTGACGTCTATTTTGACGGGAGAGGCGACCTTTGTCTCTTTAGATCAATATCCTCCCGGTAAAATTTCTATCTATATTTTAGCCATAGATATGGCCCAGCCACCTTGCCAGCAAAACACCTCTTTGGTAGATTGTCAAGATTCCATTAGATCCCCTGTGGATCTCATGGAATAAAGTCCGCCCTAGACTGACGAGGGCCATTAGCCCGAAACCATGGTCCCTAGGTGGACGCTTTTTAGTTGCCAAAGCTGGTGTTGTGGCTTTGTCACCGACCCGAGGCCGCTAGTTTGCGGCGACGGTCAATAGATGGCGTCTAGTTTTGATATCTATTTTGACGGGAGAGGCGACCCTTGTCTCTTTAGATAATAATATTATATAATTAGAAGAAACTTATATACCTGGAGCAGTCTGGTATTTTTACCATAATATTGGGGATTATTGTATAGAACTCTAATAAAACAATAATAAAGCTTAATTAAAAATTATTAATGAAAGATAGGTATATCTTTGCAATAATTATCATAATGATTTTCGGTATAATACTACTACTAGAGAGTTGCATACAAGAATTCTAGTTATAATATACGTTAGATAGTTAGTTATAGTTAGTGTGATGGAAAATCCTATTTTCTTCTCGTCTTTGAGACTGCCGCCTTTATGCAAATTTATGGAGGTTTTAATAAAAGAGAATATGGGGAATCATAACTCTTCGCCTGCTCGTAAATTGTCAGCGGTACTGAGCGCATTTTTCAATAAGATCTGGTAACACTCTCTGAACGACTCTCAGTGAATAATTAAAATAATATTCTTTGTGACTAGATATGTAAATTGGGAATTTTAAATTGTTTGCTTTATAAACACCTGTATTTTAATTTATTAATAAATATATTGAATATATGTTTGAAATGACTTATACAGCAAATGATGTTTGATTAAAATATATAATATAGATAGAAAATTCTTCTTGATTTGAAATTAGACGAAAAACATGGTGAAGGAAGACGAGTTTCTTTTATTGATGCATAGGTGCAAGCTTTGGGGTAAAAACCCTTCAACAGGCGAACAATGAAGCGCGACTTATAAGTACTATGGTACAAATGGTATATATATATATATATATATATATATAAAGAAAGTTTTTAAACTATTTATATATGCTAATATTAACGGAAGACCGATTTTTTCGTCTAAAATATATAATATCATTATTTATTTACAAATGAAAGAACACCTCTCATGCCAAACTAGACGATAAAACCAAACGCCATCTATTGACCGTCAATAAAACATGTTCATCCCTGAGTTTACCATTCAATAAAGCCAACAAGCATCCAGGGCCAGGTTTCTTCAACTATTTTTGTATTGCTCTAGCTTTGGGGCCAACATATATGCCCTTCAATAGGATAGAGGCGTGTATATTTAGATAGAAGTTATAATTCTACTTCTCCTGTTTAAGATCATGTTGGCCTGACAGATAGAGAAATAAAAACAGTAAATAGACTTGGATTGTTTGTGGATGTTAAATTGACCTTATGCAGTCTGGTAGACTCAGGTCTGTAATAAATCCACAACACCAGTTTTGGAAAATCCAGAAAGCCTCCCTAGAGAACGTAGTTTCAGACTATGGTCCTCGATAGTTTATGATCTACTTTTAATCCATAACATTCACATGAAATTCATGAAAGCTTCAGAGTTTACCAGAGCTGGGAAAGTAGCTGGAACAATTCTATAGTCAAAATAGACATATTGATCGTCACTAACATAGCTCGAATTGGCACAATAACAAACTATAATTTGCATATTGATGAGTTATGTAATTATAATAATGTGTGATTGATTTCCTATTACAGATCTAATATATATATTTATACTACTCTCAATCTCTCTCTCTCTTGAGGTGGGTAACACCAGCTAACACATCGACCTGCCCACTCTGTGGGAAAGAACTCTCGCAGTCCATCGGTGGCGTAGTCTTTCCCGCGGTGGGCGCTACCAATGAAGATCTTGTATATCTATATATATATATATATATATATAATGAATGTATGTGTGTGTCTGTCCTTTATGCCTGACCAAACCACTCATTGGAACGCCATGAAACTTTGGGAAGTTTTTTAGTATAGTACTGGGAAGATTTCTAGCAAATAAAATTTTTGAAATAACTTTTCGCCTAAAAATAATCAAGATAAATATTCTAATTTATCTGTTATAATTCAACAATCTGCTCTAAATATTATCATGATGATACGATGATTTTGTAATGTAGAAAATTAGGAAAGACAAAATTCAGGTTGACACGGCAATTTATTTGAGACAAGAATAATGATACAATTCCAAGGCAAGATACTATTCCTTTAACTTCCAATTACCGAGGGAACCAATTAATATAGATTTTATTCAACTTATCGAGTATTTTTAAAGGGACCGGGAAAAAATGTTCACTTTATCGAGAGATTCGTTAGACAAACCTTTACTTGGGTAAAACCCGGGCGAAGCCGGGTACGTCCGCTAGTATTTTTATATATTTTATATTTTTATATCTATTTATTCATATATTTATCATTATATAATCATATTTATTCTGTATTTAACCTTATATAATCTTATATGGACATTGAAATAAAGTAGTTTCAATCTCTCTCTCTATTAATATACTCATTATATTAATATATAAATATATAATACTTTTGGAACAAATTTCGACAAAAAAAAAAGACATTAAGAACTTTACTCAGGAAGACCTCAGGCGAAGACATGTCTATCGGCTAGTCTCATACATGTTTCACTCTTATGTTGTCATTGTTAGTGTCCATCAAGTCTACTTTTGGTGACATATGGACAAATATACTCCAATTTGATCTGTTAGTGACCATCACTCAGCACATCTAGTGACCTTCTGGTAGTTTTCTTGATCCCTTCTAGCCAGCTCACTGGAGGTCTTCCTCTCTTCCTTCAATTTCCTCAACATCTCTTCTATAATCCACATTACTCATATATTTAAAAGAAATTAAATGAACAAAATATTTAGTCAAACTTCTTTCGGATATAGTTATACATGAAATTTCGAAACTATTATAGACGCGTATGATTCTTTTAAAATTTAAACAATTTCTACTGCCCTTACTGCAATGGAAAAAATTAATTAGAGGGCCTGGCCTCATCAGTTGTGAACCTTCCCAGCGGTTTCGCCAGTTTAAACTATCATACCTAATTAAACTGGCGAAACCGCTGGGAGGGTTCACCACTGATGAGCCAAGCCTTTCCAATATATTTTCATCGAAGTAAGGACAGTAGAAGTTTGTTTTATGTATAAAAGAAATATTCGTGCTTTAATGGTTTCCTTACATATAAGTCTTAATTTTTTTGGAACACGGCATCTTAAAAACTTGTTAAAATTCTTATAATTAATAATGACTGAGAATAAAATTTATTAATAGTCTAATAACTAGTTTATTATTATATATTCTAATATATTAACAATTATGTTACATTTTTGTATGTTAGGAGCGTTACAATTATGGTATTGTAACAGAGAGTATTTCTTTTTAATTGGAAATATGAACTAAACTCTGAGAGAAAACTGACAAAAACTATAACAAAACTTAGAACAAAACACTATAAAGGAATGACAATACATCCAGATGGCACAAGAACCTATAGGACATGCAACAACTGTCCTGGTGTGGAACTAACACCTACTCACATATTCTCATGCCCAGCAATGGCCGCAGCCTTGCAGAAAATTGACATAGACCCAGAGGACCCAGAGCAGAAGCTTTACACACCCAAGATAGTGGACATTGCTGCTGCTGTGATAGAGATGTACGGAGACATCTGAGACTCTTTATTGGACACGACAACAACAACATATGATAAGCCACATTAAAATTTAGTAATCTTTCCTTTTTTCAATGTTCTTAGAGTAAATTTGAAAACAAATATTTATCATTATCATTCATCATCTTGCTTTAGTAATAAATATAATCCACACCGACTGTTTAGTGAACTAGGATTTGTGATTATCTGGATGTTTATAAACCATTCCACGGATAACCAATTTGATTCTTGTACATTAGGGGGTTGGTGGATTGGTGGTCTAAACCTGGGATCGGCGGCAAACTGCGGTGGCTCGCGAGACACATGCGGCTCTTTGGATGTGAAGCTCTTTATATAGTTCCATACGTAAATATTATTTATGTGAGTACGGTTTATTGCTGGTAAGAAAACATTTTGTGGCTTTTAAAAACTTTGAAATTTTATAAATTGTAATTTTTTATTCTTCCGACTCAAAAGTTTGCCGAACTCTGGTCTAAACCATTGGTTTTCAACCGCTACGACCCGGGATCGTTTCCCGAATTGAGCACTTTTTTTATAATGAAAAAAAAAATGCTTCCCTGGCCCCCGATATTTGTAAAAGTCCATCCCCACCAGCGAGTGCAAGTAAGTAAACGGGCTCTGGCATATTTGTAAGTGCAAAGGTTTGCTTTTCACATGTGTAGAAATGTGGTGTACTTACAGTAAAAGCAGAAGCCAACTTCTTACTTACCATGATTATCATGAACTGGAACACGTTATCCTAGGAATATATATAAATAAAAAATAAATAAAAATATTAATAGAAATATTACAAATATAATTTTGAAAGATAAAATTTGTTATATAAACGATATAAATATAAATATTTCGACAATATTTAAACATTAAGAGTTAATATAATGGTTTCCTCCAATATTGTTAAAGAGAGAAATCTCCAACAAGGGACAATTGGGAATTGCGAAACTCAACTCGGAAAAAGAGTTAAAGGATTTTCGCACGGCCGGAATAAAAATCCAAAGAAATCTGTTAGAAAGGAAAGACATGGAGGTCCCGTGGGACACCTTGGGACAGCTCTGAGGTGACAGAAGATACCGCAATTGTTATCATGGACCTATTTTATTCTAACTTATTTGCATATTAAGAAAAAAAGGCATACTTTTTATCGTGAAACTGAAAGTTACTGATGGCTTGCGCCATCTATCGGAATAAATATCTAACTATTGATTGATTTTTTAAATTATTCCAGAATTGGCCAAATACCCATTCTCTATTAATAAAGAAAAGCTACCATGTACGCGTTTCGGGCGATGAGGATGGGTATTTGCCCAATTCAGGAATAATTAAAAATTTATAGTTGATATTTATTCCGATAGATGGCGCAAGCTATCAGCAACTTTCAGTTGCACAATAAGGAGAATGCCTTTTTTTCCTTGTTAATTTATTCACTTTATCCCCCCCCCCCCAGTAAAATTTCACATGAGTACTATTTTATTCTAACTTATTTGCATATGTTTATTGAATTTTAGAATTAAATAGCGCGAAAATTTCTCTATTTCCCCAAGTAAAGTAATTTATTACAACTATCAATTCTTCAATGGCTTTCCTAATTTTTTTTCCCACAGAAATACCATTAGGAAATTATTCCATTGTGTAAAAAGAAAACTACGCACCAAATAGTTTCAAATTTTAAATGTAGATGGCGCCAAGTGTCTTCTTGTATTTTAATTCAATTAGTTACAATATTATTTTCACAACACCATTTTTTATCAGTGATCATTCTATATTGATTTACATAATTAAAGTAAAAAGAGAAAAATATATTTGAGTTTTATAAAAATTATTTTATACATATTTAAATTAATGTTATGCATATTCAAAAATTCGAATATTTTAATATTTTTTTAGAATATTTTAAAATTGTAAATAGGCTAATAAAATCGTTGATATAGGAAAAAAACGATTATTTTAAAATCTCAAAAACAGACGCTTATAGAAAGAATATATATTTAGATTAATATAATAATATATACCTTTTATATATATATATATATATAAATTTGATTATATAATTTGATCATACTTCTTTCATATTCACATATTTAACACAAAACATAACTCCGCCTTTGCCGCCCCAAGCCCGGATGAAAAAGGAGGAGGGGGAGCAGTAACAAGTTCACTAAAAAACCTGGGTTCAGATGGTCCGGCTGATAGTACCCTGTAAGGACTCCAGGGATACAGGATGAGCAGCGTTTGTACTCCATGTTAGGAGCAGCTGCACATGGCGTCTGTTCCTCATGTCAGAGGCGGCCATTTCTTTTTGAGCTAAGTTAGTGGCCTGCCACTGAGTAGTGCTCCCAGTCTTAATGACAAAGGTAGACGCATTCTACTTCACCCAGCCATGATGGTTGTCAAACAGCTACCATTACAAGCTTAATACCGTAATATGGTTGAGTGGAGATAAGAAAGAAGAAGAAGAAGACACAAAATATTCAATCAGGTTTTCCCATATATTCTTTCTCTAACTGTATAAAGATCTATGAAATATTTTCAAAGATTTTTGTGTTACGTGGCGTTAACTTCATTTAAAGTAAGCAAACACACGTTGAACTATATTATTGTGTGTCTAACAATATTTAATAATAAAAATCAAACATATAAAAAGTCGGTGAATGAGTGGGTAAAACTCTTGATTCCTGACAGTCATGAACCGGGATTGAATCCCATGTTAACATTTTGTTTAATATGTGAATAACCTTCACATTCATTGTGTCAATTATCATGAACTAGGTTGTTCTTGTTGAGCGGTACCTAATAAAGTGATTTTGGAAACAAATAAAAATCAAATATTATTTTAAAGATTCAATATAGATTTAATGAGAAGATTTCATTATATTCAATAATATTATGTGAATTATATTCCACACACACCTTAGAATACACACGGAGAATATATTTAAAAGACAAAAGCTAACAGCGACAAGTTACTTCATTGTAAAGATATAAGCTTGGCAAACTTTTGGACAATAATCTCCTTCAACAAGCTGTAATACAAGCTTGTATTCAATTCAGAAATCTTATATTTCGTAAAATTTTGAATGAAAATCCTCTAAGTCGATGTATTTATTTTTATTAACAATATATACTCAGGAACAAAAGCTTAAGGAATTGGAAGGTATTTTATTTCGCCGGTCTCGTCTATTTTTTAAAAGAAGTCATTGTATTCAGACTGTTGAAGGAGGTTATTGTCCGAAAGCTCGCCAAACTTATATCTCTTCAATAAAGTAACTTGTCGCTGTAACCTTTAATCTCTTCTTAACAATGATATCAAGTAATTTCTCCTATAGGAATACACACACAGAGAGAATATATCATGAGTATATTAAGGTAGTGGGTAGGACAGTATATGCAAAGTAGTCTATTTTTCTAAATAAAACTCTAATACACTAGAACAACCTCCCTGTGGGGGGTCGGTGGAAGGATAATCTAAACCGTTGGTTTTCGACCACTACGACCCGGGTTCGATTCCCGCATTTGGCACTTTTTTTCTGATATAAAAAATAAATGCTCCAATGGCCCCCGATCCTTGCAAAAGTCCAACCCCACCAGCGAGTGCAAGTAACCAAACACGGCACTCTGGCACATTTGTAAGTGTAAAGTCAAACTGCTTTTCACAAGTGTAGATATGTGATGCACTTACAGTAAAATCAGTCGCCTACTTCTACCTACCATGATTATCATGGCCTGTACCAAGTGTACTAGGGATAAGCAAAAAAAAAAAAAAACCTCCCTGTAAAGGAAACCTAATTGCAGATACAAAGTGTTCTTTAGGGAGAGGTGTCCTCTTACCGGAGAGTTACTAAATAGTAAAAATGGTAATTTTGCAGATGAAAACTGTCCTTTGTAGAGAGGTGTCCCCTAGTGGGGTGTCCGCTAAAGGGAGGTTCTACTGTATATATTATTATCACAACATATGGTAGATTCAATAAACTCCTTTATTGGCTAACGTCAAACTATGTAAATAATATTGTACAAAAGTGAAATTGTAGTGGTATCAGGTGGATAAATTAAGAAATAAACGATAAGGAGAATTTGATATTTGCGGAAGAGCGATTGCTCGAAGCATATTATATATTTATAAATGTATGTAATTCTGCTGTCCTCAAAGCTTATGTCCATAGTTCTTCTAAAATACCTATTCCAAGAGTCTACCAACAATATCACTATAAAAGGAAGTTCCAAAAATGCAATATAACAGCGGTATGGTAGATTAAACTGGCGAAACCGCTGGGAGGGTTCACCACTGATGAGCTAGGCCCTCCCATTAATTTTTCCTCTGCAGTAAGGACAGTAGAAATTGTTTATTTTCAAAAAGAATCTTACGCCTTTAAAATAATTTCGAATTTTGATGAGGAGATGTTTTTTTCTTAATTTATTCACCTTATCCCAGTACAATATCACTTTTGTACTGTTTTTCACTATAGATAATAATGTAAAACAATTATCATATATAGTGTCAAATCACTAAATGAAACATACGACCAGTTAATTACGAGCAGACGAATTCTTACAGACGATTTCGATTTAATCCCAGCAGACGTATGGCTTAAAAAAAAAAAATTGAAATTAAGAACACCACATAAAAATTTATAACAGAGTCATTAACTCTGGCCTGTCATTGGTGGTTGCACCTATGACGTCATTTTTCCAGTGATTAATTAAACAAAATTGATCAGGTGCTACTTTTTCTCGCGTTTTCATTCAAAGGTGAAGTTAGTCTTTTTCATATAGTTCCCGGAATGAGAAATTCTACGCAACATTCCCCTTCTCGAGAATTTTTCTCGAGGATAAAAAAAAATGTTCAAAAATTTAATTAAAAAACAGTTTTGTTCCAGTAAAAAACTAATTAAATTAACAATGATGATGAATTATTAAAGAGGTTGATGTAAAAGTCAGGCTTGTAGATTCATTTACTTTCAAAATAAATATTTTTATACATTATATTTCAATAATATAATCCCTAAAAAGACGCCTCTCCCGTCAAAATAAACGTCAAAACTAGACGTAAATTTAGTATACCTTGTATCAATATTCACATGACAATATCAAGCTCTCATGGATAAGTTTCTGTTGTGAAAATTGGAAACTATTATAGGCGCGTATGATTCTTTTTAAAAATTAAACAATTTCTACTCTCCTTACTGCAATGGAAAAAATTAATGGGAGGGACTGGCTCATCAGTGGTGAACCCTCCCAGCGGTTTCATCAGTTTAATCTACCATACCGCAGTTATATTGCATTTTTCGATATTCCTTTTATAGTGAGACTGATCCTAGACTCTTGGAACGGGTATATTTAGATTAACTATAGACATATAAGCTTTGAGGATATCAGAATTACATATAATTATAAATATATTAAATATTGACCATTGATTATATATATTAAACTATCATCCTATAGTCGACTCTAACATATTTGCATTTCTATGAGAATTAAGTTGCCGTGTCCATGCTCTTCATTGAAAAAAGAAGGTCCCGTTGCTACGTTTGGCATCTTGGACCACAATTTGATCAAATACTATCGGCCTAAAATAAATCCATGTATAAGCAAAAATACATTCAACCGAAAGAAATCTATATTATACACTTGTATGTTGTTTTTTTTTTGCCTGTCCCTAGTACATGTGGTACAGGCCATGATAACATGGTGGGTAGAAGTAGGCGACTGTTTTTACTGTAAGTGCACCACATGTCTACACATGTGAAAAGCAGTTCGACTTTCCAATTACAAATATGCCTGAGCACCGTTTGGTTATTTGCACTTGCGGTTGGGGTTGGACTTTTTCAAGAATCGGGGGCCAACTGGAGCATTTTTTAAATCAGAAAAAGTTCCCAATGCGGGAATCGAACCCGGGTCGTATCGGTGGAAAACCAAGGGTTTAGACATCCTTCCACCGTGACCTCTTTGTAAATATCGTAATTCACTGTATGAATATTTCAAAATTGTCTTTCTTGGATTGAAGATTCTAAACGGTACAACTTGATTTAAGCCATATTTCTTTCTTTCTTCAGTTTCTTAGATACTGTGAGTCAGTCGTATAACGGTCCGTAGTTTAATACGGCCTCGTGGTAGCTCCTGTAGACACGAACCAAACGTTGCAACCCTCGTAGTCGCTCCTGTAGATTCTTGTAGCTTACCTCGTCGACAGAATGTTGTATCGCTAGATAGAGATGTAGCCAGGAGTTGACAAGATTAGGTGTTGGTTCTATTAGGCCACCACGGACAAAGGAAATATTAGAAATACCCTACTGACTGACTTCTATATATCTACATATTCCTAAAGCAATAACTCCTGCCCAGAAGTCCTCCTCTACGTAAGGGACTGCCCTGTAGTACGGTGTTGTGAGCCGCTACGGTAACCGTGAACTGTGAAATGTGGCTGACTAACGGGGCAATGGCACCTCTCCTTTTCATGGATGGGCAAGACACCAACATCTAAATAAACCCTGCCCAGAAGTCCTCCTCTACGTGGGGAGAAGCAGCACAAGTAAGGGACTGTCCTGTAGTACGGTGTCGTGAACCTCTACGGTAACCGTGAACAGGGAACTGTGGCTGACTAACGGGGCAATGGTACCTCTCCTTTTCATGGAGTGGACAAGACACCAACATTTAAATAAACCCTGCCCAGAAGTCCTCCTCTACGTGGGGAGAAGCAGCACAAAAAAGGGACTGTCCTGTAGTACGGTGTCGTGAGCCACTACGGTAACCGTGAACAGGGAACTCTGAAATGTGGCTGACTAACGGGGCAATGGTATCCCCCCAATCCATAGAGTGGACAAGACACCAACATCTAAATAAACCCTGCTCAGAATTCCTTCTCTACGTGGGGAGAAGCAGCACAAGTAAGGGACTGCCCTGTAGTACGGTGTCGTGAGCCGCTACGGTAACCGTGAACAGGGAAATGTGGCTGACAAACGGGGCAATGGCACTTCCATGGAGTGGACAAGACACCAACATTTAAATAAACCCTGCCCAGAAGTCCTCCTCTACGTGGGGAGAAGTAGCACAAGTAAGGGACTGCCTTGTAGTACGGTGTCGTGAGCCGCTACGGTAACCGTGAACAAGGAAATGTGGCTGACTAACGGAGCAATGGCACCTCTCCTTTCCATGGAGTGGACAAGACACCACCAAAGCAATAATTGAGTATACCAAGAGGATATATGCATTTCTACATATATCCAAGCATGCAAATACACTACACCCATTATCCAGAATTAAAACCACGAGATGAAAATAATTTGGACACCATATCATACAATTATAACAATATAAGCATATAATATAGTGATATTTATATTTTAAAATATACATATAATACGAAAATACAGCTCTTGTATGATAATAGTAAAAAGAATAGTAAAGAACCCTATCAAATGAGAAAGGAAAATAACTTTTTAAAAGCCAAGTTTCAAATTAGTTCCTTAGAACGAATACTAAGCGGAAAGCTCCAATCCTCAAGGGAAAAAAATATTCTGCCAAAAAAAAAAAAACTTATTTTTTTTATTATTCTAACTTTCAAATCCTCTCAATTTGAACTTTTAAAAAACTCTTTCTTCCAAGTAAGTTGAGAAGATAGCCCATTGGATTGGCTTTATTAAAACGATATTGCATTTTTTTATATTTACAAATTTTATTTCGTTAAACCCACCCTCTCTCCATTTAGGCTTAATTTTCATATTTTTACTTTTTTTAAATATATATATAAATGTGATATAGCCTTAGGTTTAATTGTAAACCCCCTTTGGGTGTCGTTTGGTATTTTATTTTACCGTAAATAAGAATAGATATAATCATCGTTTGGTTTTTAAATTGAGTTATAATCGACTGTTGTTTTACCCTAATGGATGATGGGTAATGGGAAATTTCGTCTGCTCGAATTTTTATTACTTTTTATTTTATTTTTTTAAATACAGATTAATGGTCTATATCATATATGACATATATATATATTTATGGAGAGCTAATATATACATGAAACTATTATTTCGTAAATAATTAAAATATATATTTTTTAAATTTTATACAGTCTATATTTTATACGTATATAATTTTATTTATGAGAGCAATGGTTACCCAAAAATTATCTGAAAAAGTAAAAATCAAAATCAGGTAAAAATTTTCTTTTAAATTTAAATTTGCAAGCTTTCGAGCAAATATACTGTTAGTATAATATTCTTCTTGGAAATATTTAGACGAAAAAACGAAATAAAGAAGAAGAGTTTCTTTTATTATAAATATTTCAAAGCAAGCTTTCGGGCAAAAAAACCCTTCTACAGGCGTGTTATAATTAGAGAGATTTTAAGAATTAATATATAAGGAATTTTTTATGCTTGAAGTTTGAAACTATAGGGGAATATGCCAATGTAAACACCCGCTCACGCGACCACCTCAAAACCTAAGTAATATTGATTTCTAGCTATCTTGTTGAGGTTATTACTGCAAGGTCAAGAGAGCATGATATGCATCTGGAAGTTCTATTTTTCGGTTAATGCTGTTATGTCTGTGGGATTCTATTGACTCGAGAACTAATCGTTGGTGCTGGTTATGAATGTTTCTATAATGTATAGTGGGGTGGTTGGTGTTAAAAGGATGGCCAGTATTGAGAGTGTGCTGATAAAGGAGGGACCTGGTGTCATGATTGGAGATGTTTCGAGAATGTTCAGACATTCTGATGGCAACGGATCTACCTGTCTCGCCAACGTATGTGGCAGAGCATTGCTCACACGAGACAGAGTAGACAGCGCCAACAGAATGGAGGGGATCTGGGGGGGGCATACGATTTAGTGTATGGGTGACGGAGGGATGTGAGCAGGTTGGAGGAGTTCTTATATATGATGCGGATACCATATGTCTTGAGGCTTCTAGCTATATCAACTGAGGAGGGGGAGTAGGGCAGGAAACATAATGATCTATATATTATAGGTGGATTGGAGGGACCAGGTGTATATGAATATCTGCTGATAAATTCAAGTGGAAATGATGCTTTAGAGAGGTGCGATATGATGAGATTTCTCTCTGTTTCTTTGAATATGTCAAGTGAGCAGTGAGTAAATATTCTTTTAGTGAGGGTTCTTATTATGTTAATTTTGTGGGAAATAGGACAGTGTGATATAGCTAGAAGCCTCAAGACATATGGTATCCGCATCATATATAAGAACTCCTCCAACCTGCTCACATCCCTCCGTCACCCATACACTAAATCGTATGCCCCCCCAGATCCCCTCCATTCTGTTGGCGCTGTCTACTCTGTCTCGTGTGAGCAATGCTCTGCCACATACGTTGGCGAGACAGGTAGATCCGTTGCCATCAGAATGTCTGAACATTCTCGAAACATCTCCAATCATGACACCAGGTCCCTCCTTTATCAGCACACTCTCAATACTGGCCATCCTTTTAACACCAACCACCCCACTATACATTATAGAAACATTCATAA
This sequence comes from Cordylochernes scorpioides, assembly GCA_030710605.1. Taxonomy (NCBI): domain Eukaryota; kingdom Metazoa; phylum Arthropoda; class Arachnida; order Pseudoscorpiones; family Chernetidae; genus Cordylochernes; species Cordylochernes scorpioides. The sequence goes on from CP092863.1 coordinate 113,767,315, forward strand.
CCAGCACCAACGATTAGTTCTCGAGTCAATAGAATCCCACAGACATAACAGCATTAACCGAAAAATAGAACTTCCAGATGCATATCATGCTCTCTTGACCTTGCAGTAATAACCTCAACAAGATAGCTAGAGATCAATATTACTTAGGTTTTGAGGTGGTCGCGTGAGCGGGTGCTTACATTGGCATATTCCCCTATAGTTTCAAACTTCAAGCATAAAAAATTCCTTATATATTAATTCTTAAAATCTCTCTAATTATAACACGCCTTTAGAAGGGTTTTTTTCCCGAAAGCTTGCTTTGAAATATTTATAATAAAAGAAACTCTTCTTCTTTATTTCGTTTTTTCGTCTAAATATACTGTTCTTCAACGGGCTGATATTCTATGTACAATCTCTTAATAATATTTATACAGAATAATTGAAAACTTTTGTTATTAGCATGTGCTCTCGCGGGCAATTTTATTTATATTTAATATTTCTTATTTATTATACATTTATTCTCTTCCTTATTATATAATATAACAAAAAAATATATTTTAAATATTTTTAATAATGTCCAATTTTTTATTAGAATTTTTCTCAACCTTCTATAATAAGAATCATGGGAGATATATATTGAAATAGTGCGGTATATTTGCATATATACACTCATGGACAAACTTAAGGAATTGGAAAGTTTTTTGAAGGAAACCGAGGACGTTCACACTTGGTTATCTCGTGTCTTCACAATAAAGGTCACTGTAATATCTTTCATAGTTATAATCCCGATATACATGTTGAAAGGTACAACTTCCTTAAGTTTTGTCCATGAGTGTATCTTTCAGAGTTATTGTCTTAATCCCGATATACATGCTAAAATGTACAACTTCCTTAAGTTTTGTCCATGAGTGTATATTTCAGAGTTATTGTCTGAATTCCGATATACATGCTAAAAGGCACAACTTCCTTAAGTTTTGTCCATGAGTGTATCTTCAGAGTTATTGTCTGAATCCCGATATACATGATAAAAGGTAAAACTTCCTTATGTTTTGTCCATGAGTGGATATGCAACATAGAAGACACGTCGCTTGTAATTCAAATATGCAAAATTATTTATTAATGACGTCTGCACACGTCTAGACGTGTTAATTAATTAATTATTTAAGTCGAGAAGAATATTAGAAGGCCAAGCTATGAAACATATTAAGGAATTAACACTAAATTATTAATATGTTATTGTCCAATGAATAATTTCCTAATTATTCTCCATAAATTTATTAAAATAAAATTATTTATTTATTCGCCATTATATATTCACCTATAAGGTAATATACGGAAAACATTTTATTATTCATCAGCGAATATACTCGGCTTCGCCCGGTTTTTACCCGAGTAAAGGTTTGCCTAACGAACATTTGTTAAAACGATTCTAGAAAACATCCAACAAACCCTACTGAATCTATACCTGTCAAGATAACTTTATGTTTGATACTCTGCTCCACCTAGCTGTTCACACATTGCTGTGTTTGAACAAAAAGATAGTTTTGATACCTCAAACATAATTTATTAATGATCAAATGTATACAATACATAAAAATGAAAATTAACAAAAAAATTATCCCTACATATATGTTTCTTTTTGCTTATCCCTAGTACACGTGGTACAGGCCATGATAATCATGGTGGGCAGTTAGCGACTGCTTTTACTGTAAGCGCACCACATGTCTACACATGTGAAAAGCAGTTCGACTTTGCACTTACAAAGCCCCGTTTGGTTACTTGCATTCGCTGGTGGGGTTGGACTTTTGCTAGAATCGGGGGCCAATGGAGCATTTTTTTCAAACAGAAAAAAAAGTGTTCAATGCGGGAATCGAACCCGGGTCGTAGTGGTCGAAATCCAAACGGTTCCACCGACCCCCCTCTAAATATATGTAATTTGAATATAACATATGTACAAAACATAGATATACATAGTTTATTATACCAAATTTATAAAAAATTGTCTGCTATTATATTCACATTTTTTCTAACATTTTATTCTCTTATATTCAAACTAGCCGAATGATCCGGGCAACGCCCGTGTTTTACCCGATTGAATGTTTTGATTCAAATACTATTTGTTACAATTATAAATTGTGGTCATGTGGCCTAGTGGTCATGGCATCTGCCCGGTAAGCGGAAGGTCGTGGGTTCGATTCCCATCCCTTGACACTTTTTTATTTTATCCATTCTGACCAAAATCTATCCGTGAACTTCACACAGTGAACTTCACACAGACAGAATAAGGCAATTATATAAGTAGATAAGATAGTTTTAATCTAAAATGAGAAAGCTGATTTGTTATCTCGGTATTTGACATTTCCCTACCTGACGATATTTAAGGAAATATCATTGGTTATGCAACACATTAGCTCCTACTTATTTCCATACCAAACAATAAAATGGCAGAAGAACGTCCTGGTCTAATTTGATATGCTGCTAGTAGTTTCCGATTGGTCCGTCACGTACGCACTTCCTATTGGTTATCAAGATCTTCCTTATTGTTTGGCTGTCTTCTATATATTTCTATAGCGTACAATACATATTGTTTTTTTTTTATTTACGTGTGGAATTTATAGTATTTTCAACAATAATACAATATTGGTTGAGGATACAATGTTTAATGTGGAGCATGTAATAATAATAGTGATAATAATATATTTAATAATATGATAGCACAGGAATTGAAAGTCAATTATATAACACACAGTAATACAACAGTATTTAGTCCAGTCCGAAATACTAATTTAAAATTTGCATACTCGTTAAAATAGCAAACGACTGATGACTATACTATTAATGATAGTAATAATCATGATAATAATAATAATAATATAATCATGATACTTAACATGTGTTAGAGCAATATTCGTTGGGCAACCATTCACTCTGAAAGAAGCCGGTCATTAAACAAGTAATAAATAAAATTTGCATATATATATATAATAAAATGAGCATATCCTGAACACTCACATTGACAATTTAGATGGCAGAGCGCCATCTATTGGAACAAAAATCAACTAAACGTCAAGATATTCCTTTTTTTGTTTTTAATATTAACATCTGACCTTTTTTATATTTTTTCTCATTTTTTCATATATATATATTTATATATATGTCATAATATATGATCTTCCAGGAATAATAAAGTAAACCTACAGTCGACGAGAGAGAGAGACGTCGATAGAATACAACTAAGTTACGACCATTTTGGCCACATTCCTGAGGGGGCTTTTCTGGGAACCCTGCCGGACTATTTTTAGATAGTCGGGGGGTGGTGGCCACACAGGACGGTGGTTCGGCAGTGACAGCCCCACGCGCTACCTCTCTCTCTCGGTTTGCTGGGTCCCATCTTCCAAACTGGTTGTTTCCTTATTTCTCTCTCCCCACATTATTATCATAATGCCACATTGAAAGTCGACAGGATCATATCACAGAAAGAGTCGACAGGATCATATCACAGAAGAGTCGACAGGATAAGACCTGGCCGGGAAGCAAATCCCTCATATACCGGAGTATGAAGAAACAAGAAGCCAAGCCACGATGATCGGCCAAACCCAACTCAACTGTAACCACTCCTCTTCGAGCCCTCAACCCCTTCTTCGCCAACCTTTGAACCGTGATCCCGAAGAAGTATTCACCTACGACGGAGATGGAGCTGCCACACACTTCTTCCAGCACTAGACCTGCCCAAGAACGATCGCCGCGCCAGAGCAGGACACCTTCCATCATCATGGACAAGACTCCGCCATATCCCTGCCGCTACTGTGATGTACAACACTGGTACGCACAGTGTCACAGACAGAACTCTCCCGAATCTCAATGAACTTACCTGCTCTCTAAACCAGCATAACCTGTAAGTGAAATTGTTTTACCCCTTCCATTCATTCTTTAAAGAACTCACTCCTTGTAAACTCTGATGCCAATCTTTACATAATTAGCTCCATTTATTTTCTCCACGCCTATTAACAATGGTTTATTCTCCATACTATTTAACTAGATATTTGTAACCCATTTAATTAGTTATCTTACCATTAGAATTTAACAATCGTCATTTTAATTAAATAATTTTCATTTTAACGTAACTTAAAAAAAAGGGAATTCTACCTATTAACGCTTTACGATTTTTACTATTAACAATAGATTTTTCATAATCAATTTATTTATAAAAATATGCCTCCAGCACCTAAACTTTTGTATGTCTATGTGTATATGACCTCTCCTACTTGTAAGCACGGCTCACGAAAAATAATTTCTTTCCCTAATCGATTCAAAATTCAACCTGTAATTCAGGCGTCGAAGAATTCCAACCACCACGTGAGCCTTGCTTACAACCAACCCTTGGTGACTCTTATCTATCTTCCCCTTAATGTCCCACTCATTCTTACAACCTTGTCAACCTTATACCAGCTCAGGACCTTTTATAGAATTATTGATTAATCAATTATTGAACATTATTGCAAACAATATTGTCATTTCAAAATCCTAATCTTCGCCCTTCATTTATGATAATATATTTCGTAGTTCATCTCTAGCATATCCACCAACCCACACCATCTAGCCAATGGTGTGTTCGTCACAGGATGCAGATTGACTAACTGCTAGATATTTATCAACTCCTTTTTGTTCGCACTTGAACAATCTGCATCGAGCGACACAGTTCGCTTCTTCTTCTCGCGCCACACGTTCGCCACACGGACCCTGTCTTCAAATCTATGTTTGTCCCTTGTCCAAACCAGCACGATATAGCCTACCTCCGATATTTCCCACGGAGGTACGTTAAACATCGTCGCTGATTCTGTCCGGTCCGTCATCATTTCGCGCAGACATGAGTTTTACGTTCAACCCACCGCGAAATCATCGCCTTGCACAAGCTCCCACGACGGTTCAAACACCTCGTGTCCGAGCAGCTTGTCACTTGTAACGGACAACGCAGTCCTCGTCCCAATTTTTGGCACTGTGCGCGCATAGTTTCCGCAAATTAAATATAAGTCCATTCGACTTCCTCCCCTACACACGGGACTTTTCCCCTCGGACTCGCTACACAAGTAACTACATAGATAAGGTAGAATGGCCCAGGGCAAGTTTCCCCTCGCCCTGTTCGCCAAGGTTCTAACATTGTATGTAGTTCTATATTTACCTCAGTCCTGAGCTCACACAATTGCCAACCTCAACCTCATTTCTCATACTCTACACCTATAGCATAGAAAGCCCATGCCAAGTTTCCCCTTGCCATGTCCGCCTGAAAAATATCTTAAAGTGTAGAGTTCCCCAGTCTTAATGATCTTCAGAATTTCATCATATGTTTGTGACTCTTCTTCTCCTTGTTCACACTCCTCAATAACATTTCCCTTATAATACATTAGATGTTATTGTATATAGCCTTTTATAACCTTGATACTTTCAAGAATTTCCTTAAATATCAAACTCTCCGGTGTTGTAAAACTGCTTTAAATAATATTTACTTGTGTACTATTCAATATTTTATTTACATAAAACTATGTCACCATAACCTTAATTAATTTCAACTGTAAAATTACTTCTCTATCCCTGGCTTCACCAGCTTTAAGTATACTCAAACCATGTTCAGCCTTCTTCAACGGGGGCCATATGTCATAATATATGCTCTTCCAGGAATAATAAAGTAAACCTACAGTCAACGAGAGAGAGACGTCGATAGAATACAACTAAGTTACGACCATTTTGGCCACATTCCTGAGGGGGCTTTTCTGGGAACCCTGCCGGACTATTTTTAGATAGTCGGGGGGTGGTGGCCACACAGGACGGTGGTTCGGCAGTGACAGCCCCACGCGCTACCTCTCTCTCTCGGTTTGCTGGGTCCCATCTTCCAAACTGGTTGTTTCCTTATTTCTCTCTCCCCACATTATTATCATAATGCCACATTGAAAGTCGACAGGATCATATCACATATATATATATATATATATATATATATATATATATATAATAAATAGTTATTTAATTTTATAGTCCAGTTTTGTATTAAGATTATCTTCACTATTCTTCACTATAAATAGTGAAGATAATCTTAATACAAAACTGGACTATAAAATTAAATAACTATTTATTATTATAATTAATTTTTTTTTTTAAAACGCGAAAAACGGTCTTTATTCAGTTAAAAGAGGCAAATACAGTCGGCAGTCAGAGGGGAAGGGGCATCAAGAAGGAGTCGATCTATCTGTTGTAGTCTTTCCGTCTATTTCCATTTCTATACATGGCGGAGGGGTTGTCTTCACTTCTAGGGGAGTGGGCTTAGGTTTTTTATCTAGGTTCCTGTCTTCTTGTTGGTCAGAGTTGTCGTGTTGAGACGCATTAAGCGGTCACTTCTTCGTCGGGTATTTTGCATCGAGGATTGCATCGTATACTGCATTATACTTGTCGATCTCCGTTTGAATTAACCTCAATTTGCCTATTTTATCGTTGAGTGCTCTTTTTTGGTCGGTATTGAGGTCTCTGAAGTTTTTTGACTTAAAATCTTCACATTTCTTGAGGTAGCAGGAGGTCCTATACTCCAGGTCGGGGTGCAGTTCAAGCTGTTGACAGACCTTGGTCTGTCTAGAAATACCTGCCCTTTTGAATACCAACGCGATGATCCTTTCCATTTTAGGGTTGTCTCTGTGCTCGCAGTCTATCAACTCCCTCTGGAGTTGAGAGGAGTCCATCGACCACTGTGAGCATCTGGCTGATGTGTCTTCGTCAAAGTCTTCGGTTCCTGCGTCGGTCCTCGATTCAGAACACGGGTGGATGGCTGTTCTTCCACCAGGGGGGACTGGTATTGTTTCCTCGCAGAATTCGGTTTCGAATTGCGAGGACGTCATTGATAAATCGGACTTGATGGAAAGAGCGTCGTCATCTGAATCGTTTCCGTCTTTCATTAGAATGGATTGTACGACAGGGATTTCGTTGGGGGGAGTCTCGAGATTGTCAGCCTCAGCAGAACTAGCGACGTTAATCCTTTTCACTTCAATATTCATCGAGATGTTCTTGGGAAGTGGGGTTTCGATTGTTGGTGGACTTGGTTTTGGCCTTTTGCCCTGGTCAGTACACTCCTCTACGGTGTTGTCGTTAGACGTCTCAGACAGTGTTCTCTTTCTGCCCAAGGTTTCATCATTCGCGGTGGTTTTCACTGTAACTTTTTCTCCTGATGGGCCTGGCACAGCGGGTGGGGCTGTGGGATTGATGACTTCTGAATAAGTTCTTGTGATGTTGGCTCTGATTTCCGGGTTGAATGGGCATTTGGATTTAATATGTCCTTGTCTCTTACATCTCAGGCAGATGGTGTCTTCACCCACAAAGACCTTAAAGGTCCTCTGCATGTAGTCGATTGGGATGATTGCCGGCATGTCGGTTGATTCTCTTCTCTTCAGCACGACCTCTCTTCTAAGAGATGAAAGGTGTTTAAATAGTGGGTTCTCGGTGGGGAAAGGCAGGGGCCTGATGCTGAGGATCTCTCCGAATGGCGCCAGGGCTTTGGTGACCTCTTCATCCGGGATGAAGGCAAGGATTCCCGATAGAATGTATTTCTTTGGGGGGTTGAATAGGGGCGTTGGGTAGATGGTGTTGCCTCTGACTGCAAAGCCGTTGTTAATAAGCAGTAAGGCTTGTTCACCGTTGGCAACCGATACAACGGCCTGGTTGTTCATTTTTCCAACCGAGTGGATGTTTTCATGTCCTATTATTTTGGCTATTGAGGAAAAGTGCTCCTCAGCACTGCACTCTGAGAGGGCGGTGAATTGGATGGTGGAGTTTATGTTTTTACTTCTTTTTTCGTATGTTTCTTTTCGAGATTCTTCAAATTTTTTCCACTCTTGAGGCGAAAATTGTCTTCTTTGGGTATGCAAATTGTCTTGTTTGTTTTTCTTTTGAGATGGTAATTCAGCGATTGATGGCTTTGATGTAAATGAGATTTCTTCATGAGGGTGAGCAACCAATGAGACTACCGCAGCAGATGACGTGTTTGATGACGCAACGACCAACTTGGCCGTTGCCATGGTAATGATGCAAAGCTACGACTTGTAGCTTTGCTAAATTATGAAAAATAGGAAGATATGAAATTTGATGAGATTTTCTGAGAGATGGGTTGAAATGATGCCTGAATTAAGGCGAACAAGATGATATGAAATTAGTTAAATAAAAATTGACTTTACGGGATGAAAAAGGCGAAATACACGGAGCTCGTGCGACGCGTGGCCGCACGGTCGGTATATATCGGTATATATAATTAATTTAGATTTAGCTTGCTAATCTAATCAAATCTAATTGATATAAATTATCATTATTATCAGTTTGCTCCTTAAGTTTTAAAATTAGAATCACTGTTATAATTTTGTTATATAGTTTCTACACTATATATATATATATATATTATACATTATGACAAAATCTCTATTCGATATAATTGAAAAATAAGATTTAACTAGAAATTGTCATACACAATTATAGCAACATATTATATATTTAAAATATATTATAATTTAAATATTTCATATATAATCTAATCGGCAAAAATATTTTTACATTACATTTTATATTTTTTTCATGATAATAAAAATTTATGAGTATCGATTAAATAATGATTTCTTATTATGAATCGAAATTATCAGAATTAAATTCCCATCAAAAATAAAATCCTAGGTATTTATAGTGAATATAAGTTATCAGCGCAGGTGTTTATACTAATAAAATTATACCAACTACGTATACACTAACAACAACAACAACAATAAAAAAAAACAACAAGCCGTTCAATTTGCCACCTAGCGTGCCGCCAAATGCTTCTAAGAAAATACAATCGTCTGCTTTTTTTTGTTTTGTTGTCGTTTGGGCAGAAATATTGTGGATTCTCTTTTTGTCTACTTCATATATATATATGTAATATTGCGTTGAGATCCTGTCGACTCTCTGTGATAACGCGTTGAGGATCCTGTCGACTATCTGTAATATTGTGTTGAGGATCCTGTCGACTATCTGTAATAATGTGTTGAGATCCTGACGACTCTCTGTAATAATACGTTGGGGTTTGGTAAGCTTATTGTAGAACCTCGTCGACTCTCGCTATAAGTTGTGGCAACCGAGGGTCAAACCTGTAGTAACCGCGAGGGACAGTCAGGGGTGGAGAGTTTTCCAGTGCCTCTCTGCACCTTGTAGGACCTTTAACAGTTCTCACAAAGTACAGGCAGTCGTGGTCGAGGCAGAGTGGAAAACTGGGGAATGTCCACACACACAAAACGAAGAGACACAGTTGAAAGAAAGTTCCTTGAATAGATAAAAAGCGAGCCAAGAGCAAAGATGGAGATAGAAGATTCCTTACTGTTTTACATGGTGAATGAGGGTGAACTTGGAGACAACCGGTGACGCGCTGATGGGGAACTGGACTGAACTGGCTGTTGCTACGCGGCCTTTTTATACGACCGCTCTGACTAAGAGAATTGGGTCATGCACGTGTCGATGGACACCGGACACTGGCGACAGACTGTCGGGGTCCAATGTATCTTTAGAAGTCACTTGTGATTCTCTCTTTGGCTCTTAACTTAGCTTTTAATCTATTATATTTTATTTATTCATCCTCAGTACATTACATCTGGAGATACAAGGACACACGTCAATTATGCGTATAATTAGTTGTAGTTTATAATTAGTTCTATATACAACATGACAATCTTGTTATACGTATTACATAATATAGGGTTATTGGTTTAAATTATCATAGATGGGCCCCGTGAGTGAAAGGGTTTATCCGGGTTTAAGCGGGTAAAGCCTCTCTAACACAGGTAAGTAATTAAAATTTCTTTAATTAATTGAAACTGTGAGGGAAAAAGGGCTATAACAAGATGTTTATTTGAATATATCTGAAAATTATCAAAATAAAACTTATGTTTAATTTAAAAGTTATGATATTCATTATAAAAGAGAACTGTAGATAAAACCTTTGTTTGCTAAAAAATAATGATGATAAAAAATGATGTTCTAAGAGATTATTGGCGGGCGTTGGAAAGGGTTAGGGGTTGAAGAATATGCAATTGTAAGTGTTGCACAGACAATCAAATACTGAGATCCAGGTGCAAAGCGAGGATATAGACTTGTGCGTCTTCCTAGGCAATGTTTCACCTGTGATCCTGTATAAGGTTACAGTGCTTTGTCACAATTGTAGGGTTATTGGGTTGAAAAGATGTTGAAGAAAATAATTAATATGCTTGAAAGGGGTGGTAGAGCCATGCGATAAGTAGAATTGTTGTAGCGACAGTAAGTTGTCTGACTTGACTTGAAATCAAAGGTTGATTGTGGTCCGCTAGAGCTGAAAAAAATTGAAAATTGAAAAATGTGAACGCTTTGTGCATGCGTTGGTGATGTGCTCTGCGGATGATTGAAATAAACTTTTGAAACGTGTTCAGACCAAAAAGTTGAGACTTGTACTTCTGGGGAACGGTGTTTTCAAAGAGTTTGTTGATTTACGAAATCAAAAGAAAAATTGTCAAGCAGTACTGTCGTTTCTAGCAATGGCTGAAATAGGTAGTGAGAAAGTATAGGGAATTAGTTAAAGAATATGATTGTTGAAAACGATTGTTGTAGATGCCCGATAGTTGATGATAAACATTGTCATATAATAAAGTTATTTAAACAAAAATATAGTGAATAAAAAGATAGAAATATGATTGCGGATAACAACAGTATAAGGGGATAAAATCAAACATGTAATATATTAAAGACATAATAATGAATTAGCAAAATATAAAAGATATAATAATGAGAATTAGTAATATATAAAAGATATAATAATGAATTAAAAATGATTATTGAAAGAATTAAATGTTTTGCCATACTAAAATAATATGTTGGAATAAAAATTTGATTATATAATTGAAAAGTAAAAAAAAAATAAAAATAAAAATAATTATTCAAGATTTTATACAAAGTTATTATATAATATAATTAAAGGATATTAATGATTAGATAAATGTTAAGTAGGAACAAAAATTGTCTCTTTGGAATAAAAGTTACAACTGTGGTGTGTAACTAGGTCATTTCCCTTTTGGTACACATTGGTGTTTCTATGCCTCTCTGAACAGGGAATACGTGAATTGATCTTTTCGTTTGTCCTCAATGCTGGTATGTAGAGAATGATTTCTCTTTTGCATCATAAAGTCTATAAGACTTAACCAAGTTGTTTTAATTGGTGACCTCAATAAGCATATAAAATCTTTAATGTATGTTGTGTTGTGTTTTAAGGCGTTGGTGAGATGTGTAAGAAATATATTCAACTTTGGGGATGGCTGATGATGGCTGAATGTGTTGGAGTATAGAAAAACAAAGACATGTAGTATACAAATATAAAATAAATGATAACTTGATTGATTCTTAAAAATGGATGGCATTGAAGAAGATGATTGTAATATATAACAATAAAGGGTTAACATTATGAAAGATGGCGTTCTAGTTTAGAAAAAAATATTCCATACTGGGCGTGAAAATAATGTAAAAGTCGTAAAACACATAATGATAATTAAAGATATAAAGTGTTATAATATTTCAATATTAAAGTTCAAATTAATAAGTAAATTGGGTAATGATTGGTAAGTCAATATTATAAGTGCTGCAATCTATCCATTCTGCGAGCTGGAACACGTGTCAGGTACAGGCGTACTGGAATTAGAGGTGTCATGTCAACATGGCGGCTGTAACTGGAGATGTCAACATAGCGGCCATAATTGTTGTTCTTTCCGACGCAGCGGTCGTCATCTCCTGATTTATGTTGCTTACACAAAGTAATAGGACGTATTAGGTTATTTAATTGGGTATTTGAAAGATATAGTTTTCTTGGTGTTCGTAAGCGTTGTGTCTCGACGATGTTGCGGACTTAAAAAAAAAATGTTATTCAATGATGTCAGGTTTAGATGTGAATAAAAGTGCGACTTCAATGTAGACACGCTTTGGGGTGTGAAGTGTCACAGGCATGAAGGCGTCTTTGTGGCCTATTAAGTGAGAAAAATTGTTGTGTTGCGCTGTGTGACACTAGGTGAATTGTAGGGAAAGGTGTCACGTGAAATCTTCGTTTTCGGTACAGCATCTAACTTGTTTCCGAAAAATAACAAATTTATTAGTCATGGGTGGTGGTTGTACAAACACATCGAGAATTTTCAGATTGTTATAGAGGTGGCATGTTTATTGTGAAATCTTTGTGTTCGCGACGATATGGAGCTCGTGTGGCTCGAAATAGGACGTGTTGTTAAAAGGCGCGTTAATAGATGTGGCCAATTGGAGAAAGTGATGTGGGAGTGTGTTGAAGTTCGTTCTGAGAGATGTGTGAATTATTAATAATTATGCATGTAAAAAGAAAAGGACGAGGGAGTGTAGCTATGCTGGAATTTTTAACTTGTTTTGGGGAAGGACAGTTACTTTTCTAGTTGTGCTTTTGAAGATAGTGTATCTTTCGATTTTTGTATTTAAAAAAATGCGTTTCATCTATGTTTATTAAAATTTGAATATACTTTTTAAATCGTTGATTATGTTAGTGCGAAAATTATACTTGTAAAAGGGCAATGGCATGATAGTGACTTAATTTGAATGGGGCGTGTACATAAAATAGTGAACATAACAATGATTTTTGCAAAGTTTTGTGTATTTAATTAAGACATTGGTGTTTTTTAGTATAAAAATAAGGTATTTAAAAAAAACACACAAATAAGTTTAGAATTATGATTCGAGTAATTAAAATATAATATGAGTTTTTTAATGTAAAATTGAAAGTAATGAATTAAAATTTAAAAGTTGCTTAAAATAAAGTAAAAAATGATAAATGAGGGTGTACAATATTTAAAATTTGAATTGAAATGCTATAAAAATGGTAAAATTTGATTTAAAAATAATTACAGTAAAAATAAACATTATATTTAAGGAAAATCAAGTTGTTAGCATGAAGAGAGAGTTAAGTAGATTTTTTAAAAACTCACAGTTTTTTATGATTGTTCAGTCAGGAGACTTGGTCTTTGGTTGTTGTCCTGATGACGTGGAAGGCGTCTTGTAGAGCTTGTAGAAGCTTGTGACTTCTGTTTGGCGATGGTGGCATGTCGTCTGGATGGTAGCGTTGTAAGGTCGAAGGTGGGTAACTTCTCACCGGCTTATTTTGCGGGATGTTCGGCTGTGTCGTTGGGGGGAAGATTGCTTGGTCGTTTCGTTGTAATGGCGTGCTTGTTCCTCCATCTTGCTTCTTGGCTCTTTTCTATCTATCTGGACAGTCTTTACCTTCTTCGTTGTGGTCTCTTTCGTTGTGGTAATCCTGTCGACTATCTGTAATATTGCGTTGAGATCCTGTCGACTCTCTGTGATAACGCGTTGAGGATCCTGTCGACTATCTGTAATATTGTGTTGAGGATCCTGTCGACTATCTGTAATAATGTGTTGAGATCCTGACGACTCTCTGTAATAATACGTTGGGGTTTGGTAAGCTTATTGTAGAACCTCGTCGACTCTCGCTATAAGTTGTGGCAACCGAGGGTCAAACCTGTAGTAACCGCGAGGGACAGTCAGGGGTGGAGAGTTTTCCAGTGCCTCTCTGCACCTTGTAGGACCTTTAACAGTTCTCACAAAGTACAGGCAGTCGTGGTCGAGGCAGAGTGGAAAACTGGGGAATGTCCACACACACAAAACGAAGAGACACAGTTGAAAGAAAGTTCCTTGAATAGATAAAAAGCGAGCCAAGAGCAAAGATGGAGATAGAAGATTCCTTACTGTTTTACATGGTGAATGAGGGTGAACTTGGAGACAACCGGTGACGCGCTGATGGGGAACTGGACTGAACTGGCTGTTGCTACGCGGCCTTTTTATACGACCGCTCTGACTAAGAGAATTGGGTCATGCACGTGTCGATGGACACCGGACACTGGCGACAGACTGTCGGGGTCCAATGTATCTTTAGAAGTCACTTGTGATTCTCTCTTTGGCTCTTAACTTAGCTTTTAATCTATTATATTTTATTTATTCATCCTCAGTACATTACATCTGGAGATACAAGGACACACGTCAATTATGCGTATAATTAGTTGTAGTTTATAATTAGTTCTATATACAACATGACAATCTTGTTATACGTATTACATAATATAGGGTTATTGGTTTAAATTATCATATATATATATATGTTTTCTGGAGAGAGAAACATATAATTTATATATCTTCAATATATATATATATATATGTCGTAATATTCTGTGAATCTAACAATATTATCAAAAGATCTTATCAATATTTTATATATATATATATATATTTATTTAGTCCTATATAGATAGTCGAAATATATTTGCTCAACTTGAGAAATATATTCACCAATAGGATTAGATTATTGTGTTTTGTATAAAAACAACATTACATATATATAATTTGAAATTATTTTTAATATTAAAGAATTAACCCTTTCTACTCCGCACTTTCTTATATATTATGTATTCTTAATTTTGAAAAATACGTTTAAATAATAAGCTGATTTCAATTGTGATTTCAAATTATAGTCTCGTTTATCAGGTACAATTAATGCCAAAACACATCATTGTATACGAGTATAATCGTATAAGATGGGAATTTTGTCGGGAGGATATTGATCTAAAGAGACATGGGTCGCCTCTCCCGTCAAAATAGACGTCAAAACTAGACGCCATCTATTGACCGTCGCCGCAAACTAGCGTCCTCGGGTCGGTGACAAAGCCACAACACCAGCTTTGGCAAACTGATGGCGTCTAGTTTTGACGTCTATTTTGACGGGAGAGGCGACCCTTGTCTCTTTAGACATCACTGTATAGTTAAAAAAAATATATATATAATGAAAATAAATTTTTTACAGTATTTTTTAAAACCTTCCTATATATTATCACGTGGAAAATTAGGGAAGACCAACTTCGGGATAAGACAACAATTTATTTTAGGCAAGAACAAACTATGAGTGATAAACAAAAGATAAGCAAAAGAGGGAAGTGTACAGAGTAGCAAAATATAAACATAAAAAATAATACTCTGCTAATAAAATAATAAATACTTGGTCACAATATATATATATATATATATACCGGAAAGGGCACTTCTCCCTTTAAATTTACATAAGAACAATACATTATGATGATCACCCAAGATAGTGGACATTGCTGTGATAGAGATGCATGGAGACATCTGAGGCTCTTCATTGGACACAACAACAATACAGTATACACACCCAAGATAGAGAACATTGCTGTGGTGGAGATGTATGGAGACATCTGAGGCTCTTCATTGGACACGACAACAACAATACAGTATACACACCCAAGATAGAGAACATTGCTGTGATGGAGATGCATGGAGACATCTGAGGCTCTTCATTGGACACGACAACAACAATACAGTATACACACCCAAGATAGAGAACATTGCTGTGATGGAGATGCATGGAGACATCTGAGGCTCTTCATTGGACACGACAACAATATCACCCTAGTGATAAAAGAATTACCTTTGATAAGTATTTTAGCCGGGTTATAAACATAATGCATTGTTCTATTGCATATTTTAAAGGGAGAGGTACCTCTTTTTATTCATGAATATTATCCTCCCGCAATTTTATGTTATACTAGCGGATGTGTACCCGGCTTCGCCCGGGTTTTATCCGAGTGAAAGTTTGCCTAACGAATATTATATATTATGAAGTATAATAAACAATGTTAAAGATTAGTTTTAATTATTAATCAAGATTGTGTGTGAATATGTGAGAAAGATGTAATATCGTTGTTGTTTTCTTGGCCGACTGTTTTACATATGGTGTTATCTTAAAATTGCTTGTTTTGAATATTTTTTTAGATTGAGTTGAATGAATTGCTGATTTTTTTTTTGTATTTATATATAAATAAAATTAACTCTGTTGATTTTTTTGTATTTAATCGATAACAGCGAAGTTACGCATGTTAAAGTTAGGAAAAATATTTTGATGTTAAGCAAAACCTGCTCCATCTCGTTTTACATAAATGTTGAAAATTTGGTCGAAATTGATGCATTGTAACGAAAGTTTTTAGCGAACACCACTTATGAAATTTGCATTTTATTAATATAGATAAATATATATATATATAAAGCATATAAATAAAGAGGCATATCCTGACCGCTTACATATGCATTTTAATTTTCTTTTTTACCTTATCATACACACAGACACATAAAAATATTTAAAAAAAACACAAAGCTAAACCAAAAGTCTAGAAACCGAATGTTTTAAAACTGAGAATTTTGCGCCCAAACGATTATTTTTTATTGATTCGACGATGTTGATTGGCGGAGGTCATCGTGTGTAATCCAGATCTTCGATCACTCATTGGCTGATTGTCTCGCCCGTGTCGTCTGGACTTTTAAACGTCGTTTGGCAGTTTTTTTTTTTATACCTGCTTTTTTTTTCCTTTTTATCTCTTCTAATTTATATTTTATCGCATTGATTTATATATATTTTAGTAAAACCATTATCTATGGCTTAATATAGTATCGTTTGGCTTTGAATTGATAGGTTAGACTGCTACTTTATGTCATGTAATCATTGATAACAACAAAATGGCGATTTCAAATATTGAGACAGAAGATAAAATATGTATTTTGAGATGATGATTTCTCAATACATTTTACGTTATTATATATCATATTTGAACTTATATTTTATTATAATTTTATTATTATTATATTTATTTTCATGATTATAAGTCTTTGATGAATTTAATATTTGTTTTTGACTCGTGATTTAGATGTTGTAATAAATTTGAAAAATCGCGTAAGAACGCCCTTACAACCTTAGAACAATTTTTAACGCCTTGCCAAATGTTTTATTTTTATTTATTTTTCCTGTGACGAAGACAAAAGATATTTGTTGAAACGTTAAGACTTTAACTGGCCGAAGTGTCTATTTAAAAAAAAAAAGAAATATGAATGCCGGCCAGGCAACCTCTATATTCAATATTATTTATATAAATGTATTCAATACTAGACGAATGACCCGGCTTCGCCCGAGAATTCTCCCGAGTGCAATTTCCTTCATACTGAAAGTACATCAATAATAAATAGTAGAAGTGCCATAGAATAGCAATACAGAAGTAACACATAAACCACAGGCAAAAAGTGTGGGTGATGGCAAAAATTGTATTATATTAGTGTTTAGGTATTTCATTGAATTTTTTTTCGCAATCTATTTAGTTAAATTTAGTCAAAATCAATATAGTTTAAATAGATGGCAGCTTTTCCACCCAACCCCCGAGGTATCCGCCCCAGCGCATTAACCCTTGAAATTGCCTGAGTTGAGTGAGTGAATGCGATGCCCATCTTCTCTGTAAGAATATTAAAAAATAGGTTTATAAAAAAATTAATCAAAATACTGGCATGTAAATATTTTTCTGTAAAAAAATAAAAGAGCACATGTAAATAAAGCAAGCATGCAGTATAACCTCGTTAATTCGGCACACACCAATTCGACACTCAACGTTAATTCTACCCATCAAATAACAAACCGTAATTCGACACTATTGATAATACGACACTTCCGATAGTTCGACCATTTTAAAATTCGAAATTTCGACAGTTGAATGTTTTTTTACATACAACTTTACCTCTAAAAAGGTATTACAGTGGCGGCAAGCGGCGACGATCGGCGGTCGCCGATAGGATCGCGCCTGCGCACTTTTGGTTTCTGGTTAGTTTAAGTTTCACTTTTCAGTGGCGTTGCGCAATGTCGCGAGTGTTATTGTTTGTTTGTTTTTTTTACGCGGGAATTTAGGCATCCCGTTCTAATAAATAATATTATTTTCTTCTCAATTTTCAACATTAAAATATTTTAGCTATTTTAAAATTTATAAATAATTTCCTTTTAAATAAATGAATCTTTATTAAATGTAGCCACAATGATTATGATAAAATTTCATTTCAATATTCCATTTCCGTGTTATTATAAAAAAAATTAAACACAGAATCAATAACACCTGCAGCATCAGTGGATGCCTTTAATACAATAAAAGCTCTTTGTTATTTAAAACACATTCCAGAGGAAGAAAGACATGCATGTTTTTTTTAATAGACCATCTGGAATGCCTCCTGGAAAGAATTTCAGTGCAAAAGCAGACATCTATAAAGAAATTTTAAAAAAGATCTTCATGAATCTTTTTAAATAATATTTTTAAATTTTATTTTTATTTTCCATATTTATTTCCTTTCAACCATTATATTCTTCAACTAGAATAAAATATTATTTGTGGTTATTTATGTTTCGAAAATATGTATTATTGCCATTTTGTCCCTGATACTAAAAGTTAATCATGAAAAAAAAAATGAAAAAGTACACAAATGCACACAATGGTTTCAATTAATATCATTAATTTATATTACAAATCTATTTTTTAAAAAAATTATTTTAGCAAGTTAGATGATTAGCTAATCATCGGAATAACTTTAATTCAACACTTCCTTTAATTCAACCGAAAGCTCTGATCCTTGAGGTGTTGAATTAAAGAGATTCGAAAGTATGTGTTTACTAATGACTGCGACCACATTTGAAACGATTTTTTAAAGAGATAAAAAAAAAACAAGGCTAGAACAAAAGTTAATAATAAATACGAAAACCATTATTTACATACAGTAACGCTAATTTTGTAAAGTTTTTTTTTTTTTTAATTGCATTGTGTGTGTGTGTGTGTGTGTGTGTGCACTTACCGTAACTTAGTTAGTAATATAAATTTCTCTCTCAATACTCAATACTTGTAAAAAAAAGTAACATTCGTATAAAAATATATTTCAAAAAAAGTACGCGAGCAACTTGAAAAAAAAAATGCAGAACGCTCATTGGTCGCTTAATTGGCCCGGTGTTGTTACTTCGCCTCGTATTTACTCCGCGTAAAAAATTGCTCTTCAAATGGAAAAAATAAATAGCCAAAAATACTAATCAAAATGTAGCCGAAAATTTTCCTCAGGTTTATAAAAAGCGACATGCAAAATTTGGTACCAATTGGTTCAGTAGTTTTTGAGTTTAACGCGCGAAACAGACTTTTATTTATATAAGAAGATGTAGTTATATGAAGGATATAATGAAGTAGTTTCTCCTATATATATGAAGCAAGAAAATTATTATTCTTTGAGTGTGAAAGCTTGTAGAAAATAGGGAACTTACCCTCTATTATTATTATTTTTTCTTTGTCGTCTGTTTTTGCACAAGTTGAATCTGGTTAGAACGATGTATGTAAATTAGATGATTCTTTTGTTGTCGCGTCAATAGCCGACAAACACATATTGTGACGAAGAAATAATTTATTAATTAAATTTAATTATTCAATGAAACTATTCAACAGATTATATAAATATATATTAATCTTTTATGTAAAATAATTATCAAAATATCTCTTTGCTTGCTTGCTCAAGATTCTCTAGCTGTAGATAATCTGCCACTATCCTTTACCACCCTCCCAAAGAGCGTCGCGCGCGGTAAAAAAGAACAGATAGCCCTCAAAATGTGGACAGACCTCTACATCCAAGATTACTCCACCAGAAATCTACGAAGATTTGCTGCTACCCCGAAACTACTCCTCCAAATGCTTCGAAACATCAAGCATGGATCTACTTCCACAACAATCCTGACCGGACATGGCTACATTCAGGCAGACCTTGCAACGGTATCGAAAGAAGACCCAACTTGCCCCCACTGCCAAGATGAAGACCAAACCGTAGACCACCTCCTCTTCACTTGCCCAACCTTCCAATACCAAAGATTCCAGACAGCCACTCTCCTAGGTATCACCAACATATGTCCAGCATCCCTAGAAAATCTCCCAAGAAAGAAATCTGCCTGGCAACACCTCATTAATTGGACTTCCACTGGCATTGTATATAAATCCAAGAAGACTTAGTTCAGAAGGACATCCCGGGTAGTTGGCGACTTCTGTACGCTCCAGGAACCTGGGTTACTTAAATAAATAGCTGTAGATAGTTTGGTTGAGTTGTTAATAATTGTAGACTAGTCGCCGTGACGTCATCAATAAATACTTTTACATCTTAGGGTATTTCAAGGCTTGATTTCTACGCTACAACTGGTGGAGAGACTGGACCGATACCCATTAAGAAATAAAAGAAAAATTGATTCTGTTGAACCAGAAGAAACTTCTATGAATGTAAAGAAGGAAGATACTCAGGTAAGCAACTACGTTGTTCAACATCTGCCAAGGAACCCTTCCATTTTCTCCGGGGAGGATGGTGAAGATCTCCAAAAATGGTTAAAAGGGTATGCACGTGTGGCAAGGTACAAACATTGGGACGAAACCCTTTGTCTTACTAAAGTTTATTTTTATCTGTCTGGAACTGCTCTCAAATGGTTTGAGAACAACGAAGAAAGCATCCAGACTTGGAAGGAATTCACATCTCAATTAGAGAATGTGTTCGGAAAAAAAGAAAATTCAAAATTGCAAGTGGAGAAGAAACTTAAAACACGAGCACAATTAAAAGGTGAAAGTACCGAATATTACATTCAGGATCTCCTGTGCTTGTGCAAAGAGGTTGACCCTCAAATGAGCGAGGAAGATAAAATTTCCCACCTCATGAAGGGGATAGCTGAGGAGCTTTATC
>CP092863.1:113788051-113821024 GCA_030710605.1 Cordylochernes scorpioides
TCCTGGTTTCCACCCCTCACTCCTCACAATATCACAGAAAGTTTTGATGTTGACAGCATCTGTTAACTCATTATATTGTTAACACAAGGTAATAAGACCAAATCCAAATAAATAGTGTGTGACGTTTCGGTAACATCCTTTACAGCTGTTACAGAAACGTCACACACTATTTATTTATTTGGATTTGGTCTTATTACCTTGTGTTTATAATCTATAATCCAAATTGTGCCTTATCATCATTATATTGTTTTTCATTGATATACAGTAAAACCCCTCTATAGTGAACCCCAATGGGACAGAGCTTTTGGTTCACTATAGCCACGGTTCACTATAGCCACGGTTTGGCTATTTTTTTTTACTTTCCAAAATTTTTAGACCGTATAATTAAAGGACAGCCATACACACAGCAAGAGGCTTCCTCTTAATAGTGGTCACTTTGTTTTAATTCCCATAATTGACCAATTTCCTTACATTAATACTGAATAATAATAGAAATCATTAGATGATAGGTTCTTCTTATCATTAACATACATGTACCTGTATGTCTAATTTAAAAATCATGACAAATCCTAGGCAAAGTTTTATTGAATATATATTCAAAGATATAAAAATGATTTTAAAACATCTTTATCACATTATATAATACAATGTGTACTTGGAAAAATTACTCTAATACCTTGTTGCTTGAAAGCACTCTTCAAGCATTGCACCATTCAAATAAAGTTAGTGTTTTTCTTTCATTTCATGTTTCCACATTTTCTTCAAGGTCTAGATTTCGTTTTTTAACCTGTCATGCAAAACATTGCTAACTTTAAAATCACCATAGTTAATGGCATAAAAATAATTTTTGTATCATCACGGGACCGTTTATTTGGGCTTTTTTTTTTTTTTTTGCCCTAAAACGCACGATCGCGATCGCGGCAAAAGTTGAGGTTGATTCCTCTTTGTAACAATTTTAATAGCTTTATATTTTATCTTTTATAATAGAAAAGTTATATTCTCTTATTTTAATATGTTCTTAACATTTTGCCTGTGTTGTTTCACTTTGAAAAGTTCTGAAAATGGCCTTTTTTTTTTAGAGAAATAACGTTTTTGTTTTTAAAATGACTTTGTTTTCTTCATTTTTTTTTTTTGGAAGCCATTTGCATTTTTATATTTCAAATTTAATGGATGCAAACATATTTTATTTAATAAAAAGTATAATGTGTAAAAATTTATACAACATACAGCAAAAATAAAGTGCAAAAATCAAAACAATGCCGCTAAATTCGTTGTTTTGAAATCGCGATCCGCGAGCTGAAACGTGCTTTAAATTTTGTTGTTTTAATTTTTTTTTTTTAATTACAATTCTAAGTTCGTTATAAGCATAGTATTTTAAATAGATTTTATTATTTTGGGACCGAAAATTGGTTCGTTATAGGGGTAGTTCGTTATTCAAAAAATCGCAAAGTTCGTTATAACGATGGTATTTTTAATGGAATGGAATTGGGAATCGGCGTGGGTTCGTTATAAGGGAAGGTTCGTTATATCCAGGGTTCGTATTAGCGGGGTTTTACTGTATATCAAGAAAATATTATGTTATATATTTAATACCCACAGAAAGAAATATATGCACAGTAAAATGTATAAGAATTTAATGATAAGGCACAATTTGGATTATATATAATAAACACAAGGTAATAAGAACAAAATTTATTTATTTATTTATTTGGATTTAGTCTTATTACCTTGTGTGTATAAGAATTTAGTATTTCTTAGCCCAGATTTGAAGAAGTGTTTGAGGTGCAACAGTGTTAACGGATCAATAACAAAACCACCGCCGAGATCAATTTAGATGGCAGTTGGCCAGCGTGCAAATCAACGTCTCATTTCCATTTCTGGTCCTGTTGAGGGGGAGGGAGGAAGTATAATTTTGATTGACTGCCTGTCAGGAAACATTTCCTTGATAAAGCCAGTCGTATGAGGGCCATCATGCCATATATATTGGAGCAGCTTTTTCTTGTTGTGGGTTTGGTGCTTGGTTTTTTTTCTTCTATATAGATGGTGTTAAAATAACAGAATGATGTTAGTTGTTTTATAATGCAATATAATGTGGCTTATGATTGTAGAACGACATTTGAAAATTATCCTCCATGTGTTTCTTTTGAAAGAAAAATCAAAATTCATTTTAAGGAGAAACAACGATTATTTCTAACCTTAAGGATGAAGTATGAAAGGATGAATTGTGAAGAGTAATGATAAACTGGAAAAATAAGTGTCCAGGGATGGGAACTTTACTTTTCACAATTAATCCTTTCATACTTTATCCTTAAGGTTAGATATAATCGTTGTTTCTCTTTAAAATGAATTTGGATTTTTCGTTCAAAAGAAACACATGCAGGATAATTTTCAAATGTTAGGTGTTGTTGAATATAGCCTCATCTAGCCAATCCATTGGATGGCAATAAGGAAGTAGAAATATGTTTATTAACACACAAATAAAAATACTGTTATACATGTACACCTTGATATCTCTTCCAGAGATTTATTCAAACACTTAATACATTCGTTTAACAGAAGAACCTGCGTGAGAGAACACTCTTGTTAGAGGACACTACAAAGGACAGTTTTCATCTCAAAAATTACTATTTTTACTAATTAACAACTCTCCATTAAGAGGACAAACTCTTCCTAAAGGACACTTTGGCTATAAAACTAGGTGTTTACTTTTACAAAGGAGTTTCAATGTATTAGGAAAATAGCTTTATTTTACATGATCTTATTAAAATATCTGTAAATTTTGTCGCTTTATTCCTCTTATTATTTTTTTAAGGGCTATTACACAAAAATAATAAATTGAATTATAGATAAGAATCTCAAGGTAAAAAATTATATTTGATTTTTGGGTAACAGCATT
This sequence comes from Cordylochernes scorpioides, assembly GCA_030710605.1. Taxonomy (NCBI): domain Eukaryota; kingdom Metazoa; phylum Arthropoda; class Arachnida; order Pseudoscorpiones; family Chernetidae; genus Cordylochernes; species Cordylochernes scorpioides. The sequence continues at coordinate 113,790,948 of CP092863.1, forward strand.
TTGGCAACAAAATTTTAATATAGATTTGGTCTTGTGACCTTGAGGGGAAAAAGTAACACAACTTTATCTCATTTAAGTAAACCTGAAAGCAGCCTCTATTTAGATAATGGGTAGGATAATTGTTATTATTACATTTTAAATTTGTCAAGTAAGAAGTTTCAGAAGATGAGTTTCTTTTAATTGTGAACATTACAAGCTTTCGGGCAATGCCCTTCTGCAGGTAAAATAAAAATAAAAACAAAAATTAAAGGTAAATTAAGGTAACTAAGCAACTGAGAATTAAACACAATTTAAATATATAACAGCTAACCATAGAAAACAAAATAAGATATATATACACGCTCGCGTGAGACTACTCACGCGTCTGGATCTGAATGAATTAAAATTGTGTTAATATTTGAAAAATTAGAGAGTTAGAAAAATTATTACAATGATATTACATAATTAAATATATCTAAGTAACTATTACGGGTAAATTTGTGTGGTTAATGACTATGCTATGGACTGCCATCTATGAATGATTAGTGAGAGAAAAACCGTTTTTGACCGGTGTGACTGAGGTGGTGGAAGGGGGGTTATTAATATACCAGAGGTAGAATCTGAAAAATTCAGTTGGAGATGTAGTTTGTGTAGATTGCGGGAATGTCTATTTTTCTATTTATGCTGTGTAGCTTGGAGGAAACAATGGATTCCAGAACTAATCTTTGGTGTAGGTTGGAGATATTTCTGTAGTGAATGGTTGGGTTAGCAGTGTCAAAGGAATGGCCATAGTTCTGGAATCCATTGTTTCCTCCAAGCTACACAGCATAAATAGAAAAATAGACATTCCCGCAATCTACACAAACTACATCTCCAACTGAATTTTTCAGATTCTACCTCTGGTATATTAATAACCCCTTTCCACCACCTCAGTCACACCGGTCAAAAACGGTTTTTCTCTCACTAATCATTCATAGATGGCAGTCCATAGCATAGTCATTAACCACACAAATTTACCCGTAATAGCTACTTAGATATATTTAATTATGTAATATCATTGTAATAATTTTTCTAACTCTCTAATTTTTCAAATATTAACACAATTTTAATTCATTCAGATCCAGACGCGTGAGTAGTCTCACGCGAGCGTGTATATATATCTTATTTTGTTTTCTATGGTTAGCTGTTATATATTTAAATTGTGTTTAATTCTCAGTTGCTTAGTTACCTTAATTTACCTTTAATTTTTGTTTTTATTTTTATTTTACCTGCAGAAGGGCATTGCCCGAAAGCTTGTAATGTTCACAATTAAAAGAAACTCATCTTCTGAAACTTCTTACTTGACATATCTTACTGGAAGAGTCTTTGACCTTTAACATTTTAAATTCCCTATATGCACAGCCCCCAAATTGCCTTTCAATTTAAACATAAGGTAATAAGACCAAATAGATAGTGTGTGATGTTTTGGAAACACCGTTGTTACCATCTTCAGGTTTCAATGATAAGGTACAATTTGGATTATAGATTAAAAACACAAGGTATATAAGAAGACCAAATTCAAATTGTAGAAATGTTATGAACATATCATTAATATGAATTTAGCCTTGTTACCTTTTATAGGTTTCCAACGTGGATAAACCCACTCCCCTATATGATAATATTATACAACAAGTATACACAAGGCGGGGCTCTGGCACATTTGTAAGTGCAAAGTCGAACTGCTTTTCACATGTGTAGACATATGGTGTACTTACAGTAAAAGCAGTCTCTTTCTTCTACCCACCATGATTATCATGGCCTGTACCATGTGTACTAGGGATAAGCAAATAAATAAATGAATAAATAAAAAATACAACAAGTGGTTGGCCATATCACAGAATAAACTGGACCAATAGCTGAACACAGACTGTTGTCTCAAGGACACAGGAAGATTTAAGAGTGCAGTGTGGAAAGTGGGTTTATTGGGGTCAAAAGTGAACTGTTCTATCTTCAATCTCTATCAGCAGCAGCCATCTTGTTGCGAGGGGGGAGGATTGTACTTCCAGGCAGGAGGATGTGTAACACCCAGGTATTGCCAGTGAGACAAGATAATTAAAGGTTGCTGCACCTTCTTTTCTCCAAGGTCCTTTACTTTGAATGAATGAATGTCTTGGTTCTTTTTTAAAATAGAAAATGTTTTGAAATTGAAGATTTTTGTTCCCAACAAACTTATATTGTGTGTGTGTAGTGCTGGTTTTATTTACACAACACACACTTCTCAACTTCTGATAAGGCAATTTGGATTATAAATTATAAATACAAGGTAATAAGACCAAATCCAAAAAAAAAAAAATTATTGTGTCAAGTTTCTGTAACAGCGTTGTTACTGAAACTCGCACACTAATTTCTCTTTCTATAAAAATTTGATTTATCAAATGCACTCTTCAATAAAACTTGAGGAAGTTGTACCTTTCAGCATGTATATATCAGGATTCAGACAATAACTCTGAAAGATATTACAGTGACATTTATTGAAGACAGGAGATAACCAAATGTGACCAAATGAGATACCTCCTTAAAAAAAAAAAAGACAACCGGGTACATCAAAGATTTTCCACTTCCTTAAGTTTATTTCATGAGTGTAAATGTGTGTAAGGTGTAAAATTGCAGAATGATTTTTCTTCTTTAAATATTTGGACACCTCACTTTTAAAGCTGTCAGCTATTCTATAGTTACAAGATGTTATTGGAGAGGTCTTTTGAAATATATTTGAATACCTAGAGAGGCACCTCTCCCTTCAATTATACATCAGAATGATGAAGGAGGGTGGCCAACACATGTCCGGTGGAGCTAGGTCAAATGATGTTAACTCCATCATGTATATTACTAAAATAATATGATAAAGCACAATATGGATTATTGATACAAAAAAATAAGACCTAATCCAAATAATTTAATAGTATGTGACGTTTGGGCAACAGATTTGTTACCATCATCAGACAAAATTTTGTTTTCTGTATTTCATTTTGTCAGATGATGGTAACAATGCTGTTACCGAAACGCACACACTATTTATATATTTAGATTTGGTCTTTATTACCTTGTGTTTTTTAACAAAAATAAACTTTCTACTGTCATTACTGCAACCAAAAATTGTCTGATGATGGTGACAATGCTATTGCCGAAACATCACACAATATTAAATTATTTGAATTAGGTCTTATTTTCTTGTATTACCAAAAGAATAATTGTGTGTGTGTGGCCTGGCATTAAATATTATTATTGAAAAGTCCCTTTTCCTTCCTGCTATATACAATATTGGGAATAAATGATAAGGCACAATTTGGATTATAAAAACTAAGTAAAAGAACAAATCCAAATAGTGTGTGACGTTTTAGCAATAGCATTGTTACCATCATCAGACATTTGGATTTTGGTCTTTTATTACCTTGTGTTTATTAGAAAACAAGGTAATAAGACCAAATCCAAATAAATAAATAGTGTGTGACATTTCGGTAACAGCGTTGTTACCTTTTTTGTCTGAAGATGGTAACAACGCTGTTACCCCAAACGTCACACACTATTTATTTATTTGGATTTGGTCTTATTACCTTGTTTTATAATCTATAATCCAAATTGTGCCTCATCAATTGTGTTTATTAGGAATAAAATAAACTAAATCCTGCAATGTTTTATTTGATATCAATGAGATGGCTTATTTATAAAAAAAGTTATCAGGTGTTAAGCTGGTGAAAGAAAAAAATATATAAAAAATCACTTTCCAGTTTTATCTGGATAAGATTGAAGTGTATCAGCTGTCAAGTGGTTTGATAAGTGTTGTAGCAGTTGTTAAACCTTATCTTAGGGATTTATCACCAGTTAACAGGTACTTTCCCCTTGGTATTGATTTATTGTTTATCTCTCCGCTGGAACTTTCCTGTCTGACTGACTTCCCTTTTTTTACACTAACACAAGGTAATAAGATCAAATCCAAGTTAATAAATAGTGTGCGACGTTTTGGTTAGAATGCTGTTATATCACACACAATTTTATTTAAAATAAAGCCATATTTTGGATCAATATAATTTATTTTAAATATTTCCAATATTTCAATGAGACTGTTCGCCTATCTTCCTCTAGGAATTCAAACTCCTTCTAAGCCCATCATCCGTGTGATGCACGAGAAGTATTGTTTATATAATTTGGAGTGACCGAATCATTTAAAATGAATAAATTATATAATTAGAAATTCTATATATATTATATTTAACTAGTTTTATTTTAACTGTAGGTAGGATTGCGGTATGTCTTTTTTTTTTTTTTTCCTATTAATACTGTTTTGATCATCTATAGATGCCCATCTCTATTTATATATTTATATATTTTATTTGGTCTTGAATAGAACCTCCCAATTGCCAAGCCAAAGTGTCTTTTAGGGAGAGGTGTCTTCTTAGGTTAATTAAAGTTAAAATATGTAAATATATTATTTTAAAAAAGTTGATTTGTTTTATGAATTGAGTACAGTAGAACTACCTCTCTGTAAAGTACACCTAGATGCAGATCCTAATTGTCCTTTAGAGAGAGGTGTCCTCTTACCGGAGAGTTGTTAAATAGTAAAAATGATAATTTTGCAAATAAAAACTGTCCTTTATAGAGATATGTTCTCTAGCATGAGTGTCCTCTCATTGAGCTTCTACTGTATTACCTTGTGTTTCTATTAATCCAAATTGTGCCTATCATTTTTTTTTTACGCCAACTTCCACCATGGAGATTCATCAGTATGAATGTGTTCATTTCCCATCCAGGTCTTGTCAACTTTTCTTTGTTTAAATTCATTTCTTTCTCTCTCCTTCATTTTTTTGTGTGTGTTGATTTGGTAAGGTAATATTTGCATCTTTATATGGGATTCACAAGGTTAACAATCAGACGGAATACATTGTTAGCACCATGTTTGGTATATTCTTCACACTAAATGGAAGTTTTAGGTACAATTTGAATTATAGATTAGAAACATAATCCAAACATAGACCCAAAAAAATAAATAAATGGTATGGGACGTTTCAGTAAAGCATTGTTACATTATAATATATACTCATCGTTGAATAAATTTTAAAAAATCAAGATAGAATTAAAAAGTTCTTTTTAACATATACAGTAAAACCTCTCTATAATGGACACCTAGTTGCAGAGCAAAAGGGTTCTTTATGGAGAGGTGTCCTCTTACTGGAGAGTTGCTATATAGTAAAAATGGTGATTTTGATAAAGAAAACTGTCCTTTGTATAGAGGTGTCCTCTAGCCAGAGTGTCCTCTCATGGAGGGTTTCTACTGTATTATTTGAATATAGTCTTGTTACTTTAAGCGTGTGAAATTTGAGGGGGTGGCCACAAAGATCTTAGTCAGATATAGGAAAATTGTGATTTACTATTATAAAATATTACAAGAAAATTCTTGGATTAGGTATTATTTTCTTGTATTATAATCTAATTTCCAAATTGTTGTTTATCATATTATAAAATATCAAAAAACCTTGCACAAAATTTATTTATTAAAACAGTGTGAGCTCTTGCTCTTGAATGGGCATATATACCATCCAAGTCAGAAAGATTTATCCTCGAATGCCTCATATCCAAAATAAGAACAGTATAAACAGGAGACATCCCCCTGTGCACATTCTTAATTGTAACTTTGCCCGTTGAAGAGCGAGAGCTTGAAAGCTTGCGCTGTTTTAATAAAGAAACCTTTTGCGCAAGTTTTTTTGATATTTTATAAAAGATCTTTATATTATTAACTATATATGAAGAAACATTTCTCTGCAAAAAAAAAAAAAAAAAGACCTAAGCCAAATAATTTATTAGTGTGTAACGTTTCAGCAACAACATTGTCACCATCATAACCTTATTTGAATTAGGTCTTATTTTCTTTTATTATAATCTATAACCCAAATTGTGCTTTATCATTCTCTGCAAGTAGTTCATCCCCAGGGTGTGTGTTCAGCTGATCAAGCTGGGCAGGAAGGTGCTGGGCCAGTCCTTGTTCCAGCATGTCATGAAGAAGTCCTTCTACGGCCAGTTTGTGGCCGGGGAGGACATCCACCAGATCAAGGGCACCATCGACCGCCTCTACAGCTTCGGGGGTGAAGTCCATCCTGGACTACAGTGCGGAGGAGGACATAAGTGAGGAACAGGCCAAGGAGACTGTCATGAAGTAAGTGCCATTATATGCAAAATGGTCTCCTGCATCTAGACTATATGGGATTGGAGAGAGTTTTAGCTAGTTTGCAGTCGAACCTTAGTCGACTACAACATCACTTGGAATCTAAAACCTCTAAGTAACACACCATTACAAGGTAATAAGACCAAATAAACCGTTGTTACTATCATCAGACAGACAGTACTGAATGTAGTTCTAATCTATAATCTAAATTGTGCCTTATCATTCATAACACAGCATTATTACCATCTTCAGACCAAAGTACTGGGCAGTACTACACTATATCTGCTTTTCACATGTGTAGACATGTGCGCTTACAGTAAAAGCAGTCGCTCACTACCCACCATGATTATCATGGCCTGTACCACGTGTACTAGGGATAAGAAAAAAAAAAATAATAATAAAATAAAAAACTTATCATTCTAACAAGTGATTTGGTACAATTTGGGTATATTATTCTATATACAGTTACGAGCGTCATTCTTCATCTCTTAATCAGTTTTCGTCTCTGTCACCGTTTGCTTTTTTTTTGGAATGGCGCCCTCCTATTGGTTGGCTACAATCACGCCACCTTTGCCCCCCCCCACTCGCTTTTTCGTTTTTGTAACTATTGTGTTGGAGCGGGTCGCTCCTTAAATAAATGCATATATTAGTTAATAACCAATGGAATCCTCTCTTTCTCTTTCCCAGTAAGAGACGCCTACGGAAGCCAACAGTACATAGACAGATAAAGCACATAGGCTATAGTTATTAACTAACATATGCATTTATTTAAGGCGCCAATTCATAATTGTAACAAATAGTATTTGAATCAAAACATTCAATCGGGTAAAACACGGGCGTTGCCCGGGTCATTCGGCTAGTAGATTAGAAACACAAGGTAATAACACCAAATCCAAATAGTGTGCCATTTCAGTAACAGCATTGTTACCATTATTCGATTCCTTATTTTTGTGTGATGATGGTAACATCACTGTTACTTAAATGTCATACACTATTTGTTTATTTTAATTTGTTCTTATTACCTTGTATTTCTACTTAACAAGTTCAGTAGAGCCTCCTGTTATAACATCATCACTTGTGGGACCATGATTTATGGTGTTTTAACCACAGTTAAAACAATTTAAGATCATAAAACTTAACAGAGAGTTATTTTATACCTAAGTTCAACTGTGTGTGTTATTGATGTAACTTCCATTGAACTCTTTTTGAACTCCAATTCCAAATGCTGATAACCCATAAGTATTGATTTTTTTAAATAAAAATACATTACACCATTAAAAATAAATGTTCCCTGGATGAGAGAGCCTGTGTGTCACACATCCCCCCCCCCCCCCCATCTATTTTTGAACTAACCAGTTTGATTATTTTATTTGGTACATTCCAAGTGTTTGCTATATTTAGTTTTGATTGATTGACTGCAGCTTTTAAAAGTCATGGCCTCACTAGCCGACCTTGTTTCATTCCCTGTGGTGTTTTGAAGCAACAAAGAGTTTGTGATCTTGTATATTTATTTGGTTAAGAATATCCTTTTGAAACACACAAATTTATGGCAAGCCTGTAGCTCAAATTAAATCCTTCTCACAAAATCTTGCCATCTTTTGAAACCTTGTTTTGGAAAATTGAAGGAAGAAAGAGAGAAAGACCCCAATGAGCTGGTTAGAAGATGTCAAGAAAACTACCAGAAGGTCACTAGTTGAGCTGTGAGTGATAATCCTTAACAGATCAAATTTGAGAATATTTATCCATATAGTCAACAAAAGTCAACTTGGTGGACACTAAAGACTATTAATAATTGCATATAACATGATTAATATATAATGCAGAATGCTAAATTATGACTAAACACAATGCAGCCTCATTCATTATAAGTCTGGTTTGGTCCCAAGTGATAGTACAATAACAAAGTTCAACTGTATTTAAAATTGTAAATTTGTATATTATGGCATTATACTTGGACCAGATGTGTACTCTACATAATATCAAAGTAGCGTTCAGATAGGTCGTGCAAATGTATGTTGAATCAATGGAATATGCAATATGCAAATTAGTTTATGATATTTTATACAGAATTGTGGAAACGTACGCCAATAACTAGATGGTGTCAAATATTGTGGAAATTGTGTCCTGGGAGCATAGAAATATTACGGCCGGTACATAAACCAGTTTCCAGGTTGGAAGTTTGCCAACACCACACCTCTCAAATATTAGGATTTGGAAACCATGGAAACCTGCCTTCCTTCTACTGCAGCTAACAAGTGTTTACAATGGCCTCTCTGTCAAACTATTAAATGGGTGTTGTGTTTATGACGTTGGATTTAGAAATATTGCTATACCAGCTTGCTGCTTGTTAAAGAAAGGAAGAAATAGCATTCTATACACTTTGAAATTGTATACAGCTGAACCTCATTATATAGGCCTTCTTTTTAACAGCATTATAATTATAACATCCTTTAAATCTATTGTTTTGACTGTGGTTATTAAATAAGATAAGTTATAACAACATCAAATCTTGGTCCTGGGTGATGTTGTGATAGTCAGATTCAATTCTATGTTAGTGTTAAGGTGAAAATATCAGGGGCTTCCAGGGATAAGTTTCTTTTATAACATTTTAATACACAATCTCCAGCTTTCAGGCACAAAAGCCCTTCTACAGAAGAAGACATGCTACAATAAATTTCCAATAAGACAAGAGTTAATCAGATACAGTATTTGATTTTAACTCTTGTCCCATTGGCGATTTATTCTAGCATGTTTTCTCCTGTAGAAGGACTTCCGTGCCTGATAGCTAGAGATTTGTGAATTAAAATGTTTTTAAAGAAATTAATCCATGGAGAAGCCTGATATATCCACCTTTAATATTGATACAATATATTATTTTATTGAATCTATGTTACTGTGTTTCGCATCAATTTTTTTATTTATTTGCTACTCTCATCGGAAAGTAGGATTTGTTTAGAATAGAGTAGAGAGAGAAATGTGCTGACAGGTTTCTAACAGCTGTCCTCTCAACTACATGGATCTCTTGTAGTGTTTTGTACATTCTTAGTGTTGGCTGGATTTGGGCCAATGAAGGGATTCTCTCTTTTGAAATGCTTGATGTAAAGAGCTGCTGAATTGTAACAATACCTCGAGAATGTGTAAATGTTATGTTCACATTAGACATTTTGTTGTGTACACCGAGAAGTTTGGTTGTATAGGCATTGATGTTTTGTCATGTTAGTTGTCTTGTTGTGTTCAATGATAGAGGTGAGGTTGTTTTTACATTATAATGTTGTGTACATGTTTGGTTATATAGTAGAACAACCTCCGTGAGAGGACACTCCGGCTAGAGGACACCTCTCTCTAAAGGACACTTTGGCTATGCAACTAGGTATCCTTTACAGGGAGGTTGTACTGTATTTACGATAGGCCTTTTGTTGGATTAAATTGGTGAAACCGTGCTGGGAGGATACACCACTGATGAGCCAATATTTTTCACCGCAGTAAGGGTTGTTCATTTTATTTGGAAAGGAAAAATGTGTGGTTTGTGGTTTTAGTGTATAGATGGAATGTTATTGCCTTATATTCATTTTAACATGATGTATTAGTGCGCCCGCCATCTGTTCTAAGAAATTGAAACTATTTTAAACACGGATGATTCTTTTTAAAGTAAAATAATTTTCTACTGCCCTTACTGTAATGATATATTAATGGGAAGACTTGGCTCATCAGCAGTGAACCCTCCCAGCTGTTTTTCCAGTTTAATATCATTGCAGTAAAGGCAGTACACCCAGGAAGGATGGCCGGAGAGACCAAATGTCTCCATGTCCGAAAGTCAATATTGGCCAGCAAAGGATGATTTCTCCGTTGAGAATGGTATTCTCCTGAAAGGGTCAAGATACGTTATCTCAGAGAATATCAGGAAAGGGTTGCTCCAAAGAATCCATGAAGGACACCTTGGGATAGTGAAATGTCGTGAAAGGGCCAAAGGATCCGTCTGGTGGCCCCGGATCACAAGCGAAATTGAGGAGATGGTCCGAACGTGTCCTATGTGTATTGAGGAAAGAACAAATCGACATCAGCCACTATTACCCTCAGAGCTTCCAAGTTGTCCTTGGGAGAAAGTTGGAGTTGACCTCTTTACAATAAAGGCAGTAGAAAATGTTTTATTTAAAAAAAGAATTATATGCGTCAAAAAAGTTTGAATTTCTTATATTCATTCTTCTATGTGGAAATTATAGGTTTTGTCTACATTTTAAAGATGTAGTTGTACATACATAAAAGCATGTTTACATGTATGTTAGATGTTTAGTTTTCTGTGAACATGTTACTTTAGTACACACACACTGAAGTGTCCCTCCGAGGGAGCCAGTTGTCCCACACCTCCCCCTGTTGCAGATAGCTGACCCCCTCCACTGTGGCTCTAGGTCGTACAAGGACTCCATTAAAAAGAAGAGCGAGCCAGGTAGGTGTCTTCACCTCTCTGTTACAGTGAGCTAGCTTCACAATACGCCACCTCTGTGTTGCGCAGGAGAACTGAAACGCTACAAGGTGTACGAGGAGTTTGCGGATCGCCGCAAGTTCCATGTCACGGCCCGCACCTACTTCTACAGAGGGGAAGCCCAGTGCGAGAAAAACATGGAGACCTTCCTGCAGTGCATCGATGCAGTAGCAAGTATACTCATGTTTTGTACTTACTGCTTTACCTCTCGCTTGCTTGCTCTCTAGATGGCAACAATACAGAAAAGTTTAGCATAGCTTCTACACATGGATGCCACCTTCAATTATGAAGCATTATATTTCTTCCTCTATCTCACATTCATCTCTTCAACTGTCCCTGACATATAGTATGCAAACATTTCCAGTCCTTGGATTGACCCTCCTTTATCACACACACACATAGAGCTTTATTAAGACCACCAGTCTTATACAGATTCACCATAGGAAGGAAGCATAGATGTAGCTCCTAAACTCCAGGCAGCACAGAACCCAACAACAGCCTCCAGGTCTGACACATGTCCAGTAGCCATAGATTGCACCATGAATACGTCAAGGTTAGCGTATCACTGAAAAGACGAGTGTAGGTGTAGCAGCGTTTTTGCTTTCCTCACCCAAATGGACCACGACATTCTGCGATTCTATTAATCTCCTCTGAAGACTGAGGCCTTGTAGCATTTATATAAACCAAAGACCTTGATCAATCAAACGTCATCCAGTTATATATTTGTTGACTATCGGATTGAGATAGTCCTACATCTATGGCCACACTTGACCCTAGCATCCTGGTTCTGATTAACAATTTACCTGGGCCACTTATCTATGCATCCTTTTAAACATCCTATTATTTTTTGTAAGTTTATATAGATATATGTATATGGATTTATTTAATTTTCAAGTTTCAGTATTGTAATTGTACCTGTCAAAGAGCTGTTACGCCTGAAAACTTATATGGTCATGGTATAAAAGAAATCCATCCCTCAATGTATTGTCTTTTATTTATAATCCTATCAAATGTTCAAAATTTACACCTTGTGTGAATTGTTATTTCATCAATCAAGGGCACATTTCTATTTATAAATAGAAAAATTTATGTTTGGAAAATTGAAAGTACATTTTGGAAATTTAAATGAATGTTGTCCAATATCCCTTGTCTACAACACTTACTAACTCCACTCTGTGATGTTTGACAGAGGTGACCAAAGCAACTGGTTTTGCCGCCATCAAGATGACAGCTCTAGGAAGACCTCAGCTCCTGGTAAGTTTTTTTTTTCCTCTTCTATTTTTTACCCCATAGAGGTGCTCTTACTTTAATTTGGGGATTAGAGAATTAGTTTCTGTTCCTCCAAATGGACATTTACCAGGACCTTTTGGTGTCTATACACCATGCATACATTGTAGCTGGTTAAATATAGACTCATTGAGATTTGAAAAGTTGTTCAATTAAATATGTTAATTTTAAAGGGAAATAAATGGCTGGGATTTGAAAAATTTGGATGAATTAAAATAAGTATTGACCTATAATTAATTGAATTAGAGATTGAATTTCAAAATGTCTGAAATATCAATAAAATGAGTTAGAAAAAAAATCAAACAAATAATTTACAGTAGAATGTCGGGTCACACAATGATGATATCCACATAGTCGCAGATTATTAAGAGACAGAATATGCCTTAAATGGAGGAGTTGAATATATACATGTATAGACGATAAGTGTCTTGTAAAACTAATCTAAAAAAAAATATTAATTTGCACGCCTTCCCAAAATTTGCATATATACATATAAGTATGCAAATTTTGGGAAGGCGTGCAAATTAATTCATATATAATGTCTAACTGGAAGTGGTGACCAGCTGCAACTGTCGGAGGTGGTGTTCCGCACCAGGAAGTACTTCAGGGAGGTGGCAGGCATTGAGGAGGATATGGCCCTGGCCCAGGTCAGCCCTTCCATCATAGAACACAAGCTGGAGGACAAGATCTCATCAACCAGGATGTCCGCCATTGGCTGGAGACCATGGACTATGACAAGAAAGGGTCGGTAGTACCTTCATAATACTACACAAAAAAGAAAATAAGACCTAATCCAAATAAAAAATCCGTCGCACACTATTAAATTATTTGGATTAGGTCTTATTTTCTTGTATCTATAATCCAAATTGTGCTTTATTATCTATTACCCAACTAAACTGGGTAAAGGGAGACACTTACTTAATTGCATAATGAAGATATGGTACAAGAAAGTAAAAGAAAGAACTGAATGATAAATTTTATTATGCAAATGTATGTTGAAATACACACACACACACAAAAGCCTTTATTAAGACACAGGTCTTACAGAGGATTCTCCTTGGGGTTACAAAACGGAGAAAGTGGGAATAAAAATGGTGAAAGAATATATACATATGGTAAATATATACAGATTATAAGAAAGAATAAAGAAATAAGAAGAATTTTTAAAAATAAAAAAAATAATAATAATATGTATGTTGAAATACATCAAAGCACTTATGTCCCACAAGGAACACTTGCATCCAAAAGTTATATTTACAAGACAATGAATGCAGTAGATTCAAATAAACACTATATATCAGATAAAACAATGACAGAGGATTAATATTAGCTGTATAAATATATAACAAAAGATTAACTCATTTTGTAAATAATATTATAGAAATTTATTCTATTTTTAAATAGTTAAAATTTATCTCTCATTGTTGTATCTGAGGATCTCACAAATAGTTGGCCCTATCACCGATTGGTCGCTGTTCTACCGCGTTAGGGTAAAGGTTCGAGCTGCAGTGAGAACTATAAATTAATAATTTATATTTTAATAAGTGTCCAAAGATTACATACAATTATAAGAGGCAGGTGGAGTACAGTTTTTACTCCACCAGCGCCTAGAGTATTATATAATAGAAGGAACCGCCGTAGGTTGTAGAGACGCGCGGTCAACACCAGGCGACATCAGGCGGTGTTCGAAAAGTGCGCGCGCAGGCCGGCTGGCCAGCCGCCGGCGTCCCAGGCCAGCGTCGCCCGCTGGCATCCTCTTATCTCATGCCCCCCCTGGAGATTGGGACTTGGGACCGATCCAACGTAGTTGCTATAATGCGGGTTCGGTTCTCGGGTTCGAGGGGATAAGGTCTGCTGATGTTGAGCTGAGTTGGGTGGGGTGGTGTACGGTGGAGGCACGAAAGGTCGTAAGAATCTGCGATTACGGCGAAGAAGGCGTCCGGCGTCGGTCCGGATGAGGTAGCTGCGACCGCGTGGAAGTTGTTCGAGAACCTCAGCAAGGAGGGTCCAATGTTTTGTGCGGTGATCCTGGACAAGGACTATTGCTCCCACTTCCAAATGTGAGAGTGGCTTGGCGTTGCGATTGTATCGCTTCCGGAAGGAATGTTCTCTTACATTTTGCTGCAAGAGGTACTGGGCCATCTGGATCTGCTGGGGCGTGCCAGAGGTGGTGATGACCCGTTCGTTGCTACCAGGTTGAGACTCATCTATGGTGATCCCCGCACCAGACTCGCGCCGGATCTTCCTGATGCGTTGACCACCTTTCCCAATGATGGCACCTGCGAGATCATTTGGTATAGTGACTTGTGATGAGCCTTTTTTCGGGACGACTACCATAGGATGGCACCAATCGATGGCTTCGCCGACGGGTACCTGTTCGATTATCCCTTTCGCCAACATGGTATCGAGTTGAGTTTTGACGGGGTCTCTCCAGTGAAAGGGAACGTTGTATGCCCGGTAGCGTTTGCAAGGAACGGCATCTTTAACTAGTTCGATAGACATGGGGGGTCCTTGCATGGGTTTTAACACTGTGTCGTCGAACGCTTTAGCATAATGGGTAAGGATAGACTGCCCATCGATCTCATTGGCTCTCACCGGGGTCGGCGGGAGTGTTAGAACTTGTCCGTTGGTTATGGCATTGACGATCATTGAATGGGGCCAGTTATCCGGCAGAAGTCCTAAGGCTTTGCATCCGCTCTTGCTCAAGAGAGGGGCGTTCAGGTGCTTGCAGACTCCAACGGTAGTGCTGTATGTTTTCCCGTTGAGATGCAGTGCCGCGACGAACGATCCACAAGGACTTAAGCTGATGCCGTTGGCTCCTACGCAAGGGACGTTCTTCGGGTTGAGTGCTGATCGGGTCTGCTCATCCAGTAACAGGAATTCTGATTCTGGGATTAGATCCAGATCTGACCCCGGGTCCGCCAGCCAACGGATTTGGTGTAACTTATGGTTGATATCGGTCGGAATGGTTATGAGTTCGTTGCGTACTCCAGCTGCAACAACTGTGTTTGAGGGTCCTGGTTGGGACTGATTGTTTCTGGTTGCGGGTGGCGGGATATTAGGTTTGGTTGTGGGTTTCCGTTTCAGTTGTCGGCAAACCCTTCCGTAATGCCGGTGATGCCGCATTTGTTACACTCTATGTCTTTTGCTGGGCACTGGTCACGGCGGTGTCTTGGGTTCGCCCCACATCCGGAGCAGGGGTCGTTAGGATCATAGGGTTTCTGAAAGAAACGGTTGGCCTTAGGTGAGGTTTCAGACGAGCTGGCTTGTTGATGCTTGTAGGTTGATGGTGCACGTCTGGTTGCAATGAAGGCTTCGGGGGAGGTGGTTGGGGAGGGTGAAAGAGTCGCGCCCACGGCGGTAGCACTCTCATGTGCGAGACAAATTGAGAGGACTCGGTCCAGGGAGAGGTCGGAATTGTACTGCTCCGCCAGTACTTTTCGTTGGAGGTCTTTATCAAACAGGCCACATATTAACCTGTCACGGATACGGAGTTGCTGTTGATAACCAGCAAGGGCAAACGTTTTCCCACAAGCTCTTTTTGTGCATATTGTAATACACGGGTCGCCGCATGTGCTGCACTTAAAATCCAGCTCATGTGCACACGAGTCATCAAGAGCTTTAAGGGCTGCGAAGTAGCGATCCACCGATTCTCCGGTTTGTTGGTCCCTACGATGAAAATCTTGCCGATCAAGGAGGGGGTTTCGCTTCTTGCGTAGGTAGGCCTCGAGAGCATTCACGGCTTCATCGAGGGTGGTGGTGGTAGAAATATGAAGGCGGCCTGATTGCCAAAGGATGGTCCATTCGGAATGGAGGGCGGCACGCAAAGTCACTTGCTGTGTGGATAGCGGGAAGGTGGCTACTTGTTGGGCGTCCACGTAGTCGTTCCAACGTTGTTTCCAATCGCGGAAAGAAGACATCGTTAACTCCTCCGGGGAAGCCAGTTTAGGAAGCTGGATGATTTTTGTGGCGTGGTGAGGAGGAGCTCCTAATGGGACTGTCGGTGTCGGATTCCGAGTAGCCATCTGCTGCAACAGTGCGGCTATGGACCTGAGGATGTCGGTGCTGGTCGGCGAGGCAGGGTTCTCTGGAGGGGTTTGGGATGGTCGGCGATTCCTTCTTGAGGGCATCTTGATTACTAATTGTCACTGAGCTGTCACTTAAAAAACGGCTATAATTAACCGAATGTCGACTGCGCCATGTTCTACCGCGTTAGGGTAAAGGTTCGAGCTGCAGTGAGAACTATAAATTAATAATTTATATTTTAATAAGTGTCCAAAGATTACATACAATTATAAGAGGCAGGTGGAGTACAGTTTTTACTCCACCAGCGCCTAGAGTATTATATAATAGAAGGAACCGCCGTAGGTTGTAGAGACGCGCGGTCAACACCAGGCGACATCAGGCGGTGTTCGAAAAGTGCGCGCGCAGCCTGCGCGCGCAGGCCGGCTGGCCAGCCGCCGGCGTCCCAGGCCAGCGTCGCCCGCTGGCATCCTCTTATCTCAGTCGCTAGCTGAACAAGAATGATTGTCATTGTTTACAGATCTATTAGCACAAACCTGAGGGAGTAGGGATATTTGTTATTTCTTCCTTTCTCTTGATCTCTAATCCAAATTGGAAGTTTTATCCAAATTTCAAGTTTGTTCGTTTACCCTGAATTTTTAAAATCAACTATTGTGGTATTCCCTTTCCACAGTTTTGTTAATCTGAAAGAAGACCTACAGCAGTTGTTAGGCCTCACCACCAAGATCCACCATCTAATTGTTTACCAATCTATCTATGGATGCTAAAATTAAGTGCCCTCTATTGACCTTCTCTGCAAACTAATGGACTCAGGGCGGACTTTCTGTTAATCTGAAAAAGGGTTCAAATAAATTTTGATATGTATCCATCTAATGACACAGAACCTTTGTAATGCAATACCTTTTTCTGTGATTGAGTTTATTTGTTCTCATTCCCTACATTTAAATTGATATTTTGGCTTCAACACAATTATCAGCCATCTTATCAATTTGTTGAATTAAAATATCCAGAATTCCCCAGGAAGAATGTGTTGCAGGTTGATGAACATCTTCAGTTGGAGCGGACTAGTTGACATGAACCACATCATCTCAGATCTCTTCAAAGTCCCCAATATCCAGGTAGGTCCGGTACTCTCACCACGGGTCCGTCGGGCTAACTTGGGTGTCCACAGACAGGCCGGATGGAGCCCATCATCTCTGCACTCACCAAGGAGGAGGAGGAGATGTTCCGCAACATGATGCGCAGGTTGCACCAGATTGCCAAGGTGGGTTCCACACCACATACACTGCTGCTTATACTTGACAGGTAAAGCCACTCGGAGGACGGAAGTAAAATGGCTATTTAACATTAAAGGTTTCCTCTTAACATGAGTTCAAATGCATAGACAGTAAAACAAACTCTCTGTAAAGGATAACACCTAGTTGAAGAGCCAAAGTGTCCTTTAGGAAGAAGTCTTCTCTTACCAGAGAGTTGCTCACTAGAACTTCTCTGTAATGGACAACACCTAGTTGAAGAGCCAATGTAGCCTCGGTAAAGAAATGTGGCCCTTAGTGAGAGGTGTTTTCTCACTGGAGAGTTGCTACAGTATAACCTATATGTAAAGGGCAACACCTAGTTGCAGATACAAAGTGTCCATTAGTGAGAGGTGTCTTCTTATCGGAGAGTTGCTACAGTAGAACTACCTCTCTGTGTAAAGGACAACACCTAGTTGGGGTGAATGCTGTAAAAGCTCTTCCAACATTGTTTATTGTACAAGAAATGTTCTTCTGGGTTATTGTCTCTCAGGCCACCTGCCATATCTCCCAGCTGAAGGCGTTACAGTATACCTACATTTACCTTTCCCTGAAGTGAGGGTTACAACATTGTATACAGCTCATTTAGCACCTGATTATCCTGCTGTACAATGGGCTGAACCTCAACCTTTAGGGCAGACTGAAGAAATACTTGGTCTACAAATGGGTTTAGAATGACAGCCAGTTCTAAGGCCTGATTATTTTTAATACCCCTTTTTCTGACTATAGCCTATATTATACCTTCCTATAGATATTTGCTAAGCTTCAGTCAAAATTGATTCTTTTTATTATTATTAACTCTCTACTACACATAGTACAGGCCATGATAATCATGGCGGGTAAAAGTTGAAAACCGCTTTTACTGTAAATGCACCACATGTGTGAAAAGCAGTTCAAATTTTGCACTTAGAAGTGTGCCAAAGCCCCATTTGGTTACTTGCACTCACAGGTGAAGTTGCACTTTTGCAAGAATTGGGGGGCCGTTGGAGCACAAAGTTAAAAATGTAGACAACCAGGATATAGGGCTGAGTTTGTTGGACCTACAATTAAAGGAAACAGGGCCATTGAATTGGTATTTTTACACCTCACCTCTATCAAATATAGAATCATTCCTCCCCCTCATGCCCCCAATATACACCTGTTGGAGTGGAGGTATGCCTTTTTTTAGATTACACCCCCTTTTTTTGTTGTTTGCTATAGAATCTTTTATTTTCAATTATTCTCCCCCTTCCTATCTCTATGTCCCACTTAACACTTAAAATGAAACCTTGTGGAAAGAGAAAAGAATTATTGGTTTCCTTTGGGGATTGGTGGAAGGATGGTCTAAACCATTGGTTTTAAACCACTGCTACGACCCAAAATGAATTCCACATTGGGCATTTTTTTCTAACTAAAAAAAAAAAAATGCTCTAATGGGCCCCTGATTCTTGTAAAAGAGCAATCCTACCAGGGAGTGCAAGTCACTAAACGGTACTCTGGCATACTTGTAAGTGCTAACTGCATGTGGTAGACATGGGGTGCACTTACAGTAAAAGGAGTCTATTACTACCCCCACCATGGCCTATGCCAGGTATACTAGGGATATTAATTTTAAAAAATTGATTTCCTTTCCAAAATTTGATTAAAACGAAGGGAATGTGTGTCATGTGAAATCATAAAAACTACTGTAAAGCCTTGCTCCCATTTTAATGAACTTCCAGGTACATTAGAGTCTTCCATAAGAGACCACAACCCAGTCCCTCCCATGAGAGACCATAGCATAAAAACATAATTAAGCCTGGTCTCTCCTGGAGGTGTGATTTATACAGTCAGGGTATCATGTTCTCTCTCACACACAACCTCAGATTTAGAATCAGTTTTAAGCTGTGTGTGTTCAGTTTGCACGGGAGAGGGATGTCCGGGTGCTGATTGATGCGGAGCAGACCTACTTCCAGCCGGCCATTAACCGCATCACCATGGAGCTGATGCGAAAGTACAACAAGGATAAGAACATTATCTTCAACACCTACCAGTGCTACCTCAAGGTAACCATTATCAACCTTCTTTTTGTACGGCTCACTCACAGTTTGTCTCCGCCGCTGCGCAGGATTCCTACCACAACCTGTTGCTAGACTTGGAGCTTGCGCGGAGACAGAACTTCTACTTTGGTGCTAAGTTGGTCCGTGGAGCCTACATGGAGCAGGTAGCTATTTCCACAACACTGGGTGTTTGAAACCACTGTATAGTTTCTCCTATTTGTTTATTCCTTACTCCATTTTAAACCTCTTCTAACTGCAAGTACAATCAGACCACCAGGAATACAAAAATTCTATGAAACCTGGCTCATCAGTGGTGAACCCTCCCAGCAGTTTTGCCAGTTTAATCTACCATACTGCTGTAAATATTGCATTAGGCAGTTTTGCTTTTATACCGATACTAAAGCTCTAAACTCTTGGAAAAGGTTCAAATGAACTATTTACATAAGCTTTGGAGACAGTAGAAATAATGAAATCATGCTTTGAGCATTGCTCTTCCAACAAATATTTTCCAAAGAAGCTTACGCATCAAAAATAGTTCAACTTTCTCCTAACAGATGGCATGCTAATACATTATTTATTTCAACACACAAAATGTGTTATTTCTGCTAGGGATAATTGCCTCAATTTACAATTGTTTAAGGGGGGTCGGTGGAAGGCTGGTTAAACCGTTTGGTTTACGACCACAACGACCCAAGTTCGATCCCCGCATTGGACACTTTTTTCTGTTTAAAAAAAAAATGCTCCAATGGCCCCCCGATTCTTGCAAAAGTCCAACCCCACCAGCGAGTGCAAGTAACCAAACGGGGCTCTGGCACATTTGTAAGTGCAAAGTCAAACTGCTTTCACATGTGTAGACATGTGGTGCGCTTACAGTAAAAAGCAGTCGCTAACTACCCACCATGATTATCATGGCCTGTACCATGTGTACTAGGGATAAGCAAAACAAAAAAAAACAATTGTTTAAACAGAAACAATAATAAGATGAATTAGTTTAGAGTCAAAAGGTGAATTAGACTATACAAAAAAAAAAAACAATGAGATAGTAACAAGTATGACAATAGTGATTGATGCAAAGTGATTAAATCTCTGACAATTATCTCTCTGCTATTTACAAATTCATACAGATGTTTAACATTAGTAGGAACTGTCTGTTGTTTAACGCTGTAGTAACTACGCTAACACATCAAGTGTGTGTGTGTAGGAGAGGCTGCGTGCCCAGTCAGTAGGTTATGAGGACCCCATCAACCCCACTTACGAGGCCACTACCGAGATGTACCACCGCTGCCT
Source organism: Cordylochernes scorpioides (assembly GCA_030710605.1). Taxonomy (NCBI): domain Eukaryota; kingdom Metazoa; phylum Arthropoda; class Arachnida; order Pseudoscorpiones; family Chernetidae; genus Cordylochernes; species Cordylochernes scorpioides. The sequence goes on from CP092863.1 coordinate 113,811,507, forward strand.
CTCTGAGATCTTCCGGCAGATTGTGGAGCACCAGATTGACGGCCGCACCGCCATCATGGTGGCCTCCCACAATGAAAACACCGTCCGCTACACTGTCAACAAGTGAGTGTAGCTTCTACATTGAAACAATCTATCACAACACAGCTAGTTGATCCAGATTGTATTCCATATAATGTGCAGGTTGATATATTGTTTCTCTATTAATGAAATCTTCTCTACAAACTGTATAGTTGCCAAACTATTTTTTAATATCTCGCAAAAAAAAAAAAAAAGAAAACCCCAAGCCTAAAAACCATGTTGAGTCATGAGAAGTCTTTCAATCTAGTCTCTGATAAGAGACCCAGTTTGGCCATATTCTAGGCAATGGTTTCTAATGGGGAAGACTACTGTAGCACCTTGAATATCCACAAGTAGTGTTTGACCCATCTCTAACTAATGGGCTTTGCCGCAGGATGCAAGAGTTGGGAATCCGTCCGGAACACAGGGTGGTTTGTTTTGGCCAGCTGCTTGGGATGTGCGACCAGGTCAGCTTCCTACTGGGTAAGTAAGGCCGACCTCCATTGGACAAACTCCAGTACCTAACCTCCTCTTCCCTCCAGGCCAAGCTGGCTATTCCGTCTATAAGTACGTCCCCTACGGCAAGGTGAATGAAGTCCTGCCCTACCTCACTCGTAGGGCCCAGGAGAACCACGGCCTGCTGACTAAGGTAGATCGGGAGTGTTCACTGCTGGGACGGGAGTTGTCCCGGAGGATCAAGTCCGGGGAACTGATGCATAAGCCACAAGGTCGCTACCACCCAGCTTAGTCTTTGCTCTGTGATGTTGTCCTACAGTTACATAGGTCGGTCATCTACTGACATAGCCACAACGCTCCTCTTCATTCTCTTTATCATTCTCTCTACATTTAGATCTTTCTCAAGCTCAATTTCTTTTCACTTCTTCTTTCTTTAATTTGGTTAAAGGATTGTTTTTTTTCTTCTTTCTTTTGTTCTTTAAACTGATGTATATTGTATCCCTTTAAAAAAAAAATCTAGAATCTCCTTTTTTTATTGTTGTTGAATTTTTTTTTTTTGTAATAAAGAAAAATTGATTGGTGATATGATATTCGTATTTTTATTAATGTTTTTTTTTTTTTATTTTAATTTTGTTTGTTGTGTTGAAATATTTAAAGGATGTCATAACCTAGTCAATATTTTTTTATTACATATATATATATATGTGGCACTTTTATAATTCTATATATATATATATTACATGTTGCCAACAAACTATATTAAATCTAGCGCAATCATATTTATATAGTTCATTGCCATCTTTTTGGTTTTTTTTTTTCACTTTTTTTTTTCCCTTAATCATGAAAAAAGAAAAATTTTGCCCTTGAGTATCTTTCCCCCGCCATTGTTGTTTAATTCCTAGAACAATTGAGATATGCAACGAATACTTTTTTTTTGAGATTTGATAATTTGTTAGTTACCATTATTATATGACACAACATATATATATTTTTTGTTATTTATTAGTTGTATTTTGATATTTTTTTTGTTCTCCTCCCCCCCATACCACTTTTTTTTTTCTCTTTATACACTTGTTAATTTGTATATGTACAATATGCAATAGTTACGAGAAAAGAAAATATTTTGAGATTATTTATGCTGAGTATTAAAAAAATATATTGTTGACTTAAAAAAAAAAATGTGTTTTTTTTTTGTGTCCCTTTTTTCACATCAATATACGAGGGCCATCCAATAAATAAGTTTCCCTATTTTTTTCTGCGAACGAAACTTTGTAAAAATTAGTTGGTAGTGTAAGAAATGGTCACTAGGATGCGTTGGAAGCGCGTGACCTTCAAAATCACGCTACTTGTAGTCCGTAGCGCTTCAGTTTCCATGAAGCTACCACTGGTGACCGTGTCCAGTTGTGAACTCCGTTTTGTAATTCGTTTTTCACGGCGAAAAATGAAAACTGCGGTCAAAATTCATCGCAATTTAGTGTCAGTGTATGGTGAAGTATGTATAAGCATCCAAATGGTTCGCCGATGGCGTTCATGGTTCTTGGAAGGATGGCAAAACGTGCATGATGACGAGCGAAGCGGCAGGCCCGTTACTGCTACGGACAATGCTGCCGTTCGGAATGTGGTGGAAGCAGATCGCCGCATCACCATTTACGAAATAATGATTCGACTGCCTCCTGGAATCAAAATTAGACGCTCTTCGATTAGAACAATCATGTCAGATGTTTTGAATTTTCACAAAGTCTGCGCAAGATGGGTCCCGCGTTTGCTCTCGGAAAATCACAAGCAACAGTGGATGGAGGCAGCCCGAGCTTTCCTGGAAATGCATCGAAGAGATAGAGAACAACTGTTTTCCTGTATTGTCACTGGAGATGAAAGCTGGGTGCATCATTCAACTCCAGAAACAAAACGACAAAACATGGTGTGGAAGAAGCCTGAGGAAAGTGCACCAAAAAAGGCGAAGGTCACAATCTCTGCAGGCAAAGTTATGGCTATCATCTTTTGGGACTGTAAGAGTGTTTTATTGGTTGACTACCTGCCCCCAAACACTACGATTAACGCTGCGAGGTACTGCGAAGTCATCAATAAACTCAGAGCTGCAATAAAACGGAAACGTCCTGGACTTTTGTCTCGGAAAGTGTTACTCCTCCTTGACAATGCTCGCCCTCATGCAGCTCGAACGATCCAAACGTTGCTGGAAAACTTCAAATGGGAAATTTTCACACATCCACCTTATTCTCCGGATCTTGCCCCAAGCGATTTCCATCTTTTTCCAGCACTCAAGTTGCACCTTGGAGGCAAGCACTTTGCGAATGATGACGAAGTGCAGGCGGAGGCAAACCACTGGCTACGAAGACAGGACACAGCTTGGTACAACAGTGGTATCAAAAAATTGATACAACGGTACCAAAAATGTTTGGACAGAAATGGTGATTATTTAGAGAAGTAGTCTACGAGTTGTATAATGAAAATAAAATAACTGCATAATTGTGAATAATGTGGTTTATTTGTTAAAAAATAGGGAAACTTATTTATTGGATGGCCCTCGTACTTTCGGGTTGAAACTGTTGGGGTATACAAAAAAATTCATCAATTTGCATAAAAACAAAGACATGGAGATAAATGTTCTATGTTACCAAATATTAATATATTCCGTAGAAAAAAAAAAGCAAAACCCCCCCTCACCTAATTATATTTTTTATATTTAATTATATAATCTGATTGGACATAGAAAAGCTACTCAGAGTGTCATGGACAGATAAAAAGGTTAAATGTTTCAATTTTAAATAAAATTAATCCTGGTAGATCCTAGAAAACCAAATGTGCAAAGACTGACCTACTTCAGACACATAATGAGACCAAATGGATTAGAAAAGAAGTTGATGTCAGGAAAATTTGAAGGAAGAGTGAGTCACTAACAGATCAAATTTGAGAATATTTGTCCATATAGTCACTGAAAGTAAACTTGATAGACACTAACAACAAGTTTCAAGAAAACTATGGACATAAGCTTATAGCTATTATTTAAATGTAATTCTACTGTCCTATAGGCTTATGTCTATAGTTTTCTTGAAAACCATTTCTGAGATTCTATCCTTCAGTGCTGCGTATAAAAGCAGAATCGTCCAATACAGTATTAGAGCTCTGAGAAGCGGTCTGATGGATTAAATTGGCGAAACCGCTGGGAGGGTTTACCACTGATGAGTCAAGCCCTTCCAATACATAATTTTTCATCGCAGTAAGGACAGTAGAAGTTTGTATTATGTATAAAAGAAACATCTGTGCTTTTAAATTCTTTCAATTTATATGTATAGATGGCGCATTATTGCTTTGTGTTAACTAACAACAATATACGATCAAAACATTTTCAAAAGTTAAAAAATTATAATAAAAAGCCCAAACTGGTTTTGATCCCATTGAAGTTCACTATAGAGGAGTTTTTACTGTATATGTTATAATAAAAAATAACTTGTGTAAGTTATAACTATTATAGACACATATGATTCTTTTAAAAATTAAACAATTTCTAATGCCCTTACTGCAATGGAAAAAATTAATGGGAGGGCCTGGCTCATCAGTGGGAAACCCTCCCAGCGGTTTTTGCTAGTTTAATCTACCATTTCATAAAAGATGGTGCGCTAATGCATCAGTTATAACTAATAAAAAATAATTTCTCCTACACTGCTATATAAGACAGGATGGCAATTTTGATCAGAGAAAAATTCACTAGAGATAATTACAAATGTCAAATATACTAAAAGTTTCATATTTATACAATGAAACACAATTTTAAAAAAGATCTTAGGATTAGAAATAAAATGCAAATTCTTATAAAAATCTTAATTGATGCAGCCTCTTTCTAATTTAATAACCTAGGGCTGTGCCTGTTGAGTTACAGTGTGTGGACCTCTATTTCACTTAAATCTCATCAATTTTCTTTGGAGCACTTATGGATGTAGTTTTAGCTTCTTTTATAACAGCACCATGGTTCTAAGGTCACAGATATTTTTAGTTTCAAATGTTTTATCCATTGTTGTTGTTGTTGTTTCTTATCCCCTTGTGTAAAGATTACATGAATTCCATGAGTTCATGCTCCTCGAGCTGTTTTATGATGAGCAGCGGCCTCTCCCAAAGTTCCTGTTTAGTGCATCTAATGCAAGCCAAAATGTGTTCTGGAGCTGCAGGTGCCAAGCTACATTTTGGGCAAGTGGGGTAGATTTTGTTATTATTTTCTATCTTCAATGGCTTGAGATGGCCTGTTCTAAATCTTGTTAGTGTTGTTTGATGCTGTCTATTTCTGATGTTCAGAGCTCCTCCTGGGTTCACTCCACTGTACCAACTGTACTTAGGTGGAATCCTCCAGTTCTTGTTTATTTTTGTTTTGGCTACTGTTTCTATTTCTTTAAAAGTAAGTTTTATCCATAGTTATAACAAGAGTGCCAAAGTGATGTGGTTATAACAAGATTCAACTGAGGTGTATATTAAAAGACAAAAAAGACCAACAATAGTGTATATATATAAGATTTATAGAAAACAACATTGTAGAGTGTCAGGTGCAAAACATTGTAACAAGTGTATATATATAGAGAGAGAGAAAGGATATATAAAGAGATAGTACTATATATTCACTCATCGACAAAAATAAAGGAAGTGGAAAGTCTTTGATGTTGCCGGTCGTCATTTTTTTAAGGAAACGAGAATGTTCACACTTGGTTATCTCGTATTATCTTCAATAAGTTCAATGTAATATCTTTCAGAGTTATTGTCTCAATCCCGATATACATGCTGAAAGGTACAACTTCCTTAAGTTTTGTCCACGAGTGCATAATAATAAGTTTGTATATGTATATATATATGTATATATATATATATGTACAAGATGATAAATGCAAGGCTTTTAAAGAGAATTATGAGAAGCAGATCAACAAGAGGCACCACACCTTGATATCAAAAGAAGTTCAGTTTTCCTCCAACTTTGTCTTTAATTCCACACCAACAGAGGGATCAGAATTTTCTGTTGAATTATAGACGGTTAAATATCAAAATTGTAAACTATTATAGACGCGTATGATTCTTTTTAAAAATAAACAATTTCTACTGCCCTTACTGCAATGGAAAAATTAATGGGAGGGCCTGGCTCATCAGTGGTGAACCCTCCCAGTGGTTAATTTTTACATTGCAGTAAGGGCAGTAGAAATTGTTTATTTTTAAAAAAGAATCATACGCGTCTATAATAGTTTACAATTTTGATAACAGATGGCGCGCTAATGCATCAAAATATTAAAATAAATATGCTCATTGCTAAGGTAAAAATTGGTTGAGTTAAGTAAGTGTTGAGTTAAAGAAGCTATTCATATAAAATGAAAGGATTTAAAAGCGCGAATGTTTCTTTTATACATAAAATGAACTTCTACTGTCCTTACTGTGATGAAAAAATATATTGGGATTAAATTGGCGAAACCGCTGGGAGGGTTCACCACTGATGAGCCAAGCCCTCCCAATATATTTTTTCATCTCAGTAAGGACAGTAGAAGTTCATTTTATGTATAAAAGAAACATTCGCGCTTTTAAATCCTTTCATTTTATATGTATAGATGGCGCGTTATTGCTTTGTGTTAAAGAAGCTATTACTGATACAAGAAAATAAGACCTAATCCAAATAAATTAATAGTGTGTGACATTGTAAGATCATTGTTACTGAAACAGCACACACTATTAATTTATTTGGATTAGGTCTTATTTTCATGTATCTATAATCCAAATTGTGTGCTTTATCAGTCTGTATTACTGTATAGTAAAGCTTTAAAAGGAAAAATATATATTTTGACAAGATGTAGGTTTCAATATTCAAAAGAGGCACCTCTCCCTTTAAGAATGCATTAAATCAATACATTTCCCACTCTTCTCTACACAAAGCATGTACACTTGGATCAGTTAATATCCCACAACACTAACTTTATTATTTTTTTAAAGGGAGAGGTGCCATTCTTTTTAATATAACCCTTCAGTATGTCTATTGAGATTTATTAAGACAAAGGACTCTGTGGTCTATCTTTTTCCCATTGATTGTGTGTGAATGGAATTTTGGGCAAGTGGGGTAGATTGTTATTTTCAATCTTCAATGGCTTAAGATGGCCTGTTCTAAATCTTGTTGTTTAGTGCTGTCTTAACCTAAGGTAAATTTACCATATGTGAAAGTGTGTTCTGGAGGACTCTCTTAATGGGCTAATAGGAGGGGAACCTAATAACCAAGTCTCACCTTGGGAGAGAAACAAAAGCAGTTTTCATAGGTTTGTACACTTATCCCCATGTGTAAAGATTACACAAATACTACGAGTTCTTACTCTTTGAGCTTGATCTCATGGAATGGGGTGTAGCTTTCATTGATCATGGCACCATGATCCAGGCCCACTTTGGTGAAAGTCTGACTTTGCCTGTTTGTACACTGTTCCTTTGTTTGATGACACAGAAATATGATATGGAGAGAATGTAAAGATTCCATTGAAGATGAGCCAAGAAGAATTTCTAAGGTCATTGTAATTGCAATAAGTGAAGAGGCACACAACTGTAGCCTATTATCACTATAAGAACACAAGGTAATAAGAAAATCCAAATAAATAAACTGTTTGTAACATTTCAGTAACAGCATTGTTACCAAAACATCACACAATTTATTTGTTTGGAATTGGTCTTATCACCTTGTATTTCTAATCTATAATTCAAATTGTACCTTATCATTGGTCTCATTACCTATAATCCAAATTGTACCTTATCAATTGCGACAGAAAGTGTTGGAAGGTGAAATGATAATGAAATGATTGTCATCCCCAGGTGTTGGCCATATATCACTGTTGAGGACAACTGGCCAAAAGAGTTGTCACAGACCTGGGCATGTTGGAAGAAGGCTGCCTATGGTATTTCCCTAGACTAGGAATTGAAAACCATGAGATAGTCAAGAGAATAGGTGACAAAACTACAGAAGTGAGATTACTATAGAAAGCTTGGAAGAAATGTGAAAGTTGAGGATCACACCCGAGTGGCCTCAGTGAGGGGTGAAGGCCGGCCCCTGGGTAGGAGCAGACCCCCACCCAGGCGGAACCTGAGCTCCCTCCACAGGAGTTCCCTCTCTCTACGTGCTCCTTCCAGCACAGACTGGTTCTCTGCCACTCTCCTGGCAAGGTAGGGCAGCACTGTCTCCAGGGGGCCGTAGGGGATGGACTTATAGACAGTGTAGCCGGCCCTTTGCTGAACACCACAGATGTCATAAGGACAGGAACTTGTTCCATTCTCACATAGCACGAGATATGCATTAGCACGACCTCTTTTATAATAAATTTGAACTATTTTTTACTAGTACGATTCTTTTTTAATAATTTTCTACTGCCTTTACTGAAATTATAAAATAAAGACCGTGCTCATCAGTGGTGAACCCTCCCAATAGTTTCGCCAGTTTAATCTACCATACCGCTCTATTTTTGTATTTTTCTGTTTTGCTTTTATAATGATACGAAAGATCAACTCTTTGGAAATTAATAAAGAGGTATTAAACTGGTGAAACCGCTGGGAGGGTTCACCACTGATGAGTCTGGGCGTTTCATTTTTTTCATAATTGTAGTAAGGAGAGGGTAGAGAAAATTATTTTATTTAAAAAGAATCATAAGAGAGTCAAAAATAGTTCAAATTTCTGAAAATAAGGGAGAACAAATATGAAATGATAATTTATTTCAATCAAAACAATTCGGATCTCAAACATCCATCTCATTGAAGACCTCAATAAAGGGGTTTTCCCATACCCAGAGAGCCAGTAGATAGGTAAAAATGTAGAGGGCATTTGTGTTGTTGTCAATGTTCAATAAATTGACTTTAGGTGCCTATATGGACAAATAAGGGCACTTACCAAGGACAAAAGTGATCTGATCACTCATGCCGTAGAGCTGTCCAAACATGATGTTGTGGGTAAGTCCCAGTTTCTCCATTCTGTCCACACACATGTACACTTGTAATTCAGCATTCATAGTAATTCAGCTTGAGAACACACAGTTATATATAACACATGTTCATCCCTGCCTTTCAATTTAACAGAGCCAACAAGCAATACAGGGCCAGGTTTCTTTAACTATTTTATTTCTCCAGCTTTCTCAGGACAACATGTCCTTCAACATGAGAATTAGAAGCATAACTTCCATATAAATATACACGCCTCCATATAGTTAGCTGGAAGTCATATTGCTAGTTCTCCTGTTGAAGGGCATTTATGTTGGCCCTGAAAGCTAGAGAAATGAAAAATAGTTAAACCTGGTTCTGTATTGCTTGTTGAATTTGTTAAGCAGCTATATATAACTCCTTATCCTGGCACATGTATGCTAATTTTAGCTCACTTCCTGGAAATACATTATCAGGCAGTGTTCTTCTTAAAAGCGATTAAATCCAGGCAGAGAGAAATATTCCATACCATCTCCTAGCTAGCAAGCTAATGTGGAACTTTGGGGTTAATGAGCATTGTCTGATAATGTACTTTTCTAGAATGATACAGGATATCTTTCATGACGACACCTCTCTACAAAGTTTTTGTGATAAGGTACCATTTTAATTAGTGAATAGAAACACAAGACAAATAGGACCAATTACAAATTGATACATTGTGTGTGATGCTTTGGTAACAGCATTGTTACCATCAGAACAAAAGTACTGAATGGGTATAATATGGGTACTGAATTCAGTACTTTTGTCTGATGAGGGTAACAATGCTGTTACTGAAATATTACATACTATTTATCTGGATTTAGTCTCTAGAAACAGACTCTACCTGCTCAGAGCTGCCTGGATGCTGGCCTCATTGTGGGTGGCCAGAATCATCTGGAAGCGGGTGGGGCCGTGCAGGTGTGCGAGGTCCAGCAGCCTTCGCACCGCGCGGTCATACTGCTGCCCCACCTCAGCATGGCTACCCAGCAGGGTACTCTGCGGCTGCTCCCATGTCAAGTAGGCTCCCCTCACCACCTTGGCTCCAA
>CP092863.1:113821124-113930126 GCA_030710605.1 Cordylochernes scorpioides
AATATATAAATTAAAATGACTTAGAATATTTATTTAAATTGAGTATTATATTTTAATACTAATAATAGAAGGCATTTTAGAAGTTTATATTTGCGCAATTTGTATCATCATCAATAATATAGCACGAGTGTATAGCTATTTAAAAATCAATTCAGTCTCATTGCATTGCGTTAGCAGCCCCGTAAAATAAAGATATTTTCTCTCTCATTGCATTGCTTTGAATATGGCCGCGGCTATCGTTGGCGCTGCTCGACCTTTTTATTCCGGGAATGTTACTCTCAAGTTAAATTCTTTTATTTGTAGGGCAAGTCCTATTTGTTTTCATAGGCGATTAAAAACATCTTCTCCCGTCGTAGAAGCACAAACCGCAGTTAAAACATCGTCAAATAGTGAGCAGACACCTCAACGTGACCCATTAGATTTAACATTTGAAAATACAAAAGCTGCTTTCAAAAGTAAAACAACTAGTGAATTGATTAGAGCATTAGTTGTACTCAGGCTCTGTTCATTCAGATTTTTGATTGATAATAATGAAAAGGTAAGATTCTGATTGTTTACTTCCTTTCAATTGTTTAAGCCATTTAACTAGTATATAAATAAAAAAATATTACTAATTTTATAAGTAATAGTAAATATTGCCCAAATTAAAAATACAAGATGCTCCTTCTATTTTAATATTTTAAAAAATGTCTACATATATATATCGATCAACTTTATATTAGCGCGTATATTCGTCTGGTCAATAACAAACATATTGACTATATGACCCAATTTAGTACAACATATTAATTGCTTTAGATAATTAATGCTTTTTGTACCAAAAATATTTTAGAGGCAGACTTTAAAATAATGTTGCTACTAATTTCTTTATAAGTATATTTATTTATTAAAAACTATATCTTTTGGAAACTATTTTTATTGCTTGTGAGCATTTTTTTTTTTTCGCCATATAAAACTATAATTGCAATTTTTGTTGTTGTTTTAAGAATAGGTATACTCTATAGTCACAACATTTATATTTCTAAAAACAAAAGATATTTGCCATTTAATAATTATTAATCTTCTTAATAAGTTCACAAACACATTTCCCTCTAGTGAAGAGCCAAGTACCTTGTTTGAATATTCATTTAAATGTATATTTTTTAAATCATATGTATCTCTATATTTTTAAAATGTACCCAAAATCATTAAGGTATAATATTTTCTTGATAAAATGAATCCTTATATTCCAATGTATGTTGTTACTAATTAAAAATTAATTGGCAATTAAAAAAAAAAGGAAATTATTATAATTGATATAGCTCTAGCCACCAAAGATAACCCATCTATTGGCATAACATCAAGTTTTTTTAATGGTATAAACTTGGCAGGTGACATTTAAATTCATCATAGTCATGTGCCATGTCATTGTATGCTAAAAAGTTGGCAGACGCCTTACTACAGCTCCAATGTTTTCCTTAATATCACAGAAAAGCAGCCATTTTTTTTTGTTCTATTTTCCTTAATATAAATTTAAAGGAGAAAATATGTTGCATATGTTGATATGATTATGTACAATTTGGATTATAAATGTTAGAAACAACAAGGTAATAAGAATAAATGATAGATTAGGTCTTCTTGTAGCTATAATCTATTATCCAAATTTTGGTTTATAATTTTGGTTTAATCAAAAAAAGTAGTTGATAAAAATATCCTGATAGAATACAGGATATTGAAAATGTTTTTTTAATTTAAAGCTTTTATTTAACTTGTTTCCCTGTCTGACCATCTGTCTGTCTACAAATCTTGTATTCAATTTTTATTATACTTCTAGAGCACGTAGGCATCTGAAATTTGGTACACTTTTCAGAACCCGATGACAATGCAAGTTGACAAATTTTCTGACTTCTGGGTTGGCAGGGTGGCTGGAAAGGACCAAATTTCCAAATTGTCCTTAAACTTTTGTAAATTAATTTTAATATACTTCCAGAACACATAGAAGTTAGAAACTTTTAAGACTCACTCAGTTCAATGAACAAGGCAAGTGTACAAATTTTCTGACTTCTGGGTGGTTGAAGTGGCCAGGAATGAACAAATTTCTATATATATATATATATATTTTTAAGTCTTGTGTTACACTCCTTACATTGACCAATCCGCCGCGAGCAGGCCTCCCTTCTATTTAAGGCCTAATCCTCAGAGTGAACTTTTGATTCTAAGTTTTGTAAATTCATAACTAAAAACTAACTAAATAATTAATAGATAAAAATACATATTAAAAAAAGCTTTTATTTAAATGCACTAAAAATAAAAAATAAAATATTATATCTTCTGTCATTGAGCAATTAGATGTATATGAGTGAAAATAAAAGCAGTAGGGGACGATCATATTTATAGAAGAGCTAAAAACATAGCAAACACTTATAAAAATCGCTAATCAGCTGCTACATATTAAATCACATTAGGTTCAAAATTCATGATGATTGGTCCCCCGCCACTTTTATTTTCACTCAGATACATCTAATTGCTCAATGACAGAAGATACAATATTTTATTTTTTTTCTTTTTAGTGCATTTAAATAAAAGTTTTTTTTTTTTAATGTTTTTTTGCTGATTAATTATTGCTGTTATTTTTATTATAGAAATAGCAAAATATATTAGAGAGAGAGAGAATGTGCAAAAATGGTAATTTATTTAATTCTATTATAGATCCTGTTTTTCACCATCCAAATATAGTGAAGTATATATGGGACAATTGGTTTTCTTCCTAGAGTCAATGGTCGGCAGTATAAACCCTCAATTTCCTGACAGCCATTGAACCAGGATTGAATCCTGAATTGTACACTTTTTTGGTGAAGAACCTGTTCATATTATCCATTGTAAATAACCTAAGGTAGGTTTCTCTTTTTGAGCGGTACCTAATAAAGTTATTTTGGAACAGGAACAGGTTTTCTTCCTGGTTTCCACCCCTCACTCCTCACAATATCACAGAAAGTTTTGATGTTGACAGCATCTGTTAACTCATTATATTGTTAACACAAGGTAATAAGACCAAATCCAAATAAATAGTGTGTGATGTTTCGGTAACATCCTTTACAGCTGTTACAGAAACGTCACACACTATTTATTTATTTGGATTTGGTCTTATTACCTTGTGTTTATAATCTATAATCCAAATTGTGCCTTATCATCATTATATTGTTTTTCATTGATATATATCAAGAAAATATTATGTTATATATTTAATACCCACAGAAAGAAATATATGCACAGTAAAATGTATAAGAATTTAATGATAAGGCACAATTTGGATTATATATAATAAACACAAGGTAAATAAGAACAAAATTTATTTATTTATTTATTTGGATTTAGTCTTATTACCTTGTGTGTATAAGAATTTAGTATTTCTTAGCCCAGATTTGAAGAAGTGTTTGAGGTGCAACAGTGTTAACGGATCAATAACAAAACCACCGCCGAGATCAATTTAGATGGCAGTTGGCCAGCGTGCAAATCAACGTCTCATTTCCATTTCTGGTCCTGTTGAGGGGGAGGGAGGAAGTATAATTTTGATTGACTGCCTGTCAGGAAACATTTCCTTGATAAAGCCAGTCAGTCGTATGAGGGCCATCATGCCATATATATTGGAGCAGCTTTTTCTTGTTGTGGGTTTGGTGCTTGGTTTTTCTTCTTCTATATAGATGGTGTTAAAATAACAGAATGATGTTAGTTGTTTTATAATACAATATAATGTGGCTTATGATTGTAGAACGACATTTGAAAATTATCCTCCATGTGTTTCTTTTGAAAGAAAAATCGAAATTCATTTTAAGGAGAAACAACGATTATTTCTAACCTTAAGGATGAAGTATGAAAGGATGAATTGTGAAGAGTAATGATAAACGGAAAATAAAAGTGTCCAGGGATGGGAACTTTACTTTTCACAATTCATCCTTTCATACTTTATCCTTAAGGTTAGATATAATCGTTGTTTCTCTTTAAAATGAATTTCGATTTTTCGTTCAAAAGAAACACATGGCGGGATAATTTTCAAATGTTAGGTGTTGTTGAATATAGCCTCATCTAGCCAATCCATTGGGTAGCAATAAGGAAGTAGAAATATGTTTATTAACAACCAAATAAAAATACTGTTTCACATCTACACCTTGATATCTTTTCCAGAGATTTATTCAAACACTTAATACATTCGTTTAACAGCAGAACCTGCGTGAGAGAACACTCTTGTTAGAGGACACTACAAAGGACAGTTTTCATCTCATAAATTACTATTTTTACTACTTAACAACTCTCCCTTAAAAGGACAAACTCTTCCTAAAGGACACTTTGGCTATGAAACTAGGTGTTTACTTTTACAAAGGAGTTTCAATGTATTAGGAAAATAGTTTTAATTTACATGATCTTATTAAAATATCTGTAAATTTTGTCACTTTATTCCTCTTATTATTTTTTTAAGGGCTATTACACAAAAATAATAAATTGAATTATAGATAAGAATCTCAAGGTAAAAAATTATATTTGATTTTTGGGTAACAGCATTTTGGCAACAAAATTTTAATATAGATTTGGTCTTGTGACCTTGAGGGGAAAAAGTAACACAACTTTATCTCATTTAAGTAAACCTGATAGTAGCCTCTTTTTAGATAATGGGTAGGATAATTGTTATTATTACATTTTAAATTCCCTATATGCGCAGCCCCCAAATTGCCTTTCAATTTAAACATAAGGTAATAAGACCAAATAAATAAATAGTGTGTGATGTTTTGGAAACACTGTTGTTACCATCTTCAGGTTTCAATGATAAGGTACAATTTGGATTATAGATTAAAAACACAAGGTAAGAAGACCAAATTCAAATTGTAGAAATTCATTAATATGAATGTTACCTTTTATAGGTTTCCAACGTGGATAAACCCACTCCCCTATATGATAATATTATACAACAAGTATACACAAGGCGGGGCTCTGGCACATTTGTAAGTGCAAAGTCAAACTGCTTTTCACATGTGTAGACATATGGTGTACTTACAGTAAAAGCAGTGTCCTTCTTCTACCCACCATGATTATCATGGCCTGTACCATGTGTACTAGGGATAAGCAAATAAATAAATAAAAAATGCAAGTGGTTGGCCATATCACAGAATAAACTGGACCAATAGCTGAACACAGACTGTTGTCTCAAGGACACTGGAAGATTTAAGAGTGCAGTGTGGAAAGTGGGTTTATTGGGGTCAAAAGTGAACTGTTCTATCTTCAATCTCTATCAGTAGCAGCCATCTTGTTGCGAGGAGGGGGATTGTACTTCCAGGCAGGAGGATGTGCAACACCCAGGTATTGCTGGCTAGACAAGATAATTAAAGGTTGCTGCACCTTCTTTTCTCCCAAGGTCTTTTACTTTGAATGAATGAATGAATGGGGGTCTTGGTTCTTTTTTAAAATAGAAAATGTTTTAAAATTGAAGATTTTTGTTCCCAACAAACTTATATCATGTGTGTGTGTGTGATGGTTTTATTTACACAACACACTAGGAGCTAGGTCAAATGGTGTAAACTGGTGTTAACTCCATCATGCATATTACCTAAAGAATATGATAAAGCACAATTTGGAGTATAGATTATAATACAAGAAAATAAGACCTAATCCAAATAATTTAATAATGTGTGATGTTTCGGCAACAGCATTGCCACCATCATCAGACAAAAGAATAAAATGATCATTCTTTTGTCTGATGATGGTGACAATGCTGTGGCCGAAACATCACACACTATTAAATTATTTGAATTAGGTCTTATTTTCTTTTATTACCAAAAGAATAATTGTGTGTGTGGCCTGGCATTAAATATTATTATTGAAAAGTCTCCCTTTCCTTCCTGCTATATACAATATTAGGAATAAATGATAGGCACAATTTGGATTATAGATTATAAACACAAGGTTAAAAGACAAAATCCAAATAAATAAATAGTGTATGACATTTTAGCAACAACATTGTTACCATCATCAGACATTTGGGTTTTATTACCTTGTGTTTATTAGGAATAAAAGAAACTAAATCCTGCAATGTTTTATTATTTGATATCAATGATATGGCTTATTTATCAAAAAAGTTATCAGGTGTTAAGCTGGTGAAAGAAATATATAAAAAAATCACTTTCCAGTTTTATCTAGGATAAGATTGAAGTGTATCAGCTGTCAAGTGGTTTGATAAGTTGTGTTGTAGCAGTTGTTAAACCTTATCTCAGGGATTTATCGCCAGTTAACAGGTACTTTCCCCTTGGTATTGATTTATTGTATCTCACTACGCTGGAACTTTCCTGTCTGGCTGACTTCCCCCTTTTTATTTACACCAATACAAGGTAATAAGATCAAATCCAAGTTAATAAATAGTGTGTGATGTTTCTGTAACAATGCTGTTATATCACACACTATTTATATTTAAAATAAAGGCATATTTTGGATCAATATAATTTATTTAAAATACAGTAAAACCCCTCTATAGTGAACCCCATTGGGACGGGACTTTTGGTTCACTATAGCCACGGTTTGGGTATTTAAATTTTTTTTGAGGATATAATTAAAGGGCATGCGCAAAAAAAAAAAAAAAAAAAAAGCTACCTCTTAATATTGGCTGCTTATTTCCCCCTAAAAATTAACCTATTTCAACAACAACAACAACAAAAAAGCCTTTATTTAGGGTCACTGACCCTATACAGGATTCAGCAGAGGTATGCATAAGAACAAAGCAGTGAGACAAAGGAAATAACGATATATACAGAGTAAAAAGAGAAAGAAAAAAAAAAACAAAAAAAAATAAGAAAAGGAAAAAAAAAGAAGAAGAAGAAGAAAGAGGGAAGCAAGAAATCAACACAAAAAGAGTAGCAGTAAGAAAGTGAGGAGTGAGTATCACTTGGCCTTCTTCTGAGATATGGACTTGTGGAAACCATAAAACGCCGTAGCAATATACTTATTCTGGGTCATATTGTCAATTATTGATGGAAGTGAAGCACAGAGTTGCCCAGTTTTGAGCATAAGGGTTCTTCTTTCTTCTTTCAGAGCAGAGCAATCAAAAATATAGTGAGTGATTTCATTTTTTATTTTTGAATTACAGAAGGTACAAGTCGGGTCCTCACCGCAGAGCATCTTGGTGTGGTTTTCTCTAAAAAAACTTGAAAGTATTCTAACTTGTGCGAGTAGTCTTACAACCGGGAAAGGAAAATCCCCTAAAAGGTATCCCTCCGTCATGAAAGATATGTGAATGTCTTTGTAGTGAGAGTATAGCTTAGATTTATCCATTCTTATAAGGTCGTTTTGTATAGATTGGTCTGCCGCTGTTTTTAAGAGCCCTGTAATCGCGCTCCTCAGCGTTTCAGGGTCATCACAGGAAACAAGTGCAGGGGATCCATTATTGTTAAGCAGATTAGTGAGCTTTTTAATGAAACCGATGGGTGTGCCCGAAGCATTAGAGAGTTCCCGTGTTCTAAACCTATTTCTATATATTAAAGCTGTATATTAAAATAAAAACAAAATCATGTGAAAATATTGCCTTTTTGATCAGTTCCTCTGATAATTATATTTAATTAGTATAAATGCAACCTGCCCCCCATATGTCAAAAAAAATCCAAGAAAAGTATACCTTATATATAAAAATTAAATAAAAACTTTATTAATAACATTTTAAAAGGTATAAATATATATTTTATATAAATAAATATTATATTACAATATAGGATACAAAGGCTTACTTGAAGAAGTCTGTTATTTTTTTCTGCTTTAACATATTCCTCAAAAATTTGGTTTCATATCTAGCAAAGAAATCTTCATTTTTTAAAACGAATCCTAGCTTGTACTAACCACGTATACAAAAGGCTTCTAAAAGTGGATAATGACACTGACGATGGCGGCAATAGTTGGAATTGATTCCTCTTTGTAGCATTTTTTTTATAGTCTTCTTTTTTGCCCCATATCGTAGAAATGCTACTTTTGCTCATTTTCTTCCGAAGTTCCGCTTGCGATGTACCACTCTCAATAGCTTTTATGATGGTTAATTTCTTTTCAAGTGATATCTTGGTACGAGCGACTTTTTCTTTGGCACTTCCATTATCTTTTAACACTGGTTTTAATAATTTAAATCATGTTTTAAGGAATTTTCCTAATGTAGAGTTAAGAAATTTAGTTTTCAATAAGGCATGAAAAATTTATAAAAGTGCGCAGTATAAAAATAGAATGTGAATAAAAACACCCAATGTCGCTAAATTCTTTGTTTTGAATTGCGATCTGTGAGCTAGAGCTCGCACAAAATTTTAATTAGTTTTGAAAATTATAATTTTGGAATTTTAGAATTAAAATTAAAAGTTCGTTATAAGCATGGTATTTTTGATAGAATTTAATATTTTGGGACCAAAATTGGGTTCGTTATAGCGATAGTTCGCTAGTTTGAAAAGTGAAAAGTTCGTTATAACGATGGTAATTTTAATGGAATGGAATTGGGATTTTCGATGGGTTCGTTATAAGGGAAGGTTCGTTATATCCATGGTTCGTCTTAGCGGGGTTTTACTGTATTTCCTATATTTCAATGAGGCTGTTCGCCTATCTTCCTCTAGGAATTCAAACTCCTTCTAAGACCATCATCCGTGTGATGTACGAGAAGTATTGTTTATATAAGTTGGAGTGACCGAACCATTTAAAATGAATAAATTATATAATTAGAAATTCTATATCTATTATATTTAACTAGTTTTGTTTTAACTGTAGGTAGGATTGCGGTATGTCATTTTCCTATTAATACTGTTTTTATCATCTATAGATGCCCATAAATAGAGCTATTTATATATTTTATTTGGTCTTGAATAGAGCCTCCCAATTGCCAAGCCAAAGTGTCTTTTAGGGAGAGGTGTCTTCTTAGGTTAATTAAAGTTAAAATATGTAAATATATTATTTTAAAAAAGTTGATTTGTTTTATGAATTGAGTACAGTAGAACTACCTCTCTGTAAAGTACAACTAGTTGCAGAGCCTATTTGTCCTTTAGAAAGAGGTGTCCTCTTACCGGAGAATTGTTAAGTAGTAAAAAATGGTAATTTTGCAAATAAAAACTGTCCTTTTTAGACACAAGGTAATAAGACCAAATACAAATAAATAAATAGTGTGTGATGTTTGTCTGAAAATGGTAACAACGCTGTTACCGAAACGTCACACACCATTTATTTGGATTTGGTCTTATTACCTTTTGTTTATAATATATAATACAAATTGTGCTTTATCTGTCCTTTATAGAGATGTGTTTCTAATCTATAATTCAAATTGTGCCAATCATTTTTTTTCCACCTTGGAGATTCACCAGTATGAATGTGTTCATTTCCCATCCAGGTCTTGTTGTCAACTTTTCTTTGTTTAAATCCATTTCTCCTTTTTTTGTGTGTTGATTTGGTAAGGTAATATTTGCATATTTATATGGGATTCACAAGGTTAACAATCAGACAGAATACAATGTTAGCACCATGTTTGGTACAATCTTCACACTAAATGTAAGTTTTAGGTACAATTTGAATTATAGATTAGAAACATAATCCAAACATAGACCAAATAAATAAATAAATAGTGTGGGACGTTTCGGTAAAAGCATTGTTATATTGTAATATATACTCATCGTTGAATAAATTTTAAAAAATCAAGATAGAATTAAGAAGTTATTTTTAACAAATACAGTAAGACCTCTATAATGGACACCTAGTTGCAGAGCAAAAGGGTTCTTTATGGAGAGGTGTCCTCTTACTGGAGAGTTGCTATATAGTAAAAATGGCAATTTTGATAAAGAAAACTGTCCTTTGTATAGAGGTGTCCTCTAGCTGGAGTGTCCTCTCATGGAGGGTTTCTACTGTATTATTTGAATATAGTCTTGTTACTTTAAGCGTGTGAAATTTGAGGGGGTGGCCACAAAGATCTTAATCAGATATAGGAAAATTGCAATTTACCAAAAAACCTTGCGCAAAATTTATTTATTAAAACGATGTGAGCTCTCGCTCTTTAACAAGCCTATATACCGTCCAAGTCAGAAAGATTAATCTCCGAATCCCTCATATCCAAAAAAAAGAACAGTATAAACAGGAGAATAGACATCCCCCCTCCGTGCTTATTCTTAATTGTAACTTTGTCTGTTGAAGAGCGAGAGCTCGAAAGCTTCAGCTATTTTAATAAAGAAACCTTTTGCGCAAGTTTTTTTATTTTATAAAATATCTTAATATTATTAATTATATATGAAGAAACATTTCTCTGCAAATAAAAGAAAATAAGACCTAAGCCAAATAATTTATTAGTGTGTGACGTTTCAGCAACAACTTTGTCACCATCATAACCTTATTTGAATTAGGTCTTATTTTCTTTTATTATAATCTATAACCCAAATTGTGCTTTATCATTCTCTGCAAGTAGTTCGGATGTGTGTTCAGCTGATCAAGCTGGGCAGGAAAGTGCTGGGCCAGTCCTTGTTCCAGCATGTCATGAAGAAGTCCTTCTACGGCCAGTTTGTGGCCGGGGAGGACATCCACCAGATCAAGGGCACCATCGACCGCCTCTACAGCTTCGGGGTGAAGTCCATCCTGGACTACAGCGCGGAGGAGGACATAAGTGAGGAACAGGCCAAGGAGACTGTCATGAAGTAAGTGCCATTATATGCAAAATGGTGGGCAGCTAGACTATGGGATTGGAGGGAGTTTTAGCTAGTTTGCAGTCGAACCTTATTCAACTACAACATCACGTGGGATCTAAAACCTCACACAGCATTACAAGGTAATAAGACCAAGTCTAAATAAACAGCATTGTTGTCATCATCAGACAGACAGTACTGAATGTAGTTCTAATCTATAATCTAAATTGTGCCTTGTCATTCATAACATAGCATTATTACCATCTTCAGACCAAAGTACTGGGCAGTACTACACTATAAAATTATAACTTATTCTAGGGGGTTGGTGGAAGGATGGTCTAAACCGTTGGTTTACGACCGCTACGACCCGGGTTCGATTCCCGCATTGGGCACTTTTTCTGATTTACAAAAAAATGCTCCAATGGTCCCCAATTCTTGCAAAAGTCCAACCCCACCAGCGAGTGCAAGTAACCAAACGGGGCTCTGGCACATTTGTAAGTGCAAGTCGAACTGCTTTTCACATGTGTAGACATGTGGTGCACTTACAGTAAAAGCAGTCGCCTTTTACCCACCATGGTTATCATGGCCTGTACCATGTGTACTAGAGATAAGCAAAAAAAAATAATAATAATAACTTATTAACACAAAGCAATAACGCGCCATCTATACATATAAAATAAAAGGATTTAAAAGCGCGAATGTTTCTTTTATACATAAAACGAACTTCTACTGTCCTTACTGCGATGAAAAAAATATATTGGGAGGGCTTGGCTCATCAGTGGTGAACCCTCCCAGCGGTTTCGCCAGCGGTCTGGTGGATTAAATTGGCGAAACCGCTGGGAGGGTTCACCACTGATGAGCCAAGCCCTCCCAATATATTTTTTCATCGCAGTAAGGACAGTAGTTCTTTTTATGTATAAAAGAAACATTCGCGTTTTTAAATCCTTTTATTTTATAAATAACTTATTCTTCTAACAAGTGATTAGTTACAATTTGGATTTATTATAGATTAGAAACACAAGGTAATGACACCAAAGCCAAATAGTGTGTCATTTCAGTAACAGCATTGTTACCATTATTAGATTCCTTACTTTTGTCTGATGATGGTAACATCACTGTTACTAAAATATCATACACTATTTGTTTATTTTAATTTGTTCTTATTACCATTTATTTCTACTTAACAAGTTCATTAGAGCCTCCTGTTATAACACCATCACTTGTGGGACCATGATTTATGGTGTTTTAACCACAGTTAAAACAATTTAAGATCATAAAACTTAACAGAGAGTTGTTTTATACCTAGGTTCAACTGTGTGTGTTATCGATGTAACTTCCATTGAACTCTTTTTGAACTCCAATTCCAAATGCTGATAACCCATAAGTATTGATTTTTTAAAATAAAAATACATTACACCATTAAAAATAAATGTTTCTTGGATGTGTTTAGAGAAAGCCTGTGTGTCACACATCCCCCCCATCTATTTGTGAACTAACCAGTTTGATTATTTTATTTGGTACATTCCAACCGTATGCTATATTTAGTTTTGATTGATTGACTGCACCTTTTATAAGTCACGGCCTCACTAGCCGACCTTGTTTCACTCCCTGTGGTGTTTTGAAGCAACAAAGAGTTTGTGATCTTGTATATTTATTTGGTTAAGAATATCCTTTTGAAACAAGTCTATGGCAAGCCTGTAGCTCAAATTAAATCCTTCTCACAAAAAGTTGCCATTTTTTGAAACCTTTTTTTGGAAAAATTGAAGGAAGAAAGAGAGAAAGACCCCAATGAGCTGGTTAGAAGATGTCAAGAAAACTGTTATTTTGCTGCTTAAATAATTTTCTAGGAATTTATATTAAACAAAAGATGTCTGCACTTATAAAAGAAATAAAGTTTATTTTTCTTCCTTAAGAATATTTACATGCAAACCAAGCAAAACTCAAATTAAAATTAAAAATTGAACGAACACAATTTACATATCTCTTGACAGAATGAATTTACCTTTTCTTGGTCAAAAAACAATAGAAAAATAAATTAATTAATATTCAATTATTATCTAATATTCAATCACTCATATTTAATTATTTTTATACGTTCATCCACATCAACTCCCCCTTTTTTAAGATAGCAATACTCATTAAGGTACATATCTATCCGGTGGTCTCCTCTCTCGTAGTGGATATCTCCGGGAAGGTGTAGATTCAGTCGGTGGTCCAGGTGTAGATTCTGCTACTATTGTAGCAGGAGTCAGGGGACTTGACGTCTGAGGCCTTGGGTAGCTTATTCCTTCTTCTGATGATGAAACATCCTTTCTCTCCATACTTCTCCTCATATAGTTAGTGTGTACTTTCTTTTCAATTCCATCAGTTTCTATCATACAGCTGTTGCTTCCCACTATTCTCTTTACAATCCCAAACATCCATTTCGGTTTTCCTCTTTCCATCCATCTGTATCTTACTCTATCATTTATTTTGTAGCTATTGTTCTGTTTTTTATTTTTCAATCTCCCCACTCTTACTGATTTCTTGCTCAACATGGAAATCTTTGTTCTAATCTCGCGATTTAAAAATATTCCAGCAGGGGATTTTTCCGTTCTAGTCAAAGGACTCAATCTATATGCATATAATGCCTTTATCAAAGCAAATTCAAGGGCTAATTCTCTTTCCTCCGAAATAATTCTTTTCATAGCTTTTTTTATCTCTCTTACAGACACTTCCGCTAGTCCGTTGCTCTCCGGATGGTAAGCGGGGCTAAACATCGCATGTATGCCATTTCTTTCGAAAAATGTCTTTATTTCATAACTTCTAAACGGGGGCCCATTATCCATTACCGCCACCTCCGGGATACCATATCTCGCTAAACATTCTCTCAAAAAGTCTATGCAGAATCCCGCCGATGTATTTGGAACTATTTGACATTCTATCCAATTAGAATGCGCATCCACTAATATCAAAAAAGTTTTTCCCGCAAAATAGAAATAGTCGAGATGAATTCTCTTCCAAACTTTGTTTGGTGGAGTCCACTCAGTGAATTCCTGGTTTGGCAGCTTTGATGTGTTTTCCATACAAGTGCTACAGCTTTTAGACAGTTTCTCAATTTGCTCATCCATTCCCGGCCAATATACAGAACTTCTGGCCAGAGTCTTCATTTTATTTACTCCAATATGATTTTCATGAATGATTTTCAAAACATATTCTCTTAAGGAATCGGGGATGATCATTCTATTTCCAAAAAATAGGCAATTTCTTACTATTGTTATCTCGTTTTTAATTCTATTATAAGGTTTTATATCTACCTCTGATTCGATATCATACTTATCATACTTGACTAACTTATATAGTTTTCTAAGAGTTGGATCTTCTTGGGTTTTGTACGATACCAAGACGTAATCTAATATCGAATTTTCTATTAATAATATTTCTCCCATTTCCTCTTCCTTCTCCCCTTTTTCAGGATTTGGAAATCTTGAAAGAAAATCTGCAAGAGGTATTTCAGTTCCCTTAGTATATTTAATTTCAAAATTAAAATTTGATATTGAGAGTGACCATCTATGTAATCTATTTGCCACTAAGGCTGGTAAATTATTTTTATCGCCAAAAATGGCTAGTAATGGTTTGTGATCTGTATTAATAATAAATTTTCTTCCGTAAAGGAATTGTTTTAGCCTGTTTAAGGTGAAGAATATTGATAACCCTTCTTTTTCTATTTGGGAATATTTCTTTTCTGTGTCATTTAGTGTTCTTGAAACAAAAGTAATTGGTTTCTCAATGCCGTTTACAATATGGGAAATATATCCTCCAATACCATAATTTGATGCATCACAAGTAACATAAAGAGGTAAATCTTCCGAATAATGCGTCAAACAAGTTTTTGTACTAATCAAATTTTTACATTTTTCGAAAGCCTGATCATGTTCATTTTTCCAATTCCAATTATAACTTCTTTTCAATAGAGAGAATAAAGGATTTGCATGTATGGATAAATTTCTAACGAATTTACTGTAGAATGACAACATGCCCAAGAAAGATTTCAATTCTGAAATGTTACTCGGTTTAGGACATTTTTTTATACTGTCCAATTTATCCTCAAGGGGATAGATTCCATTTTTATTTATTCTATGTCCCAAATAATTGATTTCATCAACAAAAAACAAAGATTTTTCTTTATTAATTGAAAAATTAAAATCCGATAATTTATTCATGACTGTTTCAATATCTGAAATATGCTCATTTACATCAGACGATGCTATAAGAATATCGTCTAAATATATTATTACATTTTTAAGACCGGAAAAAATATTGTCCATAGTTCTTTGGAAAATAGTCGCTCCGGACTTGATACCGAAGGGCAGCCTTTTATATTTAAAAAGGCCTTTATGGGTAGAAATAACTGTTAATTTTTGAGATTCCTCGTCTAGAAGTATCTGATGATATGCGCTTGAAAGATCAATTTTACTAAATATACTTTTACCAAAAAATGAATGTAAAACATTATCGATGTTCGGTATCGGATACTTAACATCCTCGATAAATGGATTTAAGGTTCTTTTAAAGTCCGCACAAATTCTAATTTTGCCGTTTTTCTTAGGGACGCATACCAGCGGTGAAGCTATTGGGCTATCCACTACATTTTCAATAATATCATTATTTAATAAAAATAATAGTTCTTCTTCAATTAAAGTCCTAATAGCAAAGGGAGCAGGTCTAAATTTATAAAATTTTGGCGCAAAATTATTTTTTACATTAATGTGTACGGAAATATCTTTTATTGGCAAGACTATATCTTCGAAAAGTTTATAATATTTATTAAAAATTAAATTAGTATCAAAATTATTATTTTGTTGGACATTAATTTGTACCATATCAAAATATACTATCCAGTCTTTTCCTACGAGAAATTTATTATTTTTAATATTTGTTACTATTAAGTTTAAATGGCCTACTTTATTTTTAAATCTTACTTCTACTTTACATTCTCCAATAGAGGAAATGCCATTTCCTTGATAATCGGTTAAATAACATTTAGGCGGAAACAATTTAATATGTTCAAAATATTTTAAAAATAGATCTTTTGACATAGTTGTTAAAGCCGCACCAGTGTCAATTTCTGCTAAGAATTTTATGTCGAAGACATACAAAATACTCTCAAATTTATTAGTCAAATATTCTACATTATTGATGGACTCACCATTTTTTCCCGAAAATGATTCTCCGTGGGCAGACGCTTCACTAGATATTCCTCTCTTTCTTGGTTGAAAATATCCATTCTTAGATTTTGAATGACAAACAGTTGATATATGTCCCAATTGTTTACAAGAATAGCAGAAAGAATTTTTAAAAAAACATTTGTCCGAATGATGATTCATCTTTCCACAATGTTTGCATTTAGAATGTAATTTGTTTATTTCTTTAGTTTCAGCATAAGACTTCATTTTCAACACATTACAATTTACCGATTCTATTGTGGTAGCCATATTCACTGCCATATTAAAAGTGAGCTCAGGCTCTTGGAGTAATCTTTTCAAAATAACCTGATTAGAAACTCCTGCAATGAACTTATCCCTTAGGTGTTCTTCAATATTTAAGCCAAAGTTACATTTATTAGCTTGTTTTTTTAATTTAAGGACATAGTCTTCTATTTTCTCGCCATGTTCCTGAACCAATTGGCTGAATTCATATCTTTCAAAAATGATATTTAGCTTAGGTGTAAAATGAGTGAGTAAAACACTAACAATTTCTTCGAATTCTAATGCTTTTAGAACACTATAAGTATTTGCTCCAATAGACATAATAAAAAAAGGCACAATCTTCTTACCTTCGATTTCATTCACAAAAATGTACTGTTTGAATCGTTGAAGATAATTTTCAAAAGATTCTTCTTTCATTACATATGGTTCGAAAGAAAGTCTCGTCGCCATTGTTATTTTGCTGCTTAAATAACTTTCTAGGAATTTATATTAAACAAAAGATGTCTGCACTTATAAAAGAAATAAAGTTTATTTTTCTTCCTTAAGAATATTTACATGCAAACCAAGCAAAACTCAAATTAAAATTAAAAATTGAACGAACACAATTTACATATCTCTTGACAGAATGAATTTACCTTTTCTTGGTCAAAAAACAATAGAAAAATAAATTAATTAATATTCAATTATTATCTAATATTCAATCACTCATATTTAATTATTTTTATACGTTCATCCACATCAAAAACTACCAGAAGGTCACTAGATGAGCTGTGAGTGATAGTCCTTAACAGATCAAATTGGAGAATATTTATCCATATAGTCATCAAAAGTCAACTTGATGGACACTAAAGACAACTATTAATTATTACATACTAGCGGATGTGCCCGGCTTCGCCCGGGTTTTACCCGAGTGAATGTTTGTCTAACGAACATTTGTTAAAACAATTCTCTTTAAACTTATAAAACGTACTCGGCTTCGCCCGGGGTTTTACCCGAGTAAAGGTTTGTCTAGCGAACATTTGTTAAAACAATTCTCTAAAAACTTATTAAAAAATAAAAAAGATATATTTTGATAATTTGAAACTCGTAAATTTGAATCTCTCGATAAAGTGAACATTTTTTCCCGGTCCCTGTGTGCCTTGTCATCCTGAATTTTGTCTTTCCTAATTTTCTACATTAGAAAATCATAGCTTTATCTAGTGAACATTTTTCCTGGTCCCTTGAGAAATACTCGATAAGTTGAATAAAATCAATATTAATTGGTCCCTCGGTAATTGGAAGTTAAAGGAATAGTATCTTCGCCTTGGAATTGTATCATTATTCTTGTCGCAAATAAATTGCCGTGTCATCCTGAGATAATCTTACTTTTGATAAATAATATTTAAGATAACAAACTTAGTGATAAGAAAACTTTTTATCATCGTCACAATGGGGGCGCTGCTTGCGAGTTAAATCTACAAATCTGCAAATAACTCTAAGGATATTCAAGATATTCATGAAATTAATTTTCAAAAACCTTCCCGGTGATATACCTAATAATATCCCAAAATTTCACGGCGATTGGATGTATGGTTTTTGAATCTATAGAGTACAGACAGACAGACATTCAATTTTATATATATAAGATAATATAAATGAGTTTTAAAAATTGTAAAAAAAAAAAATGCATCGGCCGGGAATCGAACCCGGGCCGCCCGCGTGGCAGGCGAGCATTCTACCACTGAACCACCGATGCTTTAAAAAATGGCCATATTTAGGTATTCATTCCATTCCGGATTAGTCCGCGTAAAAAAAATTTCTTCAAATGAAAAAAAGAAATAGCCAAAAATACTAATCAAAATGCAGCCGAAAATTTTCCTCAGGTTTATAAAAAGCGACATGCAAAATTTGGTACCAATTGGTTCAGTAGTTTTTGAGTTTATCGCGAAACAGACAGACAGACAGAAATTGACTTTTATATATATATAGAGATTTACTCTTCATTGTTGGCTTTTTAACTTACATTCATTCTTCATTGTTGGCTTTTTATCTTACATTCACTCTGTTGGCTTTTTATATTACATTTACTCTTCATTGTTGGCTTTTTATCTTACATTCACTCTTCATTGTTGGCTTTTTATATTATATTTACTCTTCATTGTTGGCTTTTTATCTTACATTCATTCTTCATTGTTGGCTTTTTATATTACATTTACTCTTCATTGTTGGCTTTTTATCTTACATTCACTCTTCATTGTTGGCTTTTTATCTTACATTCATTCTTCATTGTTGGCTTTTTATATTACATTCACTCTTCATTGTTGGCTTTTTATCTTACATTCATTCTTCATTGTTGGCTTTTTATATTATATTTACTCTTCTTTGTTGGCTTTTTATCTTACATTCATTCTTCATTGTTGGCTTTTTATATTACATTTACTTTTCATTGTTGGCTTTTTATCTTACATTCACTCTTCATTGTTGGCTTTTTATCTTACATTCATTCTTCATTGTTGGCTTTTTATATTACATTCACTCTTCATTGTTGGCTTTTTATCTTACATTCATTCTTCATTGTTGGCTTTTTATATTACATTCACTCTTCATTGTTGGCTTTTTATCTTACATTCACTCTGTTGGCTTTTTATCTTACATTCGCTCTTCATTGTTGGCTTTTTATCTTACATTCGCTCTTCATTGTTGGCTTTTTATCTTACATTCGCTCTTCATTGTTGGCTTTTTATCTTACATTCATTCTTCATTGTTGGCTTTTTATATTACATTCACTCTTCATTGTTGGCTTTTTATATCATATAGAAAATCATAGTTTTATCTAGTGAACATTTTTTCCCGTGTCACATTGCCGTGTCATCCTGAGATAATCTTACTTTTGATAAATAATATTTAAGATAACAAACTTAGTGATAAGAAAACTTGTTATCATCGTCACAATGGGGGCGCTGCTTGAGAGTTAAATCTACAAATCTGCAAATAACTCTAAGGATATTCAAGATATTCAAGATATTATTTTTCACAAACCTTCCCGGGGATATACCTAATAATATCCCAAAATTTCACGGCGATTGGATGTATGGTTTTTGAATCTATAGAGTACAAACAAACAAACAAACAGACAGACAGACATTCAATTTTATATATATATAGATAACGTGATTAATGTATAATGCAGAAAGCTAAATTATGACTACACACAATGGAGCCTCATTCATTATAAGGCTTTATTTAATAAATAAACAACACAAAATGTTTGGTCCCAAGTGACAGTACTATAACAAAGTTCAACTGTATTTATAATGGTAAATATGTAAATTTGTATATTATTGGATCAGATGTGTACTCTACATAATATCAAAGTAGCGTTCAAATAGGTCGTGCAAATGTATGTTGAATCAATGGAATATGCAATATGCAAATTAGTTTATGATATTTTATACAGAAATGTGGAAACGTACGCCAATAACTAGATGGTGTCAAATATTGTGGAAATTGTGTCCTGGGAGCATAGAAATATTACGGCCGGTACATAAACCAGTTTCCAGGTTGGAAGTTTGCCAACACCACACCTCTCAAATATTAGGATTTGGAAACCATGGGAACCTGCCTTCCTTCTACTGCAGCTAACAAGTGTTTACAATGGCCTCTCTGTCAAACTATTAAATTGGTGTTGTGTTATTGACGTTGGATTTAGAAATATTGCTATACCAGCTTGCTGCTTGTTGAGGAAAGGAAGTAGCATTCTATACACTTTGAAATTGTATACAGCTGAACCTCATTATATAGGCTTTCTTTTTAACAGCATTATAATTATAACTTCCTTTAAATCTATTGTTTTAACTGTGGTTATTAAACACAAGATAAGTTATAACAACATCAAATCTTGGTCCTGGGTGATGTTGTGATAGTCAGATTCAATTCTATGTTAGTGTTAAGGTGAAAATATCAGGGGCTTCCAGGGATAAGTTTCTTTTATAACATTTTAATACACAATCTCCAGCTTTCAGACATGGAAGTTCTTCTACAGGAGAAGACATGCTACAATAAATCTCCACTAAGACAAGAGTTAATCAGATACAGTATTTGATTTTAACTCTTGTCCTATTAGCTATATATTCTAGCGTGTTTTCTCCTGTAGAAGGACTTCCGTGCCTGATAGCTAGAGAGATTTGCGAATTAAAATGTTTTTAAAGAAATTATCCCTGGAAGCCTGAAATATCCACCTAAATATTGATACAAGGCAATATTTTATTGAATCTATGTTACTGTGTTTCGCATCAATATATATATATTTTTGTAAAACGAAAATTAAAATTATACCGCGAATGTTTCTTTTAAAAATCGAAAATTATTTTCAAAGAGAAATAGCGACATTTCTAACTTTGAGGATGAGGTATGGAAAGGTGAAACATGAAGAGTAATGGAGAACGGAAAAATAAAAAGTGTCCAGGGGCGGGAATCGAACCCACACCCTTCTGCTTACCGGGCAGGTGCCTTGTCCACTCGGCTACCCTGGACGTATTTTTCCGTTCATAACTTATATTTAAAGTAACATTTAAAATACAATATAACGCGGCTGATTATTGTAAAACGAAAATTAAAATTATACCGCGAATGTTTCTTTTAAAAATCGAAAATTATTTTCAAAGAGAAATAGCGACATTTCTAACTTTGAGGATGAGGTATGGAAAGGTGAAACATGAAGAGTAATGGAGAACGGAAAAATAAAAAGTGTCCAGGGGCGGGAATCGAACCCACACCCTTCTGCTTACCGGGCAGGTGCCTTGTCCACTCGGCTACCCTGGACGTATTTTTCCGTTCATAACTTATATTTAAAGTAACATTTAAAATACAATATAACGCGGCTGATTATTGTAAAACGAAAATTAAAATTATACCGCGAATGTTTCTTTTAAAAATCGAAAATTATTTTCAAAGAGAAATAGCGACATTTCTAACTTTGAGGATGAGGTATGGAAAGGTGAAACATGAAGAGTAATGGAGAATATATATATTTTTATTATTAGCTACTTTCATCGGAAAGTAGGATTTGTTTAGAATAGAGTAGAGAGAGAAATGTGCTGACAGGTTTCTAACAGCTGTCCTCTCAACTACATGGATCTCTTGTAGTGTTTTGTACATTCTTAGTGTTGGCTGGATTTGGGCCAATGAAGGGATTCTCTCTTTTGAAATGCTTGATGTAAAGAGCTGCTGAATTGTAACAATACCTCGAGAATGTGTAAATGTTATGTTCACATTAGACATTTTGTTGTGTACACCGAGAAGTTTGGTTGTATAGGCATTGATGTTTTGTCATGTTAGTTGTCTTGTTGTGTTCAATGATAGAGGTGAGGTTGTTTTTACATTATAATGTTGTGTACATGTTTGGTTATATAGTAGAACAACCTCCGTGAGAGGACACTCCGGCTAGAGGACACCTCTCTCTAAAGGACACTTTGGCTATGCAACTAGGTATCCTTTACAGGGAGGTTGTACTGTATTTACGATAGGCCTTTTGTTGGATTAAATTGGTGAAACCGTGCTGGGAGGATACACCACTGATGAGCCAATATTTTTCACCGCAGTAAGGGTTGTTCATTTTATTTGGAAAGGAAAAATGTGTGGTTTGTGGTTTTAGTGTATAGATGGAATGTTATTGCCTTATATTCATTTTAACATGATGTATTAGTGCGCCCGCCATCTGTTCTAAGAAATTGAAACTATTTTAAACACGGATGATTCTTTTTAAAGTAAAATTATTTTCTACTGCCCTTACTGCAATGATAAATTAATGGAAGTGGACCTGGCTCATCAGCAGTGAACCCTCCCAGCTGTTTTTCCAGTTTAATATCATTGCAGTAAAGGCAGTACACCCAGGAAGGATGGCCGGAGAGACCAAATGTCTCCATGTCCGAAAGTCAATATTGGCCAGCAAAGGATGATTTCTCCGTTGAGAATGGTATTCTCCTGAAAGGGTCAAGATACGTTATCTCAGAGAATATCAGGAAAGGGTTGCTCCAAAGAATCCATGAAGGACACCTTGGGATAGTGAAATGTCGTGAAAGGGCCAAAGGATCCGTCTGGTGGCCCCGGATCACAAGCGAAATTGAGGAGATGGTCCGAACGTGTCCTATGTGTATTGAGGAAAGAACAAATCGACATCAGCCACTATTACCCTCAGAGCTTCCAAGTTGTCCTTGGGAGAAAGTTGGAGTTGACCTCTTTACAATAAAGGCAGTAGAAAATGTTTTATTTAAAAAAAGAATTATATGCGTCAAAAAAGTTTGAATTTCTTATATTCATTCTTCTATGTGGAAATTATAGGTTTTGTCTACATTTTAAAGATGTAGTTGTACATACATAAAAGCATGTTTACATGTATGTTAGATGTTTAGTTTTCTGTGAACATGTTACTTTAGTACGCACACACTGAAGTGTCCCTCCGAGGGAGCCAGTTGTCCCACACCTCCCCCTGTTGCAGATAGCTGACCCCCTCCACTGTGGGCTCTAGGTCATACAAGGACTCCATTAAAAAGAAGAGCGAGCCAGGTAGGTGTCTTCACCTCTCTGTTACAGTGAGCTAGCTTCACAATACGCCACCTCTGTGTTGCGCAGGAGAACTGAAACGCTACAAGGTGTACGAGGAGTTTGCGGATCGCCGCAAGTTCCATGTCACGGCCCGCACCTACTTCTACAGAGGGGAAGCCCAGTGCGAGAAAAACATGGAGACCTTCCTGCAGTGCATCGATGCAGTAGCAAGTATACTCATGTTTTGTACTTACTGCTTTACCTCTCGCTTGCTTGCTCTCTAGATGGCAACAATACAGAAAAGTTTAGCATAGCTTCTACACATGGATGCCACCTTCAATTATGAAGCATTATATTTCTTCCTCTATCTCACATTCATCTCTTCTTCAACTGTCCCTGACATATAGTATGCAAACATTTCCAGTCCTTGGATTGACCCTCCTTTATCACACACACACATAGAGCTTTATTAAGACCACCAGTCTTATACAGATTCACCATAGGAAGGAAGCATAGATGTAGCTCCTAAACTCCAGGCAGCACAGAACCCAACAACAGCCTCCAGGTCTGACACATGTCCAGTAGCCATAGATTGCACCATGAATACGTCAAGGTTAGCGTATCACTGAAAAGACGAGTGTAGGTGTAGCAGCGTTTTTGCTTTCCTCACCCAAATGGACCACGACATTCTGCGATTCTATTAATCTCCTCTGAAGACTGAGGCCTTGTAGCATTTATATAAACCAAAGACCTTGATCAATCAAACGTCATCCAGTTATATATTTGTTGACTATCGGATTGAGATAGTCCTACATCTATGGCCACACTTGACCCTAGCATCCTGGTTCTGATTAACAATTTACCTGGGCCACTTATCTATGCATCCTTTTAAACATCCTATTATTTTTTGTAAGTTTATATAGATATATGTATATGGATTTATTTAATTTTCAAGTTTCAGTATTGTAATTGTACCTGTCAAAGAGCTGTTACGCCTGAAAACTTATATGGTCATGGTATAAAAGAAATCCATCCCTCAATGTATTGTCTTTTATTTATAATCCTATCAAATGTTCAAAATTTACACCTTGTGTGAATTGTTATTTCATCAATCAAGGGCACATTTCTATTTATAAATAGAAAAATTTATGTTTGGAAAATTGAAAGTACATTTTGGAAATTTAAATGAATGTTGTCCAATATCCCTTGTCTACAACACTTACTAACTCCACTCTGTGATGTTTGACAGAGGTGACCAAAGCAACTGGTTTTGCCGCCATCAAGATGACAGCTCTAGGAAGACCTCAGCTCCTGGTAAGTTTTTTTTTTCCTCTTCTATTTTTTACCCCATAGAGGTGCTCTTACTTTAATTTGGGGATTAGAGAATTAGTTTCTGTTCCTCCAAATGGACATTTACCAGGACCTTTTGGTGTCTATACACCATGCATACATTGTAGCTGGTTAAATATAGACTCATTGAGATTTGAAAAGTTGTTCAATTAAATATGTTAATTTTAAAGGGAAATAAATGGCTGGGATTTGAAAAATTTGGATGAATTAAAATAAGTATTGACCTATAATTAATTGAATTAGAGATTGAATTTCAAAATGTCTGAAATATCAATAAAATGAGTTAGAAAAAAAATCAAACAAATAATTTACAGTAGAATGTCGGGTCACACAATGATGATATCCACATAGTCGCAGATTATTAAGAGACAGAATATGCCTTAAATGGAGGAGTTGAATATATACATGTATAGACGATAAGTGTCTTGTAAAACTAATCTAAAAAAAAATATTAATTTGCACGCCTTCCCAAAATTTGCATATATACATATCAGTATGCAAATTTTGGGAAGGCGTGCAAATTAATTCATATATAATGTCTAACTGGAAGTGGTGACCAGCTGCAACTGTCGGAGGTGGTGTTCCGCACCAGGAAGTACTTCAGGGAGGTGGCAGGCATTGAGGAGGATATGGCCCTGGCCCAGGTCAGCCCTTCCATCATAGAACACAAGCTGGAGGACAAGATCTCCATCAACCAGGATGTCCGCCATTGGCTGGAGACCATGGACTATGACAAGAAAGGGTCGGTAGTACCTTCATAATACTACACAAAAAAGAAAATAAGACCTAATCCAAATAAAAAATCCGTCGCACACTATTAAATTATTTGGATTAGGTCTTATTTTCTTGTATCTATAATCCAAATTGTGCTTTATTATCTATTACCCAACTAAACTGGGTAAAGGGAGACACTTACTTAATTGCATAATGAAGATATGGTACAAGAAAGTAAAAGAAAGAACTGAATGATAAATTTTATTATGCAAATGTATGTTGAAATACACACACACACACACAAAAGCCTTTATTAAGACACACAGGTCTTACAGAGGATTCTCCTTGGGGTTACAAAACGGAGAAAGTGGGAAATAAAAATGGTGAAAGAATATATACATATGGTAAATATATACAGATTATAAGAAAGAATAAAGAAATAAGAAGAATTTTTAAAAATAAAAAAAATAATAATAATATGTATGTTGAAATACATCAAAGCACTTATGTCCCACAAGGAACACTTGCATCCAAAAGTTATATTTACAAGACAATGAATGCAGTAGATTCAAATAAACACTATATATCAGATAAAACAATGACAGAGGATTAATATTAGCTGTATAAATATATAACAAAAGATTAACTCATTTTGTAAATAATATTATAGAAATTTATTCTATTTTTAAATAGTTAAAATTTATCTCTCATTGTTGTATCTGAGGATCTCACAAATAGTTGGCCCTATCACCGATTGGTCGCTAGCTGAACAAGAATGATTGTCATTGTTTACAGATCTATTAGCACAAACCTGAGGGAGTAGGGATATTTGTTATTTCTTCCTTTCTCTTGATCTCTAATCCAAATTGGAAGTTTTATCCAAATTTCAAGTTTGTTCGTTTACCCTGAATTTTTTAAATCAACTATTGTGGTATTCCCTTTCCACAGTTTTGTTAATCTGAAAGAAGACCTACAGCAGTTGTTAGGCCTCACCACCAAGATCCACCATCTAATTGTTTACCAATCTATCTATGGATGCTAAAATTAAGTGCCCTCTATTGACCTTCTCTGCAAACTAATGGACTCAGGGCGGACTTTCTGTTAATCTGAAAAAGGGTTCAAATAAATTTTGATATGTATCCATCTAATGACACAGAACCTTTGTAATGCAATACCTTTTTCTGTGATTGAGTTTATTTGTTCTCATTCCCTACATTTAAATTGATATTTTGGCTTCAACACAATTATCAGCCATCTTATCAATTTGTTGAATTAAAATATCCAGAATTCCCCAGGAAGAATGTGTTGCAGGTTGATGAACATCTTCAGTTGGAGCGGACTAGTTGACATGAACCACATCATCTCAGATCTCTTCAAAGTCCCCAATATCCAGGTAGGTCCGGTACTCTCACCACGGGTCCGTCGGGCTAACTTGGGTGTCCACAGACAGGCCGGATGGAGCCCATCATCTCTGCACTCACCAAGGAGGAGGAGGAGATGTTCCGCAACATGATGCGCAGGTTGCACCAGATTGCCAAGGTGGGTTCCACACCACATACACTGCTGCTTATACTTGACAGGTAAAGCCACTCGGAGGACGGAAGTAAAATGGCTATTTAACATTAAAGGTTTCCTCTTAACATGAGTTCAAATGCATAGACAGTAAAACAAACTCTCTGTAAAGGATAACACCTAGTTGAAGAGCCAAAGTGTCCTTTAGGAAGAAGTCTTCTCTTACCAGAGAGTTGCTCACTAGAACTTCTCTGTAATGGACAACACCTAGTTGAAGAGCCAATGTAGCCTCGGTAAAGAAATGTGGCCCTTAGTGAGAGGTGTTTTCTCACTGGAGAGTTGCTACAGTATAACCTATATGTAAAGGGCAACACCTAGTTGCAGATACAAAGTGTCCATTAGTGAGAGGTGTCTTCTTATCGGAGAGTTGCTACAGTAGAACTACCTCTCTGTGTAAAGGACAACACCTAGTTGGGGTGAATGCTGTAAAAGCTCTTCCAACATTGTTTATTGTACAAGAAATGTTCTTCTGGGTTATTGTCTCTCAGGCCACCTGCCATATCTCCCAGCTGAAGGCGTTACAGTATACCTACATTTACCTTTCCCTGAAGTGAGGGTTACAACATTGTATACAGCTCATTTAGCACCTGATTATCCTGCTGTACAATGGGCTGAACCTCAACCTTTAGGGCAGACTGAAGAAATACTTGGTCTACAAATGGGTTTAGAATGACAGCCAGTTCTAAGGCCTGATTATTTTTAATACCCCTTTTTCTGACTATAGCCTATATTATACCTTCCTATAGATATTTGCTAAGCTTCAGTCAAAATTGATTCTTTTTATTATTATTAACTCTCTACTACACATAGTACAGGCCATGATAATCATGGCGGGTAAAAGTTGAAAACCGCTTTTACTGTAAATGCACCACATGTGTGAAAAGCAGTTCAAATTTTGCACTTAGAAGTGTGCCAAAGCCCCATTTGGTTACTTGCACTCACAGGTGAAGTTGCACTTTTGCAAGAATTGGGGGGCCGTTGGAGCACAAAGTTAAAAATGTAGACAACCAGGATATAGGGCTGAGTTTGTTGGACCTACAATTAAAGGAAACAGGGCCATTGAATTGGTATTTTTACACCTCACCTCTATCAAATATAGAACCATTCCTCCCCCTCATGCCCCCAATATACACCTGTTGGAGTGGAGGTATGCCTTTTTTTAGATTACACCCCCTTTTTTTGTTGTTTGCTATAGAATCTTTTATTTTCAATTATTCTCCCCCTTCCTATCTCTATGTCCCACTTAACACTTAAAATGAAACCTTGTGGAAAGAGAAAAGAATTATTGGTTTCCTTTGGGGATTGGTGGAAGGATGGTCTAAACCATTGGTTTTAAACCACTGCTACGACCCAAAATGAATTCCACATTGGGCATTTTTTTCTAACTAAAAAAAAAAAAAAAATGCTCTAATGGGCCCCCGATTCTTGTAAAAGAGCAATCCTACCAGGGAGTGCAAGTAACTAAACGGTACTCTGGCATACTTGTAAGTGCTTTCTGCATGTGGTAGACATGTGGTGCACTTACAGTAAAAGAAGTCTATTACTACCCCCACCATGGCCTATGCCAGGTATACTAGGGATATTAATTTTAAAAAATTGATTTCCTTTCCAAAATTTGATTAAAACGAAGGGAATGTGTGTCATGTGAAATCATAAAAACTACTGTAAAGCCTTGCTCCCATTTTAATGAACTTCCAGGTACATTAGTCTTCCATAAGAGACCACAACCCAGTCTCTCCTGGAGGTTGTCTCTTATTGGAGGTTGGGTTATTCAGTAGTCCCTCCCATGAGAGACCATAGCATAAAAACATAATTAAGCCTGGTCTCTCCTGGAGGTGTGATTTATACAGTCAGGGTATCATGTTCTCTCTCACACACAACCTCAGATTTAGAATCAGTTTTAAGCTGTGTGTGTTCAGTTTGCACGGGAGAGGGATGTCCGGGTGCTGATTGA
Source organism: Cordylochernes scorpioides (assembly GCA_030710605.1). NCBI lineage: Eukaryota > Metazoa > Arthropoda > Arachnida > Pseudoscorpiones > Chernetidae > Cordylochernes > Cordylochernes scorpioides. Next base: position 113,849,342 of record CP092863.1, read on the forward strand.
TGCGGAGCAGACCTACTTCCAGCCGGCCATTAACCGCATCACCATGGAGCTGATGCGAAAGTACAACAAGGATAAGAACATTATCTTCAACACCTACCAGTGCTACCTCAAGGTAACCATTATCAACCTTCTTTTTGTACGGCTCACTCACAGTTTGTCTCCGCCGCTGCGCAGGATTCCTACCACAACCTGTTGCTAGACTTGGAGCTTGCGCGGAGACAGAACTTCTACTTTGGTGCTAAGTTGGTCCGTGGAGCCTACATGGAGCAGGTAGCTATTTCCACAACACTGGGTGTTTGAAACCACTGTATAGTTTCTCCTATTTGTTTATTCCTTACTCCATTTTAAACCTCTCCTAACTGCAAGTACAATCAGACCACCAGGAATACAAAAATTCTATGAAACCTGGCTCATCAGTGGTGAACCCTCCCAGCAGTTTTGCCAGTTCAATCTACCATACTGCTGTAAATATTGCATTAGGCAGTTTTGCTTTTATACCGATACTAAAGCTCTAAACTCTTGGAAAAGGTTCAAATGAACTATTTACATAAGCTTTGGAGACAGTAGAAATAATGAAATCATGCTTTGAGCATTGCTCTTCCAACAAATATTTTCCAAAGAAGCTTACACATCAAAAATAGTTCAACTTTCTCCTAACAGATGGCGTGCTAATACATTATTTATTTCAACACACAAAATGTGTTATTTCCGCTAGGGATAATTGCCTCAATTTACAATTGTTTAAGGGGGGTCGGTGGAAGGCTGGTTAAACCGTTTGGTTTACGACCACAACGACCCGGGTTCGATCCCCGCATTGGACACTTTTTTCTGTTTAAAAAAAAAATGCTCCAATGGCCCCCCGATTCTTGCAAAAGTCCAACCCCACCAGCGAGTGCAAGTAACCAAACGGGGCTCTGGCACATTTGTAAGTGCAAAGTCAAACTGCTTTCACATGTGTAGACATGTGGTGCGCTTACAGTAAAAAGCAGTCGCTAACTACCCACCATGATTATCATGGCCTGTACCACGTGTACTAGGGATAAGCAAAACAAAAAAAAAACAATTGTTTAAACAGAAACAATAATAAGATGAATTAGTTTAGAGTCAAAAGGTGAATTAGACTATACAAAAAAAAAACAATGAGATAGTGATTGATGCAAAGTGATTAAATCTCTGACAATTATCTCTCTGCTATTTACAAATTCATACAGATGTTTAACATTAGTAGGAACTGTCTGTTGTTTAACGCTGTAGTAACTACGCTAACACATCAAGTGTGTGTGTGTAGGAGAGGCTGCGTGCCCAGTCAGTAGGTTATGAGGACCCCATCAACCCCACGTACGAGGCCACTACCGAGATGTACCACCGCTGCCTCTCTGAGATCTTCCGGCAGATTGTGGAGCACCAGATTGACGGCCGCACCGCCATCATGGTGGCCTCCCACAATGAAAACACCGTCCGCTACACTGTCAACAAGTGAGTGTAGCTTCTACATTGAAACAATCTATCACAACACAGCTAGTTGATCCAGATTGTATTCCATATAATGTGCAGGTTGATATATTGTTTCTCTATTAATGAAATCTTCTCTACAAACTGTATAGTTGCCAAACTATTTTTTAATATCTCGCTAAAAAAAAAAAAGAAAACCCAAGCCTAAAAACCATGTCGAGTCATGAGAAGTCTTTCAATCTAGTCTCTGATAAGAGACCCAGTTTAGCCATATTCTAGGCAATGTTTCTAATGGGGAAGACTACTGTAGCACCTTGAATATCCACAAGTAGTGTTTGAACCAACTAATGGGCTTTGCCGCAGGATGCAAGAGTTGGGAATCCGTCCGGAACACAGGGTGGTTTGTTTTGGCCAGCTGCTTGGGATGTGCGACCAGGTCAGCTTCCTACTGGGTAAGTAAGGCCGACCTCCATTGGACAAACTCCAGTACCTAACCTCCTCTTCCCTCCAGGCCAAGCTGGCTATTCCGTCTATAAGTACGTCCCCTACGGCAAGGTGAATGAAGTCCTGCCCTACCTCACTCGTAGGGCCCAGGAGAACCACGGCCTGCTGACTAAGGTAGATCGGGAGTGTTCACTGCTGGGACGGGAGTTGTCCCGGAGGATCAAGTCCGGGGAAGTGATGCATAAGCCACAAGGTCGCTACCACCCAGCTTAGTCTTTGCTCTGTGATGTTGTCCTACAGTTACATAGGTCGGTCATCTACTGACATAGCCACAACGCTCCTCTTCATTCTCTTTATCATTCTCTCTACATTTAGATCTTTCTCAAGCTCAATTTCTTTTCACTTCTTCTTTCTTTAATTTGGTTAAAGGATTGTTTTTTTCTTCTTTCTTTTGTTCTTTAAACTGATGTATATTGTATCCCTTTAAAAAAAAAAATCTAGAATCTCCTTTTTTTATTGTTGTTGAATTTTTTTTTTTTGTAATAAAGAAAAATTGATTGGTGATATGATATTCGTATTTTTATTAATGTTTTTTTTTTTTTATTTTTTTTTAATATTTTAATTTTGTTTGTTGTGTTGAAATATTTAAAGGATGTCATAACCTAGTCAATATTTTTTTATTACATATATATATATATATGAATAAAACAAAGCATCAAGGGCTGCGTTTCTTTATTTGATATATATATATATATATGTGGCACTTTTATAATTCTATATATATATATATTACATGTTGCCAACAAACTATATTAAATCTAGCGCAATCATATTTATATAGTTCATTGCCATCTTTTTGGTTTTTTTTTTTTCACTTTTTTTTCCCTTAATCATGAAAAAAAGAAAAATTTTGCCCTTGAGTATCTTTCCCCCGCCATTGTTGTTTAATTCCTAGAACAATTGAGATATGCAACGAATACTTTTTTTTTGAGATTTGATAATTTGTTAGTTACCATTATTATATGACACAACATATATATATATTTTTTGTTATTTATTAGTTGTATTTTGATATTTTTTTTGTTCTCCTCCCCCCCATACCACTTTTTTTTTCTCTTTATACACTTGTTAATTTGTATATGTACAATATGCAATAGTTACGAGAAAAGAAAATATTTTGAGATTATTTATGCTGAGTATTAAAAAAATATATTGTTGACTTAAAAAAAAAAATGTGTTTTTTTTGTGTCCCTTTTTTCACATCAATATACGAGGGCCATCCAATAAATAAGTTTCCCTATTTTTTTTCTGCGAACGAAACTTTGTAAAAATTAGTTGGTAGTGTAAGAAATGGTCACTAGGATGCGTTGGAAGCGCGTGACCTTCAAAATCACGCTACTTGTAGTCCGTAGCGCTTCAGTTTCCATGAAGCTACCACTGGTGACCGTGTCCAGTTGCGAACTCCGTTTTGTAATTCGTTTTTCACGGCGAAAAATGAAACTGCGGTCAAAATTCATCGCAATTTAGTGTCAGTGTATGGTGAAGTATGTATAAGCATCCAAATGGTTCGCCGATGGCGTTCATGGTTCTTGGAAGGATGGCAAAACGTGCATGATGACGAGCGAAGCGGCAGGCCCGTTACTGCTACGGACAATGCTGCCGTTCGGAATGTGGTGGAAGCAGATCGCCGCATCACCATTTACGAAATAATGATTCGACTGCCTCCTGGAATCAAAATTAGACGCTCTTCGATTAGAACAATCATGTCAGATGTTTTGAATTTTCACAAAGTCTGCGCAAGATGGGTCCCGCGTTTGCTCTCGGAAAATCACAAGCAACAGTGGATGGAGGCAGCCCGAGCTTTCCTGGAAATGCATCGAAGAGATAGAGAACAACTGTTTTCCTGTATTGTCACTGGAGATGAAAGCTGGGTGCATCATTCAACTCCAGAAACAAAACGACAAAACATGGTGTGGAAGAAGCCTGAGGAAAGTGCACCAAAAAAGGCGAAGGTCACAATCTCTGCAGGCAAAGTTATGGCTATCATCTTTTGGGACTGTAAGAGTGTTTTATTGGTTGACTACCTGCCCCCAAACACTACGATTAACGCTGCGAGGTACTGCGAAGTCATCAATAAACTCAGAGCTGCAATAAAACGGAAACGTCCTGGACTTTTGTCTCGGAAAGTGTTACTCCTCCTTGACAATGCTCGCCCTCATGCAGCTCGAACGATCCAAACGTTGCTGGAAAACTTCAAATGGGAAATTTTCACACATCCACCTTATTCTCCGGATCTTTCTCCAAGCGATTTCCATCTTTTTCCAGCACTCAAGTTGCACCTTGGAGGCAAGCACTTTGCGAATGATGACGAAGTGCAGGCGGAGGCAAACCACTGGCTACGAAGACAGGACACAGCTTGGTACAACAGTGGTATCAAAAAATTGATACAACGGTACCAAAAATGTTTGGACAGAAATGGTGATTATTTAGAGAAGTAGTCTACGAGTTGTATAATGAAAATAAAATAACTGCATAATTGTGAATAATGTGGTTTATTTGTTAAAAAATAGGGAAACTTATTTATTGGATGGCCCTCGTACTTTCGGGTTGAAACTGTTGGGGTATACCAAAAATTCATCAATTTGCATAAAAACAAAGACATGGAGATAAATGTTCTATGTTACCAAATATTAATATATTCCGTAGAAAAAAAAAAAGCAAAACCCCCCTCACCTAATTATATTTTTTATAATTAATTATACAATCTGATTGGACATAGAAAAACTACTCAGAGTGTCACGGACAGATAAAAAGGTTAAATGTTTCAATTTTAAATAAAATTAATCCTGGTAGATCCTAGAAAACCAAATGTGCAAAGACTGACCTACTTCAGACACATAAAGAGAGCAAATGGATTAGAAAAGAAGTTGATGTCGGGAAAATTTGAAGGAAGAGTGAGAGAGTCACTAACAGATCAAATTGGAGAATATTTGTCCATATAGTCACTGAAAGTAAACTTGATAGACACTAACAACAAGTTTCAAGAAAACTATGGACATAAGCTTATAGCTATTATTTAAATGTAATTCTACTGTCCTATAGGCTTATGTCTATAGTTTTCTTGAAAACCATTTCTGAGATTCTATCCTTCAGTGCTGCGTATAAAAGCAGAATCGTCCAATACAGTATTAGAGCTCTGAGAAGCGGTCTGGTGGATTAAATTGGCGAAACCGCTGGGAGGGTTTACCACTGATGAGTCAAGCCCTTCCAATACATAATTTTTCATCGCAGTAAGGACAGTAGAAGTTTGTATTATGTATAAAAGAAACATCTGTGCTTTTAAATTCTTTCAATTTATATGTATAGATGGCGCATTATTGCTTTGTGTTAACTAACAACAATATACGATCAAAACATTTTCAAAAGTTAAAAAATTATAATAAAAAGCCAAACTGGTTTTGATCCCGTTGAAGTTCACTATAGAGGAGTTTTACTGTATATGTTATAATAAAAATTAAAACAATGGTTGCCTGTAAAGTCGGTTTTACGGGCGAAGATTTTACGTGACAACGGTAATTTGTTCTGTGTGCAAGATTCCTTTTGATGTTAACGTTGATAACATCGTCCTCTTCTAGATGGCAAGGCAAGCATTTTACCATGTCTTGTACGTTGACTGGGACGTTTATCACTTGTCCAATAATTCCATAAGAGAAATCATGACGCAGTCGACGCACTTGCATAAATGGAAGGCGCGGTGAGACCAAACGTTCACTGATAGGATCCAGAGGCGGTAGACCTGGAGGTATGTCAGGATATGAGAAGCCGTTGACCTTTGCGATAGTAGGAAGCTTACGCTTATTCAGTGATTGTCTACAGGTGTTGCAAGACTTTGTATAATCCTCCTTGCGTAGCTGCCGATTTTCCTTAACGTACCAATCCGAGATTACCTTCAGTTGTAGTGCAGTGATGGTTTTAAGGTCATTCTTGAACCACAATCTGTCACAAACCGAGCAAGCATGGCCAAAATCGTTGTCCAGGAAAGTAGATTGAAATCTCCGTATTGACGATGACCATTTGGTATACCAGGTGGATTGTTCCAGTTGTATTGATGTTTGGCTTGAAGAAGTAGTCGGTTGTACATCAGTCCGAGAAGATGCTGCTCTACGTTGTCGGAATGCACGTTGCCGTTGAGCGTTAGTTAGGGGAACGCTCGTTCTCTCCGCCACGACAGGAACGCTTGTTCTCTCCACCACAGAACAAGACGTTGAAGCAGGTGACTCTGACGTACCGCTGGTGAGGGCTATGTTAGCAGATTTACGTAGCTTGAACCTGCGTTGCCTCTCCGCAGCCGCTTTTGCAAAGGCTCTTACTTGTTCAGGAGTTCTGGTCAATGCTTTTCGTAGTCTGTACTCACGTTGTCGCTGAGCATTCGTTCTGGCGGTACAGGTGGTGTGTGGAACAACGAAAGGTACTGCAGACGTTGACGGCACGATATCCTCCGTCTCCATTGAAGTACTGGAAGTTGAAGGCACCGTTTCCATTGTTTTGAGAGTGGTGATTCCTGTTGAACATTTGATATTGAATGGATGAATTTTTAATTTTAAAGAATCAATTTGAAAATCAAAACACTTATTCAGATCGAAGGTTCAAATTTTTGCTAAATAAATTTGAAATTAAATAAAATTTGTAATTGTAAATGATGAAGTTGAAAATTAAAACATTTACTTATATTAGATGTTAAAATTCTTGCTCAACACAGTTTAAATAAAGTTTTCTTATATCTGCCACTTTTTCTTAATATTTGTAATTTTAAATAATCAATTCGAAAATCAAAACATTTATTCAGATCGAAGGTTCAAATTTTTGCTAAATAAATTTGAAACTATTTAAAATTTGTAAAATAATAATTTACTTAACACTATCAACATTTATCAATAGTATGACATAACCTATAAACTCAGTTTCTCAACTTTTGTGTCAATCTAACAATTAATCAATCAATCATAGTTTACGATAATGAAATATCAGTGTAAAAATTATTTACCTTTATTGTTGTAGTTGTTGTAAATGACGAATCTAAGCACTCCACATTTTCACTACAGACACAGCTGACGATACTTTAACCACACGTGTGAACTTGTATTATGACGCTTTCTTGTTTTTCCAACGCCAAGAACGTTCGAGAAAGACAAAGACAGAGACAAGCATGCGCCGATTCAATGCGCCTAATTCTCTAGCGCTGCGCGCGCAGCACTCTCGTTCGGTGACTCATCGTAACGTTACCGGGCGTTACACTTTTTCATAAGTGACTCCCAGCCGCAACCTAATTTAAGACGTTGTCACGTCAAAAATAACTTGTGTAAGTTATAACTATTATAGACACGTATGATTCTTTTAAAAATTAAACAATTTCTAATGCCCTTACTGCAATGGAAAAAATTAATGGGAGGGCCTGGCTCATCAGTGGGAAACCCTCCCAGCGGTTTTGCTAGTTTAATCTACCATTTCATAAAAGATGGTGCGCTAATGCATCAGTTATAACTAATAAAAAATAATTTCTCCTACACTGCTATATAAGACAGGATGGCAATTTTGATCAGAGAAAAATTCACTAGAGATAATTACAAATGTCAAATATACTAAAAGTTTCATATTTATACAATGAAACACAATTTTAAAAAAGATCTTAGGATTAGAAATAAAATGCAAATTCTTATAAAAATCTTAATTGATGCAGCCTCTTTCTAATTTAATAACCTAGGGCTGTGCCTGTTGAGTTACAGTGTGTGGACCTCTATTTCACTTAAATCTCATCAATTTTCTTTGGAGCACTTATGGATGTAGTTTTAGCTTCTTTTATAACAGCACCATGGTTCTAAGGTCACAGATATTTTTAGTTTCAAATGTTTTATCCATTGTTGTTGTTGTTGTTTCTTATCCCCTTGTGTAAAGATTACACGAATTCCATGAGTTCATGCTCCTCGAGCTGTTTTATGATGAGCAGCGACCTCTCCCAAAGGTCCTGTTTAGTGCATCTAATGCAAGCCAAAATGTGTTCTGGAGCTGCAGGTGCCAAGCTACATTTTGGGCAAGTGGGGTAGATTTTGTTATTATTTTCTATCTTCAATGGCTTGAGATGGCCTGTTCTAAATCTTGTTAGTGTTGTTTGATGCTGTCTATTTCTGATGTTCAGAGCTCCTCCTGGGTTCACTCCACTGTACCAACTGTACTTAGGTGGAATCCTCCAGTTCTTGTTTATTTTTGTTTTGGCTACTGTTTCTATTTCTTTAAAAGTAAGTTTTATCCATAGTTATAACAAGAGTGCCAGAGTGATGTGGTTATAACAAGATTCAACTGAGGTGTATATTAAAAGAAAAAGACCAACAATAGTGTATATATATAAGATTTATATAAAACAACATTGTAGAGTTTCAGTTGCAAAATATTGTAACAAGTGTATATATATAGAGAGAGAGAAAGGATATATAAAGAGATAGTACTATATATTCACTCATCGACAAAAATAAAGGAAGTGGAAAGTCTTTGATGTTGCCGGTCGTCATTTTTTTAAGGAAACGAGACTGTTCGCACTTGGTTATCTCATGTGTCTTCAATAAGTTCAATGTAATATCTTTCAGAGTTATTGTCTCAATCCCGATATATATACTGAAAGGTACAACTTCCTTAAGTTTTGTCCATGAGTGCATAATAATAGTATTTGTATATATATATATATATATGTACAAGATGATAAATGTAAGGCTTATAAAGATAATTATGAGAAGCAGATCAACAAGAGGAACCACACCTTGATATCAAAAGAAGTTCAGTTTATCTCCAACTTTGTCTTTAATTCCACACCAACAGAGGGATCAGAATTTTCTTTTGAATTATAGACGGTTAAATATCAAAATTGAAAACTATTATAGACACGTATGATTCTTTTTTAAAATAAACAATTTCTACTGCCCTTACTGCAATGGAAAAATTAATGGGAGGGCCTGGCTCATTTTGCAGTAAGGGCAGTAGAAATTGTTTATTTTTAAAAAGAATCCTACGCGTCTATAATAGTTTTCAATTTTGATAACAGATGGCGCGCTAATGCATCAAAATATTAAAATAAATTGGTAATAAATGGTAAAAATTGGTTGAGTTAAGTAAGTGTTGAGTTAAAGAAGCTATTACTGATACAAGAAAATAAGACCTAATCCAAATAATTAATAGTGTGTGACACTGTAACATCATTGTTACTGAAACATCACACACTATTAATTTATTTGGATTAGGTCTTATTTTCTTGTATCTATAATCCAAATTGTGCGCTTTATCAGTCTGTATTACTGAATAGTAAAGCTTTAAAAGGAAAAATATATATTTTGACAAGATGTAGGTTTCAATATTCCAAAGGGGCACCTCTCCCTTTAAAAATGCATTAAATCAATACATTTCCCACTCTTCTCTACACAAAGCATGTACACTTGGATCAGTTAATATCCCACAACAATTATTTTTTTAAAGGGTGAGGTGCCATCCTTTTCAATATAACCTTTCAGTATGTCTATTGAGATTTATTAAGACAAAGGACTCTGTGGTCTATCTTTTTCCCATTGATTGTGTGTGAATGGAATTTTGGGCAAGTGGGGTAGATTGTTATTTTCAATCTTCAATGGCTTAAGATGGCCTGTTCTAAATCTTGTTGTTTAGTGCTGTCTTAACCTAGGGTATTCCTAAATTTACCATATGTGAAAGTGTGGAGGACTCTCTTAATGGGCTAATAGGAGGGGAACCTAATAACCAAGTCTCACCTTGGGAGAGAAACAAAAGCAGTTTTCATAGGTTTGTACACTTATCCCCATGTGTAAAGATTACACAAGTTCTATGAGTTCATACTCCTTGAGCTTGATCTCATGGAATGGGGTGTAGCTTTCATTGATCATGGCACCATGATCCAGGCCCACTTTGGTGAAAGTCTGACTTTGCCTGTTTGTACACTGTTCCTTTGTTTGATGACACAGAAATAAGATATGGAGAGAATGTAAAGATTCCATTGAAGATAACCCAAGAAGAGTTTCTAAGGTCACTGTGATTGCAATAAGTGAAGAGGCACACAACTGTAGCCTATTATCACGATAGGAACACAAGGTAATAATAAGACAAAATCCAAATAAATAAACTGTTTGTAACATTTCAGTAACAGCGTTGTTACCAAAACATCAAACAATTTATTTGTTTGGAATTGGTCTTATTACTTTGTATTTCTAATCTATAATTCAAATTGTACCAATGATGAATTGCGACGAAGTTTTGAAAGGTGTAATGATAATGAAATGATTGTCATCCCCAAAGGTTGGCCATATATATCACTGTGAAGGACAACTGGCCATAAGATTTGTCACCGACCTGGGCAGCTGTTGGGGCAGGTTGGAAGAAATCAGCCAGCCTATGGATTTCCCTAGACTAGGAATTGAAAACCATGAGATTATGGAGAGAGAGAATAGGTGACAAGACCCCAGAAGTGAGATTACCATAGAAAGCTTGGAAGAAATGTGAAAGTTGAGGATCACACCCGAGTGGCCTCAGTGAGGGGTGAAGGCCGGCCTCTGGGTAAGAGCAGACCTCCACCCAGGCGGAACCTGAGCTCCCTCCACAGGAGTTCCCTCTCTCTACGTGCTCCTTCCAGCACAGACTGGTTCTCTGCCACTCTCCTGGCAAGGTAGGGCAGCACTGTCTCCAGGGGGCCGTAGGGGATGGACTTATAGACAGTGTAGCCGGCCTTTGCTGAACACCACAGATATCATAAGGACAGGAACTTGCTCCATTCTCACATAGCAATAGATATGCATTAGCACGCCATCTTTTATCAGAAATTCGAACTATTTTTTTACTAGTACGATTCATTTTTTATAATTTTCTACTGCCTTTACTGAAATTATAAAAATAAAGACCGTGCTCATCAGTGGTGAACCCTCCCAATAGTTTCTCCAGTTTAATCTACCATACTGCTCTATTTTTGTATTTTCTGTTTTGCTTTTATAATGATATGAAAGATCAACTCTTTGGAAATTAATAAAGCGGTATTAAACTGGTGAAACCGCTGGGAGGGTTCACCACTGATGAGTCAGGGCCTTTCATTATTTACATAATTGTAGTAAGGAGAGGGTAGAGAAAATTATTTTATTTAAAAAGAATCATACGAGAGTCAAAAATAGTTCAAATTTCTGAAAATAAGGAAGAACAAATATGAGGATGATAATTTATTTTTCAATCAAAACAATTCGGATCTCAAAAATCCATCTCATTGAAGACCTCAATAAAGGGGTTTTCCCATACCCAGGGAGCCAATAGGTAGGTAAAAATGTAGAGGGCATTTGTGTTGTTAGTGTCTATCAAGTCAACTTTAGGTGCCTATATGGACAAATAAGGGCACTTACCAAGGACAAAAGTGATCTGATCACTCATGCCGTAGAGCTGTCCAAACATGATGTTGTGGGTAAGTCCCAGTTTCTCCATTCTGTCCACACACATGTACACATGTTGAAGAAGTAATTCAGCTTGAGAATACACAGCTATATATAACACATGTTCATCCCTGCCTTTACAATTTAACAAAGTCAACAAGCAATTACAGGGCCAGGTTTCTTCAACTATTTTTTTTATTTCTCCAGCTTTCTCAGGACAACATGCCCTTCAACAGGAGAACTAGAAGCATAACTTCCATATAAATATACATGCCTCCATATAGTTAGCTGGAAGTCATATTGCTAGTTCTCCTGTTGAAGGGCATTTTGGACCGAAAGCTAGAGAAATGAAAAATAGTTGAAGAAACCTGGCTCTGTATTGCTTGTTGAATTTGTTAAGCAGCTATATATAACTCCTTATCCTGGCACATGTATGCTAATTTTAGCTCACTTCCTGGAAATACATTATCAGGCAGTGTTCTTCTTAAAAGCGATTAAATCCAGGCAGAGAGAAATATTCCATACCATCTCCTAGCTAGCAAGCTAATGTGGAACTTTGGGGTTAATGAGCATTGTCTGATAATGTACTTTTCTAGAATGATACAGTAGATCTTCCATGAGAGGACTCTCCCACTAGACGACACCTCTCTAAAAGGAGAGTATTTGATAAGGTATATACAATTTGGATGATAGATTATAAACACAAGAAAAAAAGGACCAATTACAAATTGATACATTGTGTGTGATGGTAACTCATTGTTATCATCAGAACAAAAGTACTGAATGTGTATAATATGGGTACTGAATTCAGTACTTTTGTCTGATGCTGTTACTGAAATATCACACACTATTTATCTGGATTTAGTCTTATTACCTTATATTTTAAAGGTCAGTTTTCATTGCCAAAATGATAATTTTTACTATTTATCAACTCTCTGGTAAGAATACAACTCACTCTAAAGGACACTTTTGTTCCATAACTAGGTGTTGTCCTTTTACATAGAAGTAGTATTACTGTAGTATCTTTTATTGTAAATACTTGTCAATAGTCCCCAAAGAGTTTTTAATAAACAATATTAATATACAAACTATCAAATTTTAAAACAAAAACTCTTTTAGAGTTGGGGACCCAGTGTCTCTGCTGTTGTTAGTGTCCATCAAGTTCAACTTTTGGTGACACTAGGGACAAATATTCTCCAATTTGATCTGTTAGTGACCATTACTCATGGCTCAGCTAGTGACCTTCTGGTAGTTTTCTTGACCTCTACTAGCCAGCTCATTGCAGGTCTTCCTTTAATTTTCCCCAACATCAACATCTTTTCTAAACCATTTTCTATCATTATATATCCGAAGTAGGTCAGTCTTTGTTTACATATTTGGGTTTCTAGTGATCTAATAGAATTAATTTCATTTAGCATTGAAATATCATACCCAGAGTCTAACCACCTGTTTATTTACCCTGGGATACAACAGATGGAGATGAAGTGGCTTGATGAATATAAGGCGGAAGAGCTAAGTTGCAAAAGCATTAGATTGAAGATATAAAGGTCCCTGGTTCGAACCTATATTTAGGCATCTTTTTACATCACTTGAAGATTCTATTTTAAAGAATTCAACATATGAAGGTTTCCTTCAGCTTAATGAAGTGTTGTCAGAAGGGTATTGATGGACTGTAAAGAGAAGGGTATTGATAGACTTTAAAGAGAAGGGTATTGATAGACTGTAAAGAGAAGGGTATTGATAGACTGTAAAGAGAAGGGTATTGATGGACTGTAAAGAGAAGGGTATTGATAGACTGTAAAGAGAAGGGTATTGATAGACTGTAAAGAGAAGGGTATTGATAGACTGTAAAGAGAAGGGTATTGATAGACTGTAAAGAGAAGGGTATTGATAGACTGTAAAGAGAAGGGTATTGATGGACTGTAAAGAGAAGGGTATTGATGGACTGTAAAGAGAAGGGTATTGATAGACTGTAAAGAGAAGGGTATTGATAGACTGTAAAGAGAAGGGTATTGATAGACTGTAAAGAGAAGGGTATTGATAGACTGTAAAGAGAAGGGTATTGATGGACTGTAAAGAGAAGGGTATTGATAGACTGTAAAGAGAAGGGTATTGATAGACTGTAAAGAGAAGGGTATTGATGGACTGTAAAGAGAAGGGTATTGATAGACTGTAAAGAGAAGGGTATTGATGGACTGTAAAGAGAAGGGTATTGATAGACTGTAAAGAGAAAGGTATTGATAGACTGTAAAGAGAAGGGTATTGATAGACTGTAAAGAGAAGGGTATTGATGGACTGTAAAGAGAAGGGTATTGATAGACTGTAAAGAGAAGGGTATTGATGGACTGTAAAGAGAAGGGTATTGATAGACTGTAAAGAGAAAGGTATTGATAGACTGTAAAGAGAAGGGTATTGATAGACTGTAAAGAGAAGGGTATTGATAGACTGTAAAGAGAAAGGTATTGATAGACTGTAAAGAGAAGGGTATTGATAGACTGTAAAGAGAAGGGTATTGATAGACTGTAAAGAGAAGGGTATTGATGGACTGTAAAGAGAAGGGTATTGATGGACTGTAAAGAGAAGGGTATTGATGGACTGTAAAGAGAAGGGTATTGATAGACTGTAAAGAGAAGGGTATTGATAGACTGTAAAGAGAAGGGTATTGATGGACTGTAAAGAGAAGGGTATTGATGGACTGTAAAGAGAAGGGTATTGATAGACTGTAAAGAGAAGGGTATTGATGGACTGTAAAGAGAAGGGTATTGATAGACTGTAAAGAGAAGGGTATTGATGGACTGTAAAGAGAAGGGTATTGATGGACTGTAAAGAGAAGGGTATTGATAGACTGTAAAGAGAAGGGTATTGATAGACTGTAAAGAGAAGGGTATTGATAGACTGTAAAGAGAAGGGTATTGATAGACTGTAAAGAGAAGGGTATTGATGGACTGGATGGAAAGCTAAGAAGAGCACATGATGCCAGGGGACCATAGCAAAGAAACACTTCACCTGCTCAGAGCTGCTTGGATGCTGGCCTCGTTGTGGGTGGCCAGAATCATCTGGAAGCGGGTGGGGCCGTGCAGGTGTGCGAGGTCCAGCAGCCTGCGTACTGCGCGGTCGTACTGCTGCCCCACCTCAGCATGGCTGCCCAGCAGGGTACTCTGTGGATGCTCCCATGTCAGGTAGGCTCCCCTCACCACCTTGGCTCCAAAGGCCAAACCCAGCTTGTTGCACAACTCCAGTTCCTGCTCCAGTAGCTTTGGGGCACGCTGCATCATCAACAACCACATTGATTGACCTGATATTGTATGTATGGGGTAAACAAGATGGGAGATATTTGGAATGTGGAGCTGGAGGAGAATGGCTTGTTTGGTTCATCGTAGTTAGTCATCTGTATGTGGTGGCTGCGTGGAATAAATGCTTGAAACAACCTCTCAAGAAGCCTGTTCCTTCCACTCTGAACTCTATCCTTACACAAATACAGTCAAACTTTCAAATTTCAAGAGTTTTTCAAATTAAAGAAAATAGTCTTATTTTCATTTTTAAATAGTTGAATTAAAGAGGTTATACTGTACATACACTCAAGGACAAAACTTAAGGAAGTGAAAAGTTTTTGATATCACCAGTCATCTATTTTTTTTTCAAGAAGACAGAGGCTGTTCACACTTGGTTATCTCGTATGTCTTCAAAAAAGGTCACTGTAATATCTTTTAGAGTTAGTGTCTGAATCCAGATATACAAGCTAAAAGGTACAACTTCCTTAAGTTTTGTCTTCATACATATATATAGTTAGTAGGGGGAGAGGGCAGACTCACCATGAGGTAGCACTGGTAGGTGTTCCACACCTCCGGAGTCCAGGTGTTGTAGATGGCCATGAGAGCCAGTGTGAGGGCACTGATGCCAGAGTTGACATCCGTGGTCTCAGCATCCACCAGGAGCTTGATGCCCAGTCTGGCAGTGGCCTGCAACAACAGACAGTCAGCTTCCACCCACGGCAGGTTCAGCAGGACACTAGAGATCATGCAGATACTTAGTGGTTACATAGGGTCGGGTCTCTCCTCACCGGACACCTGGAAGAACAGCTGGTTAAGACAAGCACACTGTGAGAATTAAGGTTGATACTCTGCCATTACTTGGGTTTCACCTACAGAATAATCTCCCACAACCTATCTGATCAATGACTATCCTATCTTGGTAAAAGTAAAAATGACATGAGATAATTCCAATGAACTGGAAGAGATAAAAAAAAATTATACAGTGTCCTCTAAGAGATATTCTACCATGCTACCAACCAAACACCCTGGCTAACAAAGACATACATTCTACAGACTAGGTCAATGATCAATGGCCATCCTACCTTGGTTAAATAAAAAAATTAAATGAGAGACAAATCCAATAAACAACAATCACTTATACAGTGTCCTCTAAGAGATATTCTACCATGCTACCAACCAAACACCCTAGCTAACAAAGACATACATTATAAGGTCAATGATCAATGGCCATCCTACCTTTGTTAAATAAAAAATGAAATGAGAGCTAACTCCAATAAACAACAATCACTTATACAGGCTCCTCTAAGAGATTCTACCAACTCAACACCCTGGCTAACTTCTACAGACTAGGTCATCTAATTTCAACTTAAAACCAATGCATTAGTTACCACTCAGCTGCACTGAACTATCCCAATATAACCATTTAAGTTCTCTCCCCCATAACTTTAATCTAAATAAATATGGATTGGCTATCTTGGCAGAAAAATTGAGTTTTTAATATACAGATCCCTTGTAATAAAATAAACCCTAAACCTGTGAAAGGCTTACTTATAAACCAATTTTATGTCATTGTACTTCAAGAGTAAAGCTATAATAAGTATCTTCAATGTCAGTTTTCCTATAAACTCCATAGTATCCATGTTGTTTAGTATATATTACAGTTTTAAACACAAACTGTCTCTTAAATTCAACCAACTATAATTCAATTGAACACTTTCTAATATTTACACTCATGGACAAAATTTAAGGAAGTTGTACTTTTTACCATGTATATTGGAATTGAGATAATAACTCTGAAAGATACACTCATGGACAAAACTTAAGGAAGTTGTACTTTTTACCATGTATATTGGAATTGAGATAATAACTCTGAAAGATACACTCATGGACAAAACTTAAGGAAGTTATACTTTTTACCATGTATATTGGGATTGAGATAATAACTCTGAAAGATACACTCATGGACAAAACTTAAGGAAGTTGTACTTTTTACCATGTATATTGGGATTGAGATAATAACTCTGAAAGATATTACAGTGACCTTTATTCAAAACATACGATATAACCATAAGTGAACAAAATTGTCTCTGCCTCCTTAAAAAAAAATAAGATGACTGGCAACATCAAAGACTTTAAACCTCCCCTAAGTTTTGTCCATAAGTGTATTTACTTCACTTGCTCTTTACATCAATTTAACAGATTATATTCCAACACCCCAAAACTAAATATTCTAGCCTCAAACGTATAACATTTCATTTTTAAAATTTAAAATAAAAAATGGCCAGGTAGATGTGCCGACCATAAACCAAGGGATGTTTCTATAGTAGAGTTCCCCAACCCATTTAGCAGGACCCCACTCACCTGGCCAATCTCTGACAGCCGCATAAGTCCTGACTGCAGTCGGAACCTCTCCCCTTTCTCCAGAGTTAGGTGGTTCACCTGAATTCCACACACACACACTCAAATTACTGTAACTACCTATGTCATAGCTAACATAAGGAAAGACAGTAAAACCTTGTTATAGCATCACTTAGGACCAAGATTTGATGTTGCTATAACCATGTTGTGTGGTTATAATAGAACAAAGAATGGTACAAGACAGTCTATTATTAAGGAAGTATGTCATGGTGATATTTACACTAGCATAGGGGTTGGCAAACTTTTGATTTCGGAAGAGTCAAAAATTAAAATTTACAAAATTTCAAAGTTTTTTTGCCACAATTTTTTTTTTTTTTGCCAAAAATTAATACTGCTTGCATAAATAAAAACTTTATTATAAAAATGCAGCTTCATATCAAAAGAGCTGCATGTGGCTCAGCAGGTTGCCAACCCCTGCACTAGCACAACCTCACTTACGGATATCCTGACCTAAAAGATGATTGGAGTTGATATTCTTATTTGGTTTTCTGATTTCAGTGATCTTTTCAATATTTCAGATTGGTTTCTCTTCACAATAAAAGCAAAGGAAATGTCAAATACAGTAAAACCCCAATAAAATAAACCTGGAATATAGCGAACCTTCCCTTATAACAGACCTGAAATAATCCCCATTTTATAATACAGTTAACTATTGCTATAATGAACCATTGCTATAGTGAAACACAGTTTCAGTCCCATTGGGGTTTGCTATAGAGGGATTTTACTGTAGTTACAAAGGACAATAATTAAACACTGAAATAGTCCAATGTGAAGGAGACCAATCTATTGATGAAATATAAAGGGATATGATAAGGCACAATTTGGATTATAGATTATAAACACAAGGTAATAAGACCAAATCCAAATAAATAAATAGTGTGTGACATTTCGGTAACAACGTTGTTACCATCTTCAGATTGATTCAGAACTTTTGTTTGATGATGGTAACAACGCTGTTACCGAAACGTCACACACTATTTATTTATTTGGATTTGGTTTTATTACCTTGTGTTTATAAAGGAATATGTGTGACAGATAAAAGAACAAATATTTCAATCTTAAATGAAATTAATCCTGGTATCCTAGAAAACCAAATATGAAAACAAGGACTGACCTACTTCAGACATCTAATGAGAGCAAATGGATTAGAAAAGATGTTGATGTTGGGAAAATTGAAGGAAGAGAGGAAGACCTGCAATGAACTGGCTAGATGGGTTCAAGAAATCGACAAAACTACCGGAAGGTCACTAGATGAGCTGTGAGTAATGGTCACTAACAGATCAAATTGAAGAATATTTGTCCATAGTGTCACCAAAAGTTGACTTGATTGACACTGAGGGGACAACTATTAATAATTGCTATATAATGGAGAGCAAATTATGACTACATACAGTGGAGCCTCATTCATTATAAGTCTTTTTTGTATAAACAACACAAAATGTTTGGTCCCAAGTGATAGTATAATAACAAGGTTAGACTGTATTTATACAGTCAATGGACACTAACAACAATAAATAGATGTTGTCCTTTACAGAGAGGTTCTACTGTACATGATGCTCAGTCATATCAGTGATGTTTTGTTTCAGGATCAAGAGATGAAAATGCTAATAGGAAAAACAAATAAATAAAGTTGTTATATAGATCTATATACCTAATTCTAACCCACACAACATATCACACAGAGAGCAGCTATATCCCAAATAACAACCTCTTTGTTCTGGGAGACCAGGCTGTTGCTGAGGGCATCCACAAAGGCTGCCTTGTTCTCACTCTGGTCATAGAGTCTCCCCAGAGACACCTGAACACACATAATTTTCAATTTAAATCCTAATTTAACAGCAAAAAGTCTTTATCAAGAACACTCATCCCATACAGGATTCTCCCAGATACAGAAGTAAACATAGCAGTTATCTACACCTTTCTTCAGGTTGGATCTATCGTCTGTGTCTGAGCTGTTTTCCAGATTTGTGAAAAGCTAATGCATTGGGTTTGTTTTTCATTACTTTTGCCGTTATAACATTTGAAGAATTGTTTCTTAATGTTTCTTAATTGTTTCTATGCTAAATAGTTCATATTTCTTTAAATAACACCTACAACCTCTAACAATAATTCCTCAAAATTTCTGAGTGTATACTGCTTAATGTAATATTAAAGAAGTCTAATGAGATTAAAATGAAAAATTGCTGGGATGGTTCAATATTTTTACATTGCAGTAGGTTTAGTAGAAAGTAGTTTATTTGTAAAAAAACTAAAACTAAAAATGTGTACTATCCTAAATAGTTTCAAATATCATATAGTGAACTTATATAAATCAATAAACACATATGTTTGGAACTTCAAACTGTCTGCTAGTCAAACAGGACACCAACTCTTGTACCAATACATCAACCAAGTGGAAAGAAGGCCAACCTACCAGCAGGTTGGGAGGTACAATACCGGTGACCTTCAGCTGCATCATGGGCTCCTTGCTGCCCAGTTCTGCAGAGAGCTCCAGACATTCCAGGATCTTGGCACAGTTCTTGAAGTAAACCTTGTCACTGCTGCACACCACATATTGTATCACAACTAGGCTAAGTTTATCACAAATAGTGGCAAGAAATAACTGTTTAAATATAGCATGTCACACTGGATAAGATGTAAATTTGGATTATAGATATGTAATGCAAAGACCAAAATGACTAAATTATATGTAGATGGAAATTTTGAAGGAGAATATTGATCAAGAAAAATAACACTTACCTCTCCCCACCAGGTTTGCCAAAGCTGGTCCAGTGGCTTTGTCACAGACCTGAATCTGATGTTTTTTTCAGACAGTAAATAAATAGGCTTAGTTTTAGCATCTATTTTGAAAGAAGATTGACCATTTTAAAAAATAATTTATAGGTGATGTCTCAGTAACACTACTATTACCAAAATATCACATCTATTTTAGTTATTTGGATTTAGACTTTTCACCTTGGGATTCTAAATTAAGGTAAAAGGTGATTTGAAAACTGGTTAGTGTTGAGATATAGTCATTATAGTATATATACAGGTTGAATTAAAGTTGGTTTAAATGAAAAGGTTATACTGTATATTACATATAGAGTCAAATTATACCAATATACCTAATTAACTCTGTACCCTGTATTTTATTTAAGAATATACATTTAGATTGGCATCAGCTATCTTTAATGTACATCTTGGTTTGTTCTGTATGAAATTAAGACTTATTAGAGATTATTGCACACCTTCATATTCAAGTAATTGCAGATTACTCTGGAAAATTCAATCTACTGTGGTTGCCTTCTTTACCTTGGCGTCAACTGTATTCAACATTCTATTTGTCTGAAATATAGTAAAACATACTCCATGAAAGGACACACTCACTATAGGATACCTCTATACAAAGTTCCAATCGCCAAAATGACCATTTTTATTGACTCGCAACTCTCCAGTAAGAGGGCACTTCTCCCTAAAGGAAAATTTAACCCTGCAAATAGGTGTTGTCCTTTACAGAGAGGTTCTACTGCATTTCAAAAATGTTTTGTGGCAGACTTCCCAAAACAGTCTGTAACATAAGGTAACAAAACCAAATGTTTCTAATCTATAATTGACAAATTCTACTTTATTAGTTTGTGTAACTTTTGAAACTTAATACTCTTCATCAATGAAAATGGTGACAATTTTAATGCAAACTTTTAAAAATATATAGTCAAACCTCATTATAACAATATCAATTGGGCTTTTTGTTATAACCATATATATTGACATATCCAAATCAATAAATCCGGCATGATGCTTCAGTAAGTTTGTTACAAAAATATCATGCAAAAATTATTTATTTGAATTTTATCTTGTTGCCTTAAGTTTCTAATCTGTCATCTATATATTATCACAAATGATAAAGCACAATTTGGATTATAGATTATAATAAAAGAAAATAAGACCTAATCCAAATAATTTATTAGTGTGTGATGTTTCGGCAAAAACATTGTCACCATCATCAGACAAAAGAATAAATTACTCTTTTGTCTGATGATGGTGACAATGTTTTTGCCGAAACGTCACACACTAATAAATTATTTGGATTAGGTCTTATTTTCTTTTACTATATTATCACAGTTGAAACAAACTTGCAACTTGGGATGTCATAGAAATTATGATGTTAGCTACAAGAAAATAAGACTTAGTCCAAATAAATTAGTAGTGTGTGACATTTTGGTAACAACATTGTTACCATCATCAGACATAAAAATAATGATAAATTCTCATTTTTTAATTCTTTTGTCTGATGATAGTAACAACGCTGTCATTGAAAATGTCACACACTACTAATTTATTTGGATTAGGTCTTATTTTATTGTAGCTATAATCTATAATCCAAATTAAGGCTTTATAGAAATTATGATGTTATAATGAGATTACTACTAGGTTCTTCAGTTATGTTTACAATGGCTTTCTGCAATTTTTGGAAATGACAATTGGGCATTACTACTCAACCAAAATGAATTGTTCCTGTGATCGGATGAAATCATCTCCCCCCCCCCCTTTTTTTTTTGTTTCCCTATTGCAGTAAGGTCTATAAAATGTTTTTTTTACTAATTAAAAAAGTAGCTGTGTGCACTAAAAATAGGAGCATTCCATCCACCAACCAGTTCTTATAAAATGTGGGAAGGATGCCAGAGTCATTATCAAATCACAAGTCAGGCCACTTCCAGGAAGATGTGATATAACTAATGGAATTTCCTTCCACACTTCAATCTTTCAATTTAATCTAGCGCAAGCCACACCATCACCTCAGCGGTGAAGTACACAATCTATGTATTCTTCGTAGATCACGAAATACATGGCGTCGCTGGAGACCTGCTAGTGATTCTCCACCAAACTCTGCAGCGCTGGCATAGGCGCCATGTTCATTGTACATAGTATGATGCATATATATAATTATCTTTTTTAAATAGTGCAGACTGTGTACTTTTGCATGCATTGCCAAGATGTCAATAAAATTATTTTAATTGTCTATTGCAAGCCTCAAATACACACTAGCAGTTAAAGCAAACCTTTTATATCATTCCACAATATATATTACCAGATTTTTTTTATCAACCTTGCTGTCATCCCTAGAACATAGGTGGTGTCAGGTTCCTCGGACGGGGTAGCATTTATATCAATATTTAGTCCATAAGTCTCCATGATGGTAAAAAGATTTGCTGTCATAGGTTGGCTATCCAGGGGGCACCACATGACAGTCAGACTTTGTCCTCCTTATTATTGATCTATTTATTATTATTGATGTATTTTGATTTGTTTACCTTGTAATCCAAAACATAATCTGCACATAAACCAAAGGTAATAAGACCAAATCCAAATAAATAAATAGTGTGTGACATTTCGGTAACAGCATTTTTACCATCTACAGATAAAAGTACTAAATGCAGATTCAGTACTTTTATTTATAGATGGTAACAACGCTGTTACCGAAATGTTACACGCTATTTATTTATTTGGATTCGGTCTTATTACCTTTGGTTTATAATCTATAATCCAAATTGTGCCTTATCATAATCTTCACATATATTGTATCTTCCTATAATTTATATGTTAAAAAATAAAGTTTCTAAAGCTGATATCAATTTTCAGACTACCCACCAGGAATCCTGCTCCACATCCTGTTCATATGTGGTGGTGAGCAGGGGCCGTACCCCCTGTTCCTGCAGCTGTTTGACACAGGCCCTGAGCTCTGCAGGCTTCTCTCCCCCCACAAACTGGCGGTAGAAGGTGGGCTTGATGACAGCTCGGAATGCCTTCTTCCCCAGGATCTTGGAGCTGGCTTGCATCAGCTGCACCACACAGATATTGATGTCACACATGTCACATTTGGGTACAGACAGATATAGAAACATTCAACACTTTGTCTTTTTTTAAAATTATGTGGATAATTTCTACCATTATTGAACTAAATATGAAGAAGAATTTAGGAAGGATTGGCTCATCAGTGTTTAACCTTTTCAGAGATTTCTCCAATTGAATCCACCAGATCACTACAACTATTTCTCAAGTTCTACCAGCTTGATACCCTATAATCTTCTTTCTTATCTCCACTCATTCATATTAGGGTATCAAGCTTGTAGAAATTTGACAACCATCATGACTGGGTGAAGTAGAATGTGTCTGCCTTTGTCATTAAGACTGGGAGCACTACTCAGTAGCAGGACAACTTATCTATAAAAGAAATGACCGCCTCTGACATGAGGAACAGACGCCATGTGCAGCCATTCCTAACATGGAGAACAAACACTGCTCATCCTTTATCCCTGGATCAGGAGGAGTCCTTACAGGGTACTATCAGCTGAGCCAAATATGATTGAGTGGAGATAAGAAAGAAAAAGACTATAACTATTGTATTGTTCATTCTACTCATATGGTCTGTATTTAAGGTTTACTCTTGGTGATGGTGTTTACTGACACTATAAAAAGATGTTTCTGTAATTGTAGAAATTCCATAGATATTTCAACTTCGAGTACATATCTTCCACTTAAAGAACAAGACAACAAATACAACACAGCCTGTTAAGGCAGCATAAGTAAATAATAAATGTAGCATAATCTGTATATAGAGTATGGAAACGCTCAACATATCACTTTTTAAATATAATGAATGAATTTCTTCTTCTTCTTTCTTAACTCTGGGTGAAGTAGAATGTGTCTGCCTTTGTCATTAAGACTGGGAGCACTACTCAGTGGCAGGCCGACTTAGCTCCAAAAGAAATGGTCGCCTCTGATATGAGGAACATACGCCATGAGCAGCCGCTCCTAACATGGAGTACAAACGCTGCTCATCCTGTATCCCTGGATCAGGAGCCCTTATAGGGTACTATCAGCCGGGCCAGCTGAGCCCAGGTTTTTTAGCGAGCTTGTTACTGCTCCCCCTCCTCCTTTTTCATCCGGGCTTGGGACCGGCAAAGGCAGATTTCTGAATGAATTTCTAAAATTTGAACCGACTATGAAAAATAATTGGGAAGGCTTGATGCATCAGATCAATATCTAAAAGCACAAGATCTAATAAGAAAATTAATGTTTTGATAACAGCGTTGCAACTATTATATCAGGCCAGTGATAAGGCACAATTTGGATTATAGATTAGAACTAGAAGGTAATATAAGACCAAATACAAAAAAATCAATAGTGTGTAACATTTCTGTAACAGCATTGTTACCAAAACATACATACCTATGTTCATATAATCCAAATTGTGCCTTATCAAGATTGTATATTCTTTTACACATCAAAACTCTGTCAAATGTTCCTATAGGCAGCTTATCAATGTGGGTATATGTAAACCTGCTTACTGTGCCATCTTGGCCAATTTAAAAAAACATCTGCTGATATCTCTCTGCAGACGATAATTGCATACCAATTAAGTATCATTTGCACACTGTCCTTGAAATGTAAGTATTCAGCAATGTTGATACCTGAGGAACTGTCCTGAAATTGGGGCAAACATTTTTTTCAGATAATTGTTTTAATATAAAATAAGAATGTTACAATTGTATTACAAAGGGCCTAGGAAAAAAAATTGTTTGAATTTGATCAAATAATATATACATATATAATAGGTAAAGCTCAAGGCAACAAATTCCTATTATGGTAGTGGGTACAACAAAAATATATATAGGTATTTTATTTTAAAATGTAATTCAATATGTAGATTTTTTAAAATTTGGAATATATGCAAAAATACATTAAAACCCAAAACAGGTTATCATATATACAGCCAAACTTCTTTAATTCAACATTAAAGTGATCAGAATTTTCGGTTAACTTGAAAAAAAAAGTCGGTGTTGAATTATAGTCTGTTAAATGAAATAAAACAACCTTATTCGAATTGTAAAAACGGTTGAATTAATTTAGATGTTGAATTAAAATTGGTTGAATTAAAGGGGCGACGCTGTATTATTGAATTGTTACAGGAATATTTTTTATCCCATTTTAATTCTAAAATTCTCACTTTAGTATCTATACTTTTCTAAATGTTTAATACTATTATTAAATATATTTACAAGTTATTTGGTATTAAGCTATATTTCTATTATGTAAACCTGTCTCCAAGCATTCATCGTCTGTCAGAAATTTAAACGAAATGTGGTAAATCAAGATTTACTTACCTGGGCAGCATTTTGCACAAAAAGTTTGCTGGAGCAAGTAGTAAGAATGCCTAGAGCCCTAAAGAGTTCCCATGTAGTCTTGGGTCGGAGAGCAGCGTGGCGACCGAATTCGAGCATGGCGCGGGAATAACTTTTGCAGACGACGTCGGTAAGGAAGGAACCGGTTGGCGTCAGCAGATTCTAAATACACTCCCCCTCGGGCAGCCAATGGCAGCGCACCATAAATATTGAGAAAGTCCGGGCCTGACGTCATAGACCCTCCTCCTTCAACCAGCAAAAGGATTATCGCTCACCGCTTTCTTTTATCTGGATCGTCTGATTCTAAAACGTATAAAAATTTTCCACAATGAAGACAATCATCTTGTTTTGTTATCTATTCATATTTATTTTTATAAACAGCAAGAATATAAAAATATATACAAATTGTTTTAAAGTCAATCAAAAGAGCCCTGTCAGAAAAAGTATTCCCCCAAAGTTAATTAGGAAGTCAATGTATCAACACATAATTTGCAAAACGGAAGAAAAAAATCTATGATATTTCTTTTTAAAAAAAGTCTGGATTATGTATTGAATTGACATTTCGTAATTTTTAAATGTTTGATTGAATGTGTGTGTGTGTGTTTGATTTTAATCAAAACTATTTTGCGCCTTTTTTTTTTGCAAATAAAACGACATCCAACTGTTCTTACTGCAATTTAAAAATATACATTATATCTCAAATTGTTCAGCACAATAATAAAATATATGTTTATTTATTCCAAATATATTTAAATACTTTATAAAGATAAAATAAAAAGTTTTTATGGTTTAAACAAAGGTCGGGATAAGGATAACATTAGAAAAAAAGATTTATTGACATCTTTTCAATTGCATAGGTGCATAGTATGAAAAATTATTAGTACAATGATTAGCGATGATTTGAAATTCTATATACAGTTACGAGCGTCATTCTTCATCTCTTAATCAGTCATCTCTGTCACCGTTTGCTTTTTTTTTTTTTTTTGGAATGGCGGGGGCCAGGAGGTCGGGAGGGCGGAGGAACCGGCAGCCGCCGATGATGGGGAGGTCCAGCAGCTGAGCTGTGGGGACCGCCCGGTGGTTGAGGCCCAGGATGTTGGAGGCCTCCTCCCAGAGCTTCAGCAGCTGGAGACGGCTGGGCTGGAGACGGGTGCCGTCCGGTGGAGTGTGGATCCAGGCTTCACCGCTGTTGCCGCCGACCAACCAGCTGAAGGCATTTCTGCCCCCGCGGAGCGCGACCTGCACCCCCTTGAGGCAGGCGAGCTGGAGCTGGGTCGCGAGGTCGAGGAGGCCGAGGCCTCCGATGGTGACCGGCCTCGCCATGACATCGGCGGGAAGCCACGCCGTGTGGTCTTGTCCCCAGACGAACCTCGCCAGTCGGGCCTGCAGCTTGGCGATGGTCGGGGGTGATGGTAAATAGCCATGCAGGTGGTGCTGGATGACAGAGCCCACCAGCGTGTTTGCCGCTCTTGTTCGCCCGACGAGGGAGAGGCCGCGGGTGAAGGGCGTCCATCTGCGGCATGCAGTCTCCAGGAGGGCCAGGAGATGCTGCTCCCGGTGGGCGACGGTGCTCCTGGGGGCGATGTCGAGCCCGAGGATCCTGATGGAGGGGTCGACCAGGAGGCGCCGAGAGGGGAGTCGCCGCGGTTGCGCCAGGCGCCGCACCAGAGGCCAGCGCTCTTCCGGAGGTTCACGCCAACTCCGGAGGCCTGCTTGTAATCTTCGAAGACGGTCGCCACCCGCTCGAAGTCTCCGTCGCGATGGAATAGGAGGACGATGTCGTCGGCGTAGGCGATGACATTGCCCACGCCGAGGGTCAACTCCAGGCGACGTAGCAGCGGCCCCGTGGCGATGCTGAAGAGTGCGGCGCTCACGGCGCAACCCTGCCTGAGGCCGTTGAGGAGGGGGAAGGCGGTGGTGTAGAAGCCTCCGGCCCTGATCGTGGCGTCCGCCCCGGCGTAGAGGATATTGATCCAGGCCCTGAAGGCCGGCGGGAGGCGGAGGGACGTTAGCAGGGACTCCAGGAAGCCGCGGTCTAATGAGTCAAAGGCGGACTCCAGGTCTACGCCCATGACGGCCAGTGGCGAGCCCAGGGCGGTGGCCTCCTCGACGGCGTCCGTCACCATGGCGATGTTCCATGACGGGGACCTCCCGGGGACGGCGTAAGTCTGGCATTCCGGCACAAGGGTCCGCAGGTGGGGCTTGAGGCGCCGGTGAAGGATGGCGGCCAGGACCCTGTAGTCGGCCGAGGGCAGCGCGACGGGCCTGTAGCCATCAAGGCCGCGACCTCCGCGGGCCTTGGGCACGAGGCAGATGGAGCTGCGCCGCGTCGATGGAGGCAGGGCACCGCGGAGCCGTGAAGCCGCGAACACCCGGGCCAGAGCTTCCGCGGAGAAGTCTTCGTTGAAGGCGACGAGGAGTTCGCACGGCAAACCGTCCCAGCAGGGGGCCTTTCCGCGAGGGAGGTGCTCGATGGCGTGGGCGATCTCGCTGGGGCTGATGTCCGGTCGGTGGAGAGGGTCCTCCTCGCTCAGCTCGTGGGTGGTGGTGAGCGCGCTGCTGGCGATGAAGGCGGCTCTCGCAGCTGGATCGCTGGTGGGACGGGCGAAGCGGGGCTGGAAGGTCGCGTACGCCCTCCGCCGAAGCTCGGGGCCCTCGATGATGTTATCCTGCTCGTCCCTGATGACGCTGACCGGGCGTCGGAGGCGGATGGCGCGCGCCAGGTCCGGCAGCGACGGGTAGTCGGCCCGGATGGAGGAGGCCTCGAGCTGCGCCGCGATATAGCGTCTTGCCCTATAGACGTAGCTGTCGCTGGCAGCGTGGCGCGGGTCGTGAAGGGATCTGGCCTCCGCCAGCAGCCCCGCCTTGATGGTGGTCCACCTGTCCCATAAAGTCCCGTCGTCGTCATCGTGCGCTATGTCTTCCTCCAACTCCCGGATGTAGCCAGCCAGATGTTCAAGAGCAAGGCCCGAGCGGTCATCGCGGCCAAGCGAGGCTGGGTGGAGGTGGGGGAGACGGCGGTGGGCGGGCCCACCTGGAGCAGCACGAGGCGGTGGTCCGAGAGGTGGTAGTGGCTGGTCGCGTAGGTGGACACGCGATCCAGGACTCCAGCAGGGACGAGGATCCGGTCCAGGCGGCTGGACTCGACTTGGTCGCCGTGCCTGGCGACTCTGGTGGGTGGGCGGCATCGAACTGGGTGGCCACGTCGACCAGCGCGGCCAGGTCCAGAAGAGCGTCGAGGGCATCCGACGATGATGATGATGAGGGGCCCCGATCCCTGATATTGAAGTCGCCGAAGATCCAGCAGGCCCCCTCCTCCTCCTGTGCCGCTGTCGCCGCGAGGAGCTCCAGTTGTTGGTTTCTCTCGCGGGGTTCATGAGCCAGATGAACGTTGATGGCCGTCATCTCCTCGCCGTGGACATCTATGGTTGCCAAGGCAATGTGGCCCGGCCACAGGATGCGCTGTTGCAGCACGGCTACGCCTGACCCGAAGACGCAGGCGAGTCCGGATCCCGAGATGGCTACGGGATGGGCTAGGACAATAGCGTTGTAGCCGAGGCAGAGGTCTTGGCCGCTGCCCAGATGATATGCGTTTGTCTCCTGGACAAACGCGATGTCCACGCGATGTTGCCTGAGGAGTTGACATAGGGCAAGGCTCCTCCCCCGAGTGGCGAGCCCTCGCGCGTTGATGCTGGCGACGCGGTAACTCATTTGGGCCGTCCTTCAAGCAGCACCTTCCTGGTCTTCTGGAGGGTCTTGTAGACAAGGGTGTTTGAGTTAGGGCACGAGGCCATAATGGGTTTGGCCAGCTCAGTGAAGGCGGCGACCTGTGCTTCTAGCAGCGAGGGCACTCGCTTCTTCATGTTGGTTGGAGAGGCGAGGAGCTTCTGTGAGTCCTCCCAGTCTAGGCCGAGCAGCCCGGAGCGGTGGATGGAAATGGTTGGGAATTTCAGGAGGTGCTCCCGCAGCTGGATGATTGCGGGTGTTCCCCGGGAAGGCATGGAGGGAGTTGAGGTCACCTCCTCCTCTGACATCTCGATATCGAGCGGAGGGATCCCGGGCTCGAAGGGCTGCGGGGCAGTCAGAGGAACAGGGAGGGCAACAGGGGCGGGCTGGGCGAGATCCCTCGGTTCGGCAGGCTGGGGCGCCGAGTGGATCGCTGGAGCCTCGGTTGATGTCTCCGCCGGTGGAACAGGGGACGCCGGTGATGCGGGCGCAGGTGCCGGCCTCCTTGGCTGCTGAGGAGGAGGAGGAGGGGGGGAGGGGGGCCTTGCGTCGGTGGGAGACGCTGCTTGCCTGGGGCTGCTGTTCTGGCTGATGGGCAGTTTGCTCTGCGGTGGCCCTGCTTGCCGCACTTGGAACACTTGATTCCAAAGGAGAGGAAGGCTGACAGGGTGTCTCCCTTGGACTTGATGGTCAGTCGGGTGGGCAGCGTCTCCAGCCTCACGCCCTCGCGGAGCAGGATGAATGCCTCCCGGCGGCCGTCGTTGAAGGTGTACTCCACCATCTTGATCATGATGGGGGCAATGGAGGTCACGTTTCCGAAGGTGCGCAGGGCCTCCACGATGGCGCTGTCCTCGACGAAGCCGGGCAGATTTGCGATGACGATGCGTTCTGCCCTTTTTCGGAAGGGGAAGACCCTCAGGTGAGTGCCTTCAATGTCCAGGCCCTCCTCCACCAGACGGCTCGCAAGGTCCTTGCCCGCGAGGCCCACGACCTAGTGGCCGTTCATCTTATTGAACTGGGATATTCTCCCTGGCCCTCCGACCAGCTTGCCTATTGCCCGGAGGTAGGTGTAGGCCGGGATGTCGGGGCATAACTCCACGTAGATGTAGTTCTCGTGGGTTGTTGTTGTTTGGCTCGCCCTGGCGCGTCGGCGATGTTGGTGCGCGTGGCCTTGAACTCCTGGGGCGGCATTGACCTCGGCCCTGTTGGCCGCTTCTGCTGCTGGGAGCTGCGTTTCTCTGCAGGCCTGCTGGGCTGTCTAGCGGCGTGCTCAGATGATGTTGAGCCGCGGCGCCTTTTCTTGTTTGTCACGACGGTGAAGCCGTCGTTGGTGTCCATCTCCGCCATCTCGCTGTCGCCCCAGTTGAGCGAGGCCGGGCTGGCTGGAGAAGCGCTGGTCGTAGCAGCAGTCGGCGGTGCCGTGACGTCACCACGGGCGGCGGCCATATTTGCATTCTTTTGAATTTATGAAGACTATTCTTTCGATTTCTTCATATTTTCGTTTTTTGGCGATAAATCCTCGCCCGTTTGTGATAGGATGCTGGGCCTTTCAGGCACTTGAACAGCACATCCTGGGCTCTCTGCCAGTACCAAACTTTCCAGGTTCAGCGCCTTCCACACGCACTCTAGAGGCGAAAACGGCGGAGCTCGCGAAAGCTTGGCCGCACGCTCGAGTGTGTGTGTGTCTGTCCTTTATGCCTGACCAAACCACTCATTGGAACGCCATGAAACTTTGGGAAGTTATTTAGTATAGTACTGGGAAGGTTTCTGAAAAATAATTTCTTGAGTATCTTGAATATCCTTAGAGTTATGTGCAGATTTGTAGATTTAACTCGCAAGCAGCGCCACCATTGCGACGATGATAACAAGTTTTTTTGTCTATAAATTTTATTATCACTAAGTTTATTAAATTAAAGATTATTAATCAAAAGTAAGATTATCTCAGGATGACACGGCAATTTATTTGAGACAAGAATAATGATACAATTCCAAGGCAAAGATACTATTCCTTTAACTTCCAATTACCGAGGGAACCAATTAATATTGATTTTATTCAACTTATCGAGTATTTTTCAAGGGACCGGGAAAAAATGTTCACTAGATAAAACGATGATTTTGTAATGTATAAAATTAGGAAAGACAAAATTCAGGATGACACGGCACACAGGGACAGGGAAAAAATGTTCACTTTATCGAGATATTCAAATTTACGAGTTTCAAATTATCAAAATATATCTTTTTTTTTTTATAAGTTTATAGAGAATTGTTTTAACAAATGTTCGTTAGACAAACCTTTACTCGGGTAAAACCCCGGGCGAAGCCGGGTACATCCGCTAGTTTTTTATAAAAATTAATGTATTTTATTCTCTCTCTCTTTGTATTCATCTTGTTAATATCATCACATATGTATGCGCTAAATATGATTTTTTTTTCGAACTAAAGTATTGTTAAAAAGAATAAAGGCATCTCCTTATCGGGCAACTGAAAGTTGCTGATGGCTTGCGCCATCTATCGGAATAAATATCAACTATTCGTTGATTTTTAATTATTCCAGAATTGGTCAGATTTATTCAGATAGATGGCGCAAGCCATCAGCAACTTTCAGTTGCCCGATAAGGAGATGCCTTTATTCTTTTTTTAATTTATGAACCTTATCCCATTACAATATCACATTTGTACTATTTTTTCATAAAGTATTGTTATCAGATGAAAACAGAGCCGCTTTGGACTAACTTGGGCCATAACCCGACACAAGTCTGTTCCGAGATTTGTATACTCCAGAGGTGAGATTTTTTGCAGCGTTCCCATCTCACCCATGCTTCTTCCCTTACCCCTTCACTTCCAAATATAGCAAATAATAGTTTGATATTTTCGACTCAACATTGATAATAATGTTATCTTCGTAACATTTTGAAAATTTTATTTTCGTATCATTATGACAATCTCTCTCACTCTATCCCCTGCTTCTTTGCGGTCTTCTTGCAGCGCCTTCTCTGATCGAGCGTCCAGGACGACCTTGACCTGGAACCATGATCAACAAATGGGCGTTCTGAATTTTCCAAAATTGATATTATGGCTTTGTCACGAATCTTCTAGTTTGCAGAGAAGGCCAATAACAGATGGAGCACAGTTGAGATTAAAAAATAAAAATTTAATTATAATATTGTTAGTAAATATGTGTGTGATTATTAAAAATATCGCCCCAAATAAATATAATTCTCGGGGTGGCGCTGGTCAAATGCATGTCTTTTAAAATTATTTTCTTTGTGTTGTTCTTAAGTGCATATGCAAATATTTCTTTGAAATGTAATTTTACATTTAATTAAGTGTATATGCTTCTGTATTCATATTTGCAGGTGTGCGTGGATATTGTAACGTCCTCGTGTTTGTTGGTTGACGTTAATCAGCAAGAAGTATTTGGAAGTTAAAAAAAGAAAGTCTTTATTTCTTTTGGCTAACATCCGACATAATATAAATTATATCAGACATAAGTTTACATGTGATATAATACAATAAGTCAAAAAGCAACTGCACAGAGTATCATCAGTGATAATAATGTGCTCACTGATAATTTACTATATAGGCATGCCAGCTGCCCTTACATCTCCCCCTTTAAAGAAATTCATTCTTCAAATCGTTTGGGTGGCTTGATGATCCGCCCGGACCTTGTTGTAATGGGCAGGGTGCCATTCTTGTGCTCAGCCATGTTGTTGTTCGGTGACTTAATTTCTCCTATTGCACGCACTTTCTCAGGGTCAATTTTAATGCCTTCTGTCATGACAATATGGCATAAAAATTGGACTTCTTGAAGTTGAAATTTGCATTTATCTCTATTCAGTTTGATTCCATTTTATTTAAGCCTCTGTAGTACAGCTCTTGTCCTTATTTCCAGGGTCTGTGGATCCGGAGCATGGATCAGGATATCGTCCATTGAATTTTCCGTACCCTCAAGGTCTTGGAGTAGGTCTGCCATGATTTTCTGGAATATTTCAGGAGCCGTTTTGATTCCAAAGGGAACTCTCAAGAACATATATCTTCCCCACGGAGTGCTGAAGGTAAAGTAGCGTTGTGAGTTGGGGGCTACTTTGATCTATATCTATACTTTGATCTATTTACTATATGTAGGCATGCCAGCTGCCGTTACAGATATATGACTGCTCTCTCTTTCTCTCTGTTTGCCTATATGTATTTCTCAGCGTATTTTGTATATAAGTATATTAACACATGATGCGCGTCATCTGTTATAATAAATTAAAGCTATTTTTGACTATTTCTCTCTTCTTCTTTTTTTTTCTACTGCGCCTTACTGCAATGATAAAATAATGGGAGGGTCTGGCTCATCAGTGGTGAATCCTCCCAGCTGTTTCTCTCTCATCAATTAAATATCCATATCATTCTTCCATTATATACACACACAAGCCTTTATTAAGACCCCATTGGTCTTACACAAATTCTCCAGAGTGTAGACAACAATGATCAGGATGAGTGGAGTTTTATATGTACAATATTGCATGAAATGCAGTAAAAAGCACAGTCTAACAAAAGAAGAAAAAAAGTTTTGAAGATTAATTACACTGATAGACAAAACTTAAGGAAGTTGTACCTTATAGCATATACCAGGTCTATTAGTATGAAACGCGAAAATGGGCGCCAGAGGCCGCTGTGCAACTTTATTTGAGCCGACAGTGGCGCTGTTGTAGGCGTTTTGTTCTTTGACTCAGGTGGCATCAGCATGCGTGCAGTTTTAGAAAATTTCAAATCGTGCAAAATTTCTGGAGCCCGTGGAAAATGGCGATTTCCGAGCCAAAAAGTGCCCATTTGCGGGAAGTTTTGTTGTTCGCCTTCAAATGGAAGAAAAGTGCCACTGAAGCCCACCGAATGCTCGAGGAAGTTTACGGCGACCCCGCTCTGAGCAAATCGCAGTGTTACAGGTGGTTTAAAAAATTCCAAAGTGGCGATTTTGAACTTGATAATGAACCACATGGAAAACCGCCTCAAAAGTTCGAGGACGCTGAACTGCAAGCTTTGTTGGATGAGGACAGTACCCAAATGCAGGAGAAACTCGCAAAACAGCTCCAGGTGTCTCAAGGTGCTGTTTCTCTACGTTTAAATAGCCTCGGAATGACCCAAAAGCTTTCCAGATGGGTCCCCCACGAGTTGAGCGAAAGGCAGCAATAACGGCGTCTGGTAACCTGCGAAGGGCTGCTCGCCAGGCATGAAAAGAAGTCATTTTTGCACCGAATCGTAACTTCTGATGAGAAATGGATCCACTTCAGCAATCCTACGCGCCAAAAGTCGTGGGGCCAGCCCGGCCAATTTCCAAAACAGACGCCTAGGGCCAATCGCTTCGGAAAAAAAGGCAATTCTTTGCATATGGTGGGACCAGACCGGCGTAGTATATTTCGAGCTCCTGAAACCTGGCAAAATGGTCAATACTAGTCGCTACGAACAACAAATGCACAGTTTGAGAGAGGCGTTGAATGAAAAAAGACCGGAATGGCGTGAAAAGCACAACAACCTGATACTGCAGCATGACAACGCTCCAGCCCACAACGCTACGGTGGTCAAAAACACCATAAAAGACTTGGGCTGGGAACTCTAACCCCACCCGCCGTACTCACCAGACTTAGCGCCGTCGAACTACCACCTTTTTACATCTTTAGGATTCGCCCTAAAAAAACAGGAATTTTCGAACTCAGACATACTCCGAAAATGACTTGTTGACTGGTTCGACTCAAAGTGAATAGAAATTTTCAGACAAGGAATTCGAAAATTGCCTGAAAAGTGGTCCGAGTGTATAGCTAATCAGGGCAATTACTTTGAATAAAAAATCTTTTGTTGTATGGAATTGGTGAACTTTTGAATTCACTGAAAATTTTCGCGTTTCATACTAATAGACCTGGTATATATCGGGATTCAGAAAATATCTCTCAGAGATATTTTCTGAATCCCGATATATATATGCTATAAGGTACAACTTCCTTAAGTTTTGTCTATCAGTGTTATCATTATTATAATGGAAAGACTAATTTATCAGATCCGCTTTTTTCATAACTCTTCTGAAGAAATTATATACAGATAAAGCAATTATCTATTGTCTATCAGACTTGATAGAAGAGAGTGCACGGTGAAGTTCATATTCTACTATTATACTAGACTAGATTTCCTATATATCCTGTATTTGCTATTGAATACTGTAAATGGATTCTTTAAAAGTACAATGGACATATGCTTCTAGGACTGGAGAGTTCTATGTAGCCAACTGATTTAAAAGACATCACACTTGTCTGAGGCTGAAATTGTCTGCAGAAACTTGTTATGGGTTTTGTAATTTTTGGGCTTTCGTAATGTTTGGCGCCATGCCCGGGCTGATGAATTTTAAATAATAAATTAACTTCCTCCTTTTTCTCTAAAAATAGGTATATTATTGAAGTCCATTGTTGGTCCTTGTTTTTGACGTCCATTGTTTATCCATATTTTGAAGTCCATTGTTGATCCATATTTTGATGACCGTTGTTGATCCATATTTTGACGTCCATTGTTGATCAATTTTTTTATGCACATTGTTGATCCATATTTTGACGTCCATTGTTGATCAATATTTTGATGTTGAATGTTGATCCATATTTTGATGTCCATTGTTGGCCCTTGTTTTGACGTCCATTTTTGATCCATATTTTGAGGTTCATTGTTGGTCCTTGTTTTGACGTCCATTATTGATCAATATTTTGATGTTGATCCATATTGTGATGTCCATTGTTGGCCCTTGTTTTGACGTCCATTTTTGATCCATATTTTGAGGTTCATTGTTGGTCCTTGTTTTGACGTCTATTATTGATCAATATTTTGATGTTGATCCATATTTTGATGTCCATTGTTGGCCCTTGTTTTGACGTCCATTTTTGATCCATATTTTGAGGTTCATTGTTGGTCCTTGTTTTGACGTCTATTATTGATCAATATTTTGATGTTGATCCATATTTTGATGTCCATTGTTGGCCCTTGTTTTGACGTCCATTTTTGATCCATATTTTGATGTTGATCCATATTTTGATGTCCATTGTTGGCCCTTGTTTTGACGTCCATTTTTGATCCATATTTTGAAGTCCATTGTTGATCCTTATTTTGAAGTCCATTGTTGATCCTTATTTTGACGTCCATTGTTGATCCATATTTTGATGTTGATCCATATTTTGATGTCCATTGTTGGCCCTTGTTTTGACGTCCATTTTTGATCCATATTTTGAAGTCCATTGTTGATCCTTATTTTGACGTCCATTGTTGATCCATATTTTGATGTTGATCCATATTTTGATGTCCATTGTTGGCCCTTGTTTTGACGTCCATTGTTGATCCATATTTTGATGTCCTATGAATTGGGATTAATCTTTTTACTTGATTTTTAAATCTACTAAATATAGATTAAAATAATACAACATGTTTCTGGAGATTAATAAAAATAAACTCATCTCCAGAAACCTGTTTGCATTATTTTAATTTATCTGTGGTTATATTAATTGAAGTTATAAAATTTCATAGAGAATATAAATAAAGAAATACAAACGATACGAAAAACATCTCTACAATTTAAAACAAAATCTTCCATTGCGATGGAAGGAAAAACTGTGCAAACGATCCCACCCACAGCGCTGTCAGCAGACGATGTCCCTGGGACAATCAGCGTCAGCCGATCAGGTCATGTTTACGTCTGATTTTCCTATCGGTTGCCAAGGGGTTGCAATCTTCTTTGAGTTGAATATACCATTGAAAATTTCCGTAGTAAAAAAACAAAATTTATTTTTACTTCGATAAACCAGTATAAAAATAGATATTTACATAATTATTATCATTTCTCAAACATAAAAAAAAAATATTTCCTTTTTTTTTTTTTAAGTTTTTTTTTTTTAATCACACACACAGAAATCTGCCTGTCAAATGCGTTCGCGCCTTTTTTTTTTTAATACCAAAAGATTAAAATTTATTGAATTGTCTTAGGGGGAAGAGCGAATTTACTTTTACTGTAATCTCAAAAATGTTTTCACTATATTCTTCTATTAATATTTTTAATGCATTTTTTTTTTGTTATATTCCTAACTGTGGCCTTGTATTTATTGTTTGCGGAAGGGCATTTCTCGATGCAAATATTTATATGTAATTCTACTGTCCTAAAAGCTATGTTCATAGTTTACTTGAATACGATTTTCAAGATTCCACCCTTCAGTGTAGCATATATAAGCAGAATTATCCAATACGGTATTAGAGCTCTAAGAAGCGGTCTGGTAGATTAAATTGGAGAATCCACTGGGAAGGTTGACCACTGATGAGTCAAGCCCTCCCAATATTTTTCACAGCAGTAAGGATAGTAGAAAGTTTGTTTTATGTATAAAAGAAATATTCGTGCATTAGGCTTTCATTTCTTATGTATAGATGTCGCGTTATGCCTTATAAATTTTGATACGCTTTTTCATTATCCGAAAATAGAGAGGAATAGGTTCATTTAAAAAAACCGACAAAACGCCTTTTTTTTTTTTTACGGAAAAAAAGGTCGACGGTAAAAAGCTTCAATAGATAAACGCCGACCATTGCCACATCAATTAGCATTTTCCAGAAATTTCCACGGGAATCTTCAAGGCTGTCTAGAAGGAAGCGATGAAGTAAATATTATCAAACGAGGTGATGTTAACTATTAGGAGTTTTCTAATAGTTAGGTTTAATCACAGTAGTAGTTATATATGCCTAATTTTTGTCTTATTTGACAACCATAGGCATAGCATACCATTATTTAACAGTTACTTCTTCATGCCATTTGTCTGCTTATTCTTTCTTATCTCCACACAATCATATTAGGGTATCAAGCCGGTAGAGCTTGAGAAATTGACAATTATCATGACAGGGGTGAAGTAAAATGCATCTTCCTTGGTCATTAAGACTTGGGAACACTACTCAGTGGCAGGCCGACTTAGCTCCAATTAAATTAGCTCCAAAATGGCTGCCTCTGACATGAGAAAGACACCATGTGCAGCCGCTCCTAACATGGAGTACATCCTGTATCCCTGGATTAGGAGCCCTTACAGGGTACTATCAGCTGGGCTAGCTGAACCCAGGTTATTTAGCGAGCTTGTTACTGCTCCCCCTCCTCCTTTTTCATCGGGCTTGGGACCAAGGCCAAGCTGGAGTTGCCTAATTTGTAAATATTCATAGATATGATTAAAGGACTACTCTGTTGGATTAAAAAGATGTACGAATGACCAACAAGAGAAAACAGCGAGTTTTTTTTTTTTCATCTTTATGCATGATGAGTCAATAAAGTATTTTAATCCTAAACTTATTGTTATAGATCATTTTAAAACAGCAGTGAAAGAAGAAGTGTGTAGAATTCTTCTGAAATAATTTATTAACTATTGTACGTTTGGCACATGAGATGATGAAATATAGTCTTATCATTAAATATTATACAAACGATATTTTTAGAATTAAAACCAAGAATTTGTGTGATTGCAGTGACGTGGAACACGATGCATTTAAGAGGTAATTAAAAATGGGTTTAATTAGGTGTAATATAATAATAATAATAAAAAATAGGTAGAAAGATGGCGCCTTCTCAGGTATAAAACATACCCTCATGGACAAAACTTAAGGAAGTTGTACCTTTTAGCATGTCTATCGGGATTCAGACAATAACTCTGAAAGATACACTAATGGACAAAACTTAAGGAAGTTGTACCTTTTAGCATGTATATCGGGATTCAGACAATAACTCTGAAAGATACACTAATGGACAAAACTTAAGGAAGTTGTACCTTTTAGCATGTATATCGGGATTCAGACAATAACTCTGAAAGATACACTAATGGACAAAACTTAAGGAAGTTGTACCTTTTAGCATGTATATCGGGATTCAGACAATAACTCTGAAAGATACACTAATGGACAAAACTTAAGGAAGTTGTACCTTTTAGCATGTATATCGGGATTCAGACAATAACTCGCGATATTAAAGACTTTACATTTCCTCAAGTTTTGACCATTAGTGTAACTGTCTCACGACCTCTGCTCCCCTCATGATTCTCCTATTGCATCTGTATGGCTTCCCACATATAGGCCATATAATAATGAGTCACAAATAGAAAATGTTCCCTATAAAAAGATCCTTAAATAAGAAACACTTCGGCCAGAAAATGTTTAAAAAAAAAATAAAATCTCAACTGGCAGAACTAAGAATCAAAAGTCTAATAGATGGACAGGGATAACAATACTTCACATCAGTTCTTGCAGGTTGTGTACATTCAGCTTTCTCAAAACCTCTTTGTTGTTAATGACCATCAAGTTCGAGTTTTGATGACTTTATGGATAAATATTGTTCGTGTTCGTTTTAAAAAAAAAATAAAGGGTGATCGATTGAAAGGAAAAACAATGGGAGAAATAAATGCAGACTTACACAGTATAATAAAAGGTTTTATTTAAAAATTAAAAAAGGGCTAAAAACTATTATACTTATATATAAAGAATTAAGGATAAAAAACAAGAAAAAAGGTTAAGCAAAATTATACTTATATATAAAGAATTATGCATACAAAACAAGAAACAAGGTTAAGCAAAAAAAAAAAGTAAAATTAACTAATCTTTAGTTTAATCTTAGTGAAGGGAGATAAAAATAATTGGCAGGGGGGTGTCGAGCTTTGTGTTCACACAGTACCTCGGTTGGCAGCACCATCGCTCGCTTGGCTTCCTCTTGTCGCGGCTCGTGCGATGTCCAAGGCGTCCTTTCCGTCCTCAAGTTGCCGCTTGAGGGATACTCCAAGGCGTCCTTTCCGTCCACGAGACTCTGCTTGTGGGATACTCCAAGACGTCCTTTCCGTCCACAAGACGCTGCTTATAGGATACTTCTCAGACGTCTTTCCGTCCACAAGACGCTGCTTGTAGGATATTTCTCAGGCGCGTCTGCTCCGCCTGGTCCGCTGCTTCCAACTAAGAAAAAAAAAAAGATGACGCCACATGGCCCCCGTCCCGGGCTCGCAGAACAACCAAACATTTTCCAGACGTCCACTTGACTTTGCCTCCCCGGGCATCGACCGACCTTTGTCCTGATCGGTTCCAGCTGGGAATTTCCCCGACCATGTAGATTTCTTGCCCCTCGTCTCCCTTCACCTAAGTCTTTCATTCTATGTACAAAAGTAATGCTCGGTAAAATAGTTTTAACATTCTCCCACAAAATTTTGCTCTGAAAGAAGTCAAAATTAAGTATAAGACAAAAGAGCATATAAATACACAATACACACAAGAGTAGATATGCCTATTACATTACATAAAATACACATAAAAGAATACACATATTACACCCTTTTTTTTTTTCATACAGGTACTTTCACTAGTCCTTCGAGTCATACCTTGCAGGCTTTCTGATTACCCTACCATATCTATTTCTAGAGTCCCTGGATTCAATATTGGGCCTATTTCCTAAAAATGTTTCAGATTGGGGTTCGGTATTTGAATTGTCCATTTGAATCGTCTTAACATTCGAGGATATTTCAAGAGGGTGTAAGCGTTGTAGAGCCCTGATCAAGGTTCCTGTGGATGTTTTAACATGGGCCACTCTCACTATTCCATCTTTTCCTGGTATGAGATTTACTATTCGCCCTTTAGGCCAAAACATTCTTTTAAGATTTTCTTGCCCGATCAGTACAACGTCTCCTACTTTCAACTGTCTCCTATCAATATTTTCGGATTTCTGAATCAGCGCGCCTAAATATTCCTTTAAGAATATCTGCTTCAATTCTCTCTTCAGTTGATCTAACTCTCTGTATCTAGTGTGCAACATTTCTGGCTTTAAATTTTCAAATTCAGGAAAGCTAGACTCTGGACCATTTTGTAAAAACTCATTAGGAGTTAACGGTTTTAGATCATTGTCGTCTTCAGAGACATAAGTGAGGGGTCGATTATTAATGATAGATTCGATTTCACAAAGGGCAATCTGCAGTTGTACATATTTCAGCTTCCTGTGACCTAGCATCTTTATCAACATTTCCTTTATTGTCCTAACCATTCTTTCCCAAAATCCTCCCCACCAAGGAGCAGAAGGAGGGATAAAAATCCATTGTATCCTTTTAATTGAGGTTTCCCTTTCAATTCTAGTCCAATCCAATCTCTTGGATATTCTATTAAGTTTTGCGAAATTATTGCCATTGTCGCTATATATTTTCTCGGGGCGCCCTCTCCGACAAATAAACCTATGGAGGGCCATCATGAAGACTCCTGTCTCTAAGCTCTTCACCAACTCCAGATGAATAGCGCGATAGACGGCGCAAGTAAAGGCGGCTACCCACACTTTCCCACCTTCTTTCAAATGAAGAGGGCCTAATAAATCAACTCCTGTAATTTGGAAGGGTTTGCCCAGTCCAATTCTGTTTTCTGGCAAAGCTGCCATTGGTCTTTGCAGAGACTTTTCTTTAAGTCTCTTGCAAGCAATGCACTTACTGATAATTTTCTTTATCGTTTTCCTTCCCCTGATTATCCAAAATTTCTCTCTCAGTTTTGATAAAATGAATTGCACCCCTACATGTCCATTCTTCAGGTGCACTTCCCATATAAGTTGCTCTACGAAGGGATGGTCGCCTGGTAGAATGATAGGAGTTTTAAATTCTTCTGGGACCTGTCCATGTAAAAGTTTGCTTTCTACACACCAAAGTCCGTCAGTGTTTTTTAATATCTTAAAACTCTTGGTTGCATTCGATTTCTCTATGGAGACTTTCTCCTGAATCATTCGGATAAGCTTTTTTTCTGCCAAGTCTAATTCTGAAACTTTCAAAGGTCCTGTTTCAGTTGACTGTTTTTTAAGTTTCCCTAAAAATCTTAAAACATAGGACATTACCCTGATGTTGAGAGAGTAATTAGACCTCCTTGTCATTATCCAGTCTTTATAATCGATGTTCAAATTAATGTTGGTTTTCATAATGTTTTCTTCAACCTTTATTTCTTTTGGATTTATCGAGAACTCTGAATTGGGCCAGAATTCTTTAGGTTTTTTCAACCATTCGGGGCCCTCCCACCATCTGCTTTGCACAAACTGGCTTGGAGGGCAACCTCGAGACAGAAGATCGGCCGGGTTCAACTGAGTAGGAACGAACCACCAATCGTTCAAATTGGTAGTGGCCTGTATTTCTCTGACTCGGTTTCTCACGAAAACTCTCCACTCAATTTCTTTCTTTATCCAACTTAGCGCGGTAGTAGAGTCAGACCAAAGAGTTGTTTCACATTTTCTCTTCAAGGCAGCTTGGATTGCATTGGCTAGTCTAGCTCCTAGTACCATGGCCATTAATTCCAAGCGAGGGATCGTAATACTCTTCATAGGAGCTAATCTGACTTTGCTCCAAATCAAAGTTAGAGTATTTTCTCGTCCCGTTTCGCTCCTTAAATAGGCTACAGCTCCATAGCCTATTTGACTAGCGTCACAAAAGATATGAACTTCTGTAGGGAAAATGAGATCATTCCACATATATCTCGGTATCTTTATTAATTCTATGAATTTTATTTGATCCAACCAGGTTCGAAATTCCTGGGCCATACTTTCGGGTAGAGGTGTATCCCAACCTAGTTTCAGCCCCCATGATCGCTGCAGTAACAACTTTGGTGGCAAGAATACTGGAGCGCAAAATCCAAGTGGATCAAATATCCGCTGAACCATGGACAGTACCAGCCTTTTCGTTAATTTGGGTTGAAGACTCAAATTGTCAGGGAGTTCGCATTTTAATGAATCTTCCATTTTATTCCAAACAACACCCAATATTTTTGTACAAGTCCCCTTTTCAGGGTTTTCCTCCAGAGAATATTCCCACTCTCGTAAGTCCATTTTAGCCCTGTCCATAATTTCAATTGCGGCCTTTTGAAATTCCTGCACTACCTGCTTTGTTTCCAGCGAGGTAATACAATTGTCCATGTAGAAGGATTGAGCTAAAATCTTGGCCCATTGAACAAGTGGGCCTCTTATTGATTGAAGATAGTATTCTATTACGGCGTTCAGCACAAAAGGACTACAGTTTAAGCCAAATACAAGTCTCTTATGCCTGTAAGCTATTAGTTCTCTATCGCTCTCCTTTTCCCACCAAAGGAATCTAAGGTAGTTCCGTTCAGATTCTTCAATCGCCACCATCTGGAATGCTTTTCTTATATCTGCCGTGACTCCAAATTTATTTTCCCGAAATCTTATCATCATTTCAGGGATTATTTCCAATAAATTCGGTCCCTTTTCTAAACATTGATTCAAAGATAGTCCATTATGACCTAGACAAGAAGCATCGAAAACCGGACGTATGGGCGTCGTTTTAGATTCCATCTTGTACACAGGGCGGTGAGGTAAATAGTAGCCTCTTCTCTCGAGAGGATTTTCCTCGACTCTTTCAATGAGTCCTTCTCAGTCAGCCAGTCTCTAAAGATCTGACTATATTCGGTCAACTTATTCTGTGAGGTCATTTTCTTAGTGCTTATATCTAACCTTTTTATCGCTATGTCAAGATTGCTGGGGATTGACTCCTTTTCTACCTTCCAAGGTAGACCTACAGAATATCTCTGATCACTTTGTCTTTGAATTTTTGTTATAAACTTTTCTTTTATTTCCTGGTATCTGGTCTCTTTGGAGCAAGTTTCAACAGGATCCCTAATGCCTAGTACTTCTAGATCCCACAAATCCTTTAAATCGCATCGCGTTGTTAGCAGATTCAAAGTCTGCTGCACATTGTCATTGCTATCAATAATTGGCGAATTGCCCATTAGTGTCCAACCTAATTTCGTTTCCACCGCAGTTAAATCTGCTTCAACTTGAACTATTTTTCCTGTCAAAATCATACCTAGATAGTTAGAACCAATCAATATGTCAATCTCTTGTCCTTTAAAATTGTCCTGAGACAATATTATGCCCTTAATCTTCAATTTTTCTAACCAGTCTCCTTTTGGCAAAGGTGGTATGGCGTCGCAAATTTTACGTTGATCCAGCGCCTCAATATGGATCACATCTCTTTTATTACCTAAATTTGTTCTTTCACAAAAGAAGCATTTTATATTAGTTCGCCCTCCGAACAGACTAGACACAGTGGCGGGTCTGAAATTGCTCCTTGTTCTGGTCCCATCATTGTAAGACCTTTTATAGGGTTCCTCCTGCTTAAAGCCTTTTTCCACAAATTTCAGCCGTTGAGCACTCCTTACTTCGGCTTTTAAAAAGTCCAATAATAACCTGAGCCTTTCTTGAGCTCCTCCAACCCCTTTATCTGACTCTTCCCGTTTTGCTAACTCCAG
This sequence comes from Cordylochernes scorpioides, assembly GCA_030710605.1. Lineage (NCBI taxonomy): Eukaryota > Metazoa > Arthropoda > Arachnida > Pseudoscorpiones > Chernetidae > Cordylochernes > Cordylochernes scorpioides. The sequence goes on from CP092863.1 coordinate 113,893,562, forward strand.
ACCATAACCCGAAGAAGGATGCCTGTGCCATATTTTCAAAATATCCGAAGGTAATGAAGACTCGACAAGAGGGTATAAAAAGATACCCGACAACTGGGGATCAATGCCCAATGTCTCTAACGACCGGAGGTGACTGCTCAGTTCGTCGTACAGACTGCTTAAATTTCTATTTTCTTTCTTTACATTAGATATAACCGAATTCAATAGACGTCTGACATACAGTTCTGTCAGTATATTCGGGTCACCGAATCGCTCCTGTAGGGCTTGTACCGCCAAAGCATAGTTGGCGCCTGTAACGGGATAGCTTGCTACAACACGATAGGCTTCTGAATTTGGTACAATTGCTTGACGCAAATATAAAAACCGGTCGCTATCGGATAAATTCTTATTTTCGTGAATTTTCGAAAACTGCGCCCACCAAGGCAACCAACCTTCCAGAGAGCCATCATAGGTTTTTAGGGCTAACTCTGGTAATTTCACATTTATTACAGTGTCCTCGCTAGCAATCGGGATTGTTTCTTCTTTATCGGGATTCCGTAATACACTGACTTTCTGTTGAATATCAAACTTTTCCTCTTCATATTTATCGCATTCTTGCCATTCCCTATCAATACTTTCCTCTGTAATCCCTTCTTTCACTACCAATAAAGCCTGATATTTTTCGTTTAGATCTACAAGTTTCGTGTAATAAGACTCTAGTCTATTAAACTTAGAATAAATATCATTCCTATCAATTTGAGACTTTTCAAATTCCCCATTTATTTCATTAATAATTCTAGTGAAAGTACCTCTTATGGCTTTTCTGCGCTTTTTAATTGCATCCATTTCCTCCATATTTCCTTTAAATCGATCACGTCCGGCTCACCAAAATGTTCGTGTTCGTTTTAAAAAAAAAATAAAGGGTGATCGATTGAAAGGAAAAACAATGGGGGAAATAAATGCAGACTTACACAGTATAATAAAAGGTTTTATTTAAAAATTAAAAAAGGGCTAAAAACTATTATACTTATATATAAAGAATTAAGGATTAAAAACAAGAAAAAAGGTTAAGCAAAATTATACTTATATATAAAGAATTATGCATACAAAACAAGAAACAAGGTTAAGCAAAAAAAAAAGTAAAATTAACTAATCTTTAGTTTAATCTTAGTGAAGGGAGATATAAATAATTGGCAGGGGGGTGTCGAGCTTTGTGTTCACACAGTACCTCGGTTGGCAGCACCATCGCTCGCTTGGCTTCCTCTTGTCGCGGCTCGTGCGATGTCCAAGGCATCCTTTCCGTCCTCAAGTTGCCGCTTGAGGGATACTCCAAGGCGTCCTTTCCGTCCACGAGACTCTGCTTGTGGGATACTCCAAGACGTCCTTTCCGTCCACAAGACGCTGCTTGTAGGATACTTCTCAGACGTCTTTCCGTCCACAAGACGCTGCTTGTAGGATATTTCTCAGGCGCGTCTGCTCCGCCTGGTCCGCTGCTTCCAACTAAGAAAAAAAAAGATGACGCCACATGGCCCCCGTCCCGGGCTCGCAGAACAACCAAACAAATTCCAGACGTCCACTTGACTTTGCCTCCCCGGGCATCGACCGACCTTTGTCCTGATCGGTTCCAGCTGGGAGTTTCCCCGACCATGTAGATTTCTTGCCCCTCGTCTCCCTTCACCTAAGTCTTTCATTCTATGTACAAAAGTAATGCTCGGTAAAATAGTTTTAACAAATATTATCAATTTGATCTGTTAGTCACCATTACTTGCAGCTTATCTAGTGACCTTCCTGTAGCTTCCTTGATCCCTCTTCCAACCTGCAAATTGCAGGTGTTACCCTCTTCTATTTTTCCCAAAATAATATATTTTCTAATCCATTTGCTCTCATTAGGTTGAGAGGTCAGTCAGGATTCCTTTCTGTGTTTAATATTTTCAAGAATATTCCAATAAGAGGAATTACCCCGATATATATTACCGTTAAGAAGAGATAATAACTAAGGTGACCTTTAGAAATTAGAAAGAGGGAATCATTGCGGCGATATATGATTCCCTCTTTCTAATTAGTCGAAATCCGCAAACCGTTTACCATGAATAAGGTGACCTTCTTAGCATTCTCCTACTCTGATCAAAAAGTTTCGACACTTTCCTCATAAAATCCTGAAAACTCAATATATTTTCCCCAGGTTTGTGGCAAACGCAAGCCGCATCCTTGGCTTGGAGACCTGCCAATTTTCAAAAATCACGCGCCACAACAGTGCAAGCAGCGGCTGTTCGAAGTGAAGCCATTTTGCCCGTGCTTCGATTTCATTAGTCACCGAAATGGAGGATCAACGAATTTGCATCAAGTTCTGTGTGAAAAACGGATTCAAGGGTGCTGAAATTTTTTGGATGTTGCAAACAGCCTACGGGGATACCGTCAGGGGCCGAAGACGAGTTTTCGAGTGGTACAAGCGCTTCAAGGAGGGTCGGGAAGAGACCGCCGACAACGAGCGTTCCGGGAGACCGTCCACATCAACCACGCCTGAAAATGTGGACAAGGTGTTGGAACTGGTGCGTGAAGACCGACGAATAACTCAGATAGGTCGCCGAAGAAGCAGGGATATCATTCGGGTCGACTCAATCGATAATGGACATTTTGAGAGTGAGAAGACTCAACGCCGTTCTCGTTCCCCAAGATTTGACTTTTGATCAAAAGAACGCCTGGAAAGAAACGGCCAGTCTCAATCTCGAAGCGACAACCGACGACCCCGAATTGCTGAAGAGGGTCATTACTGGAGACGAAACATGGATTTACGGCTTTGATTCGGAAACTACCCAACAGGCATCGGAGTGGCGCTTCAAAAATGAGCCGAGACCAAAGAAAGCGAGGAAGGCTCCCAGCAAAGTCAAGGTCATGTTGACGGTGTTCTTTGACTACCAGGGCATCGTTCATCACGAATTTCAACAACAAGGCTCTACAATAACTGCTGACTCCTACCTGGGAGTTTTGAGGCGATTGAGGGAAGCGATCAGGCAGAAACGCCGGAGCTGTGGAGGAGCAAGTCGTGGATACTCCACCACGATAACGCGCCGGCGCACACAGCCCTCAAAATCTCGAAGTTCCTGAAGGACCACTCAACCTCTGTGTTCCCCCAACAGTCCCGATTTGGCCCCCTGCGACTTCTTCCTTTTTGGAAAGCTCAAAAAAAAAAGTTAAAGGGTCGGAAATTTCAGAGCATAGAAGAGATCAAAGTGGAATCGAAGAAGGCCATGAAGGCGATCCCAAAAACAGACTACCAGAGGTGTTTTGCTGACTGGAAAAAAAGGTGGCTGAAGTGCATCGCAGCCAACGGGGACTACTTTGAAGGGGACAATTTGAATTTGGTAGAATAATAAAGGTTTTTTTGAAACTTAATTAGCAAAGTGTCGAAACTTTTTAATCAGAGTAGTATAATGTTGTAGTGATGCTGGGGTTACGATGCAGTTTTCTACCCTTTGTTGTTGTAGCAATGTTCTTGTTGTTGTTTCTTGTCCCCTTGTGTAAATATTACACAAATTCCAAGAGTTCACACTCCTTGAGCTGTTTGATGGTAAGCAGCGGCCTCTCTCATAGGTTATTTTTTACTTGGTTACTGTCTCTATTTCTTTAAAAGTAAGATGACGTTTTTTTACTTCCCAAAAGTGGTAGGTTTGTTTTGAACTGGTGTAGATAGAATCTGAGTCACTTGTCTTCTTTCTTAACTCCACTCAACAATAATATCAGGGTATCTAGTCTATAGAGTTTGTTGATGGTGTCTGCTAGGGATAAGTAGATCTCATCAATGGATGAGCCAATACAGTCAACAATGTGGTTTGGGGTTGCAGATTGACACTTAGTGAACTTAGTGGGAAAACCTTGCAACCATTCTGGAAAGTCATTGTCCTTAGATGACCAGACTTAAGTCTGTTGTTCTCTAGGGAGGACAATATTGATGACCTCCTGCTCTGTACCACCAGTCATGTGTGGTAGGATATTTATCTGAGTTGCTACAATGTATTTCACTCACACCACAAATTGGATATTCACACACTTTATTATATCTCATATAATAAACATCATAAAATTAACTTTTAAACAAACAAAAAAAAAACATTGTTATAACAGGTCTTTTTATTATTTGTCCAAAAAAAATTAATAATAAAACTAAATAACAAACTGCAAAATTCTTTTTACAATTTTTTGGCTTTCAACAAAATAAAAGTTCCAAAAATAAAAGTTTTTTAATAATAGAACATATATAGTCGATTCTCTCAATATTTTTAAAGAACCTGAGCTTTGTAGTAAAAAAAAAAAAATCACAAGATATTTCAAATTCTTTATCAAACACTAGAATGGCTACAAGAAAATGATCCAAATAAAATTAATAGTGTGTGACGTTTCGATAACAGTTGTTACCACAACATCACACACTATTAATTTATTTGGATTTTATCTTTATTTTCTTGTAGCTATAATCCAAATTGAGCTTTATCAAACACTTGAATTGTAAGATTTGATATGAAAATGTATCAAATCCAGAAAGGTCTTGAGGGAAATGAGAGATATGTGGTCTCTTTAAATTAAAAACCAGCTATAAAAAGATGCATTAGCGCACTTTCTTTTATAAGAAATTAAACTTATTTTTGATGTGTATGATTCTTTTATAAATACAGTAGAACCTCCATGAGAGGACACTCAAGCTAGAGGACACCTCTCTATAAAGGACAGTTTTCAATGCCAAAATTTTTACCATTAAGTAACTCTCCCTAAAGGACACTTTGGCTCTGTAAAAATGTGTCCTTTACAAGGAGGTTCTACTGTATATCAATTTTCTACTGCCTTTACTGCAATGATAAAATAATGGGAGGGCCTGGCTCATTAATGGTTAACCCTCTCAGCGGTTTCACCAGTTTAATCTACATTTTTTTTTGCTTATCCCTAGTACACGTGGTATAGGCCATTATAATCATGGTGGGTAGAAGTAGGCGACTACTTTTTACTGTAAGTGCACCACATGTCTACACATGTGAAAAGCAGTTTGGTAGATTAAACTGTTGAAACAGCTGGGAGGGTTCACCACTGATGATCCAGGCCCCCTCCCATTATTTTATCATTGCAGTAAGAGAGGGTAATAGAAATTTAATTTTTTTTTTTTTTTTTTTTTTTTTTTTTTTTTTTTTTTTTTTTTTTTTTTTTTTTTTTTTTTTTTTGAAATTATTATTACTAATTGTTTATTACACTTTATATTTATATTTTTACAACAACAACAACAACAAAAAAAGCCTTTATTTAGGGCCACTCGCCCTATACAGGATTCGCCAGTTCACAAGGGATAGGGAGAACACTGTGAGGCCTTTTTCTGGGATATAGTCTTGTGGAATCCAAATATCGCCATCGCTATATACCTATTCTTTGATATTTCATTAATCAGTGCCGGAAATGAAGGACAAAGTTGCCCCGTTTTATCATTTAGTTTTCGTCTTTCCTCAGACAGAGCAGCACAGTCAAATATGTAATGCAACATCTCCGTTGTTATTCCTGATCCACAGAAAGTGCATTTCAGGTCTTCACGCCTCAATAAAATCAAATGGTGTTCTCTGAAAAAAATTGAAAGGGTTCTAAATTGTGCAATTAATCTGATGATAGGAAAAGGGAGTTCAGTTAAGAAGTATTCTTCGGTGGTAAAGGTTGTATATATGTCTCTATAGTGGGAATATAACTTTGATTGGGTTATTCTTGTTAGGTCGTTTTGTATTGATTGCTCTATCGCAGTTCTTAATATTCCAGGGATAGCATTCCTTAGTGAGTCAGGATCATTACAATAAGTAAGCCACGAAGATCCGTTATTATTAAGTAAATTGCTTAATTGTTTTATAAAACCGATGGGCGCACCTGTAGCACAGGATAATTGCCTCATTCTAGTTAAACAGATTCGAGGCAGTCTATTTGTATCCATACTCAGCACCCTCAGCCAATATTTCAAGGTCAATTTCAGAGCTGTTATTATTAGTGAGACGCGGCCTGTTTCTGGTCTTATTATGTATCCTGGTGTATATCTAGGCAAACTCAAAAACCTACGAATAAATGTATCTTGTATATGGTCTAATAAATCTTTATACTCTGTTGCCCAAATTGGAGCAGCATACATCAAAACAGCCATCACAATTGAGTCAAACAGTTTCATTGCAGAGTTTAGTGAATTAATTTTTGATTTCGCCAATATTGGGGTTGTAGCATTTATTGCCGCAAGTGCTTTTCCTTTGAAAAAGTTTGCGGCTTGAGTGGTTTTAGTTGTACTGACCAGAGGGTATCCCAAGTAATTATATCTTCTTGTTACCGTCAGAGGTTTACCATTCCAGTACCATCTATCTTCTCTTGAGGGTTTACCACCATTGCGAAATACCATAACCTTCGATTTAGACTCGTTCAGTGTCATTTCGTTCACACCAAGATATTCCTTCAATATATTAATCTTTTTTTGGAGGTTTAACCTCGACTCCCCTATAATAGCAATATCATCTGCATACATCAGCAGGTGAACATCACCAAATTCCGGAAGGTATACACTCGTCAGATCTGAGTTGTCATACATCTTAATCAGGTCCGTCATAAATAATATAAAAAGTAATGGCGATAGTGGCTCTCCTTGTAAAACGCCCGAATGTATCTTAATATTTTCTGTAATTGAACCCCTCCATCTGACTGCCACAGTCGCCTGTTCGTAGTAATTTCTAATTGCATGTATAAATTGATAGCTCACGCCCAGATTGGTTAATTTCTTCCAGAGTAATGAGTGAGGAACTGTGTCAAATGCTTTTCTCAAATCAACAAAAAATACATATAATTTTCCTCTCTTTTTCCTCAGTGAAAGTTGTATTAGAGAGGTCAATGTGAATATCAGGTCCACACACGATCGTCCCCTTCGGAAACCCGCCTGATTTTCTGGAATGACGTTTCTTCTTTCTACCCATTCATTCAGTCTTGATCTTAGTATTGTTGTAAAAAGTTTCGAAAAATTACTTATCAGTGCTATACCACGGTAATTTGAAGGGTTGTCTTTGTCACCGCTTTTAAAGATTGGATGTATGATCGATTTAGTCCATATTGTAGGATAGTGTCCCATTATCAGAGCTCTATTGTAAAATTGTTCTAATAAACCCATGTATGAGTCTGGGAGTATTTTTATTATTTCATTGGGGATGTCATCAGGTCCACTTGCCTTGTTATTCTTCAAATCTCTGATTGCCCTGCCTATCTCTTCAGAAGTTATCTCTGGATCAAGTATTGGGTCGCTCGGCGAGATCCTCACTTCTATATTACAGATCTTCTCTTCTTCCTCAATACTCATTAATTCGCAATAAAATTCGTGCCATTCCTGTACAGTAATTTCTCCTTGAATTTTTGTTGCTCCTTTAAATAGCGCAATGGTCTTCCAAAAGGACTTTGAATCTTTAATATTTCTCAATATTTCTTGTTTTTCCTGAATATATTTCCTTCTTTTATCATCTAATAAACCGAGATATTTCTTTCTATGGAGAGCATAGCTTTCAAGGTCTTCCTTCCTGTTGGTTCTACGGAATTCCTTCAGACTTTCTTTTGTTAGCTTTTTCATATCGTAACAGTTTTTGTCAAACCATGGCTTAAAAAGAATCACATGTGTCAAAAATAGTTTAAATTTGAAATAAAATAAAGAAACAACCAAATCCAAATAAAAATATATGCGATATTTCAGTAATGTATGTAAGTAAAAAAGGATTAGAAATTACGACCAAATACAAATAAATAGTGTGTGAAATTATGGTAACAGCGTTTTTTTTTTTACCAATTTCAGACAAAAGACTGAATGAGAAAAAATATCACAGCATGAATTTCTAAGAATAGAATATTTTTGTAGGGTTCTTAGAAATCAATTTTCTGATATCCTGTTTACACACTTGATATAACAGAACTATTTAAGAACACGCTGTGATAGTTTTTCTTATTCAGTACTTTTGTCTGCTGATGGCAACAATGCTGTTACCAAAACATTATACACCATTTATTTATTTGGTCTTATTACCTTGTAGTTCTAATCTATAATCCAAATTGTACCTTATATTTAAGGAAGGATTACTTTTAAGTATGTTTTGTTTGAAAAGGTGGTCAGTAACAATAATAATAATAAAAAAAAAAAGTTGCACATAAATATATTTGAATTTTGATTTTTTTTTTTGTTACAAATTTGAATTTTGGATTTTTAATCCAAAAACGATATCATTTTTTTTAACTTTACCAAAAAAAAAAAAAGTTTTGAAGTTAATAGTGTGTGACATTTCATTAACAATGTTGTTACTATCAGACAAAAAAGTACTGAATGAGTATTTATCAACATACATATTTGTCTAATGATAACAATGCTGTTACCGAAACATTACACACTATTTATATATGGTCTTATTACCTTGTAGTTATAATCTATAATGCAAAATGTTGAGAAAAGTAATAAAAAAGAAAGATTTTAAAAAAGGGAGTTATATCTACTACACATGAACAACATTGAAAAATTTACACACACACATATATATATATAGAAGGAGAGATAGATAAAGGGGGAAACATCCTAAACAATTGGCACAGCGGGGTACAACAACAATACACTTGTGGTGGAAAACATTAAGACACAAGACAGTTAGCTACCACAAAGACACTGAACAGCTTACCTCTTCTTACAGAATAAAAAAAAGGAGATAGGGGGAAAAAATATATAAAATAATATACATATTTCATGAGGTAAGTAAAGGTAAAATAAACTTGAATTAATAATAATGAACTAAATAAATGTTCCTGAGTAAAAAAAATGGAATAAAATGATAAAAAAAACTGCATACAACTTGAGATAGCTTAGGTGTAATACAAGTGAAACATTGATGGTGGGTATGGAATCTCTCAACAACAACTGAGATGAACAAATGAAGAAAGATGATATATTTAGTATTAAAGTAAGGGGAGGAGGGTTTAATGATAATAAAATATATATATATATGTGAAACAATGAATGTATGGACAAAAGTGGGATGTTTAGAGGAAGAAGAGTTTGTCCTTGAGATTGTGGTGGATGTTCTCACTGGACATTCCCTGGCCCAGGAGGAAGGCCAGCTTGTGGGCATACTGGCAGGGGGCCGGTACACTGATGGTGCCCTGTAACACAGCCAGTTTAGGTCACCTCACAGAAGCATTTTTCACATCTTTTCTTAAATTTGAACTGCTAGATTTTAAGCAATGATTGTTCTTCTATAGGTTTAAATCAAGAAACATTTCCTAACTGTTGTTGTTTCTTATCCCCAAACATTACACAAATTCCAAGAGTCCATGTTCTTCGAGCTGTTTGATGATAAGCAGCAGCCTCTCACAAACTGTTGTGGCCCACTCAAGAGTAAAAAAGCAATTGTTAACTACCTACCATGATGATCATGGCATACTTGGGGTAATGTGTCACTACCTATTTACTTTAATAGACTTTGAACCAAAAACATACCGTCCAGTTGAAGTAGAGATGGGTGAGCTTGTAGGTCATACGCTGGATCCTGTTGCCGGGGATGGTGGTGGTGTCCTCAACGACATAATAGGAGGTGGGGGAGACTGTGCCTTGACTCACACTTTGGGACACCAGGAAGAAGTCAAACCTACAACACGTCCAGTTAGTCACAGTCTGTCTTTCCAGGTCAGGTTGGAGGACTTACCTGTTCTTTTTGGTGATATCTTTATCCAGCACAGTTCCAGGCAGGGGGTTGGAATATGGAAGACCATCTTTGGCGGGGCCAAAATACCTGGTGTTGATTCTCTTGTTCACCACGCAGTAGATCATCTTGAGTGCTTCATTAGGGTTGAGCTGACTGTAAGCCTCCTGCACCATTTTGCATTCGGCCTCGAGCACATTCTTAATCTGCCCTTCCCCCACACCGTCTCTGTAGTAGAAGATGGTGTCTGGGAACCTGCCGTTCTTGGAATAGTAGTGCTTGAGAGCACCTGTCAACACCACCTCGGTGAGCAGAGAGAAACGCGGAATAAGATACAATTTGCTAGCATTTGGAGAAAAATGGGTTAAAATATATTTCAAGCATCTATCTTTTATTAACTCAAGCTTTCAGGAATTGTAGGCCCTTCTAAAAGAGTATTGCTGGCTAATTGATTTACCATGCCCCATAGTGAGAAATGGCCTTTACTCTTTAAAGAGTTAAATAACTCCGCCTTTGTCCGTCCCAAGCCCGGATGAAAAAGGAGGAGGGGGAGCAGTAACAAGCTCACTAAAAAACCTGGGCTCAGCTGGCCCAGCTGATAGTACCCTGTAAGGGCTCCTAATCCAGGAATACAGGATGAGCAGCGTTTGTACTCCATGTTAGGAGCAGCTGCACATGGCATCTGTTCCTCATGTCAGAGGCGGCCATTTCTTTTGGAGCTAAGTCGACCTGCCACTGAGTAGTGCTCCCAGTCTTAATGACAAAGGCAAACGCATTCTACTTCACCCAGTCATGATGGTTGTCAAGCTTTACAAGCTTGATACCCTAATATGATTGAGTGGAGATAAGAAAGAAGAAGAGAGAAATTAATACACACACGAAAGCTTTTATTAAGACAAAAAAACATCTTGTATATGGATTTACCACGGATTCTGTATATGATGTAAATGCAGGGCAATTAAGCTTGTAGATAAAACTTAAGGAAGTTGTACCTTTTAGCATGTATATCGGGATTGAGACAATAACTCTGAAAGATACACTCATGGACAAAACTTAAGGAAGTTGTACCTTTCAGCATGTATATCGGGATTGAGACAATAACTCTGAAAGATACACTCATGGACAAAACTTAAGGAAGTTGTACCTTTCAGCATGTATATCAGGATTCAGACAATAACTCTGAAAGATACACTCATGGACAAAACTTAAGGAAGTTGTACCTTTCAGCATGTATATCAGGATTCAGACAATAACTCTGAAAGATACACTCATGGACAAAACTTAAGGAAGTTGTACCTTTCAGCATGTATATCAGGATTGAGACAATAACTCTGAAAGATACACTCATGGACAAAACTTAAGGAAGTTGTACCTTTCAACATGTATATCAGGATTCAGACAATACCTCAGAAAGATATTTGATACACAGTGATCTTTATTGAAGACAGACGAGATAAGCAAGTGTGAACAAAATTGTCGCCTTAAAAAGAAGATCGGCGCGATATCAAGACTTTCCACTTCATTAAGTTATGTCCATGAGTGTAATTTCATAAGCAAAAAAATTTTGGTCTGGGTAAAAATTAGAGGAAAAGATTTTAAAAAATAAATAAAAAAGAGAAATTAATAATGTTCTTCCTTTCTTATAGAGACATCCATATCCCAGACAACAGGATTTTACAAAATTCCAGGCTAATTAAACCATTTTTTCAGGGTTTTGTTGTCTCAACATTCAGAACACAGTAAAGACCAAAACAACACCCACTGTTCCATCCAAGTATTCAAGACAACAGAAACAAGGTAATAAGACCAAATAAATAAATAGTGTGTGACATTTCGGTAACAGAGTTGTTACCATCATCAGACAAAAGTGCTGAATGAGAAATTATACCACAGCATGTTTTAAATAGTTACTGTTATCAAATGTGTAAACAAGATAGCAGATAAGAAACATGGAACACTATTAATTTATTTGGATTTGGTGTTATTATCTTGTGTTTATAATCTATATCCAAATTGTGCCTTAGCGTTATTTAAAACAATAGAAACAAAAGAGCAACTCATTTCATCTGGCTGCACCAAATCCTTCATAGAGATGGAAATTTGGCTGGGAGGAAAACACACGTGGTACAGGCCATGAAAATCATGGTTGGTAGAAGTAGGCGAATGCTTTTACTGTAAGTGCACCACATGTCTACACATGTGAAAAGCAGTTGACTCTGCACTTACAAATGTGCCAGAGCCCGTTTGGTTACTTCCACTCGCTGGTGGGGGTTGGACTTTTGCAAGAATCGGGGGCCATTGGATCAAAATAAATTTGGCCATATATAGTCTAGCCACTTAACCAGCTCCTTATAGTAAAAGCAGTTGCCAACTTCTACCTACCATGATTATCATGGCCTGTACCACGTGTACTAGGGAAAAAAAAAAAGGTATTGTGTCACCTAACTGAGCTCGCAAATTTACAGAAATGGTCACGGCTGGCACTTAGTTTTAGCATTTACTTTGATGGGAAAAGAAGCTTCTACAGACCAAATCCTTCCTACTTATAGTCAATACTTACACATCATCATGGCAGACATGCTGTTGGAGATCTCCCCAGCCCCAGTGTGGCTGTGCTTTCTGCCTTGAGAGTACCATCTGGTGACATTTGGGTCAATTGAAGTCACCAAGGCCCCCATGGATGTGCCCTTGATCTTGGCGCAGTGGTAGGTGTCATAGCCCACCACCATCAGGGACTTGAAAGGGATACTCAAATGCCAGGGGATTCCACCCACTTTGCAGCACATTTGAAGAGCAACCTTGGTAGCCAGGCTTTTGGAGTTCTTCACTCTGTTGATGGTGGTTGCACAGAGGATTTGTGAAGGAATGCCTAGTTCCTGGACGCAGAACTTCTTGACGGCCTGGTAGGTGTCAGTGCGGATGGATGGCAGGATGATCAAGAGCATCTCAAACCCTTGAATCTCTGGTTTATTCAAGACATTGAGGTAGGAAACAACCCTGTCATCTTGAACTGGGACCCTGCACCAATTTGAGAGCCAGAATTGAAAGGTTTGTGGGGGGGGGGAAAAGCTATACTTACGTTTGAGCTTCAGTGATATGGAAGCCCATGCTACTTGACACAATGCCAAGTTCCCTAAAGAATGTTGTCAGTTTATCGCAGTTCTTGAGAATACTTATAGGAGCTATTTTTGCCCATTTGGAAATTTGCTTGGGGTCGTACAGTTTACCTCTGGTAACTAAGTTGAAATCCATGGTTTCGTCATTTGGTGTACAATTCTGCACAGTGGGCAACATTTTAGATCTGATCCAAGGAGGTACACAGAGTACTTACCTGGTTATTTCCCACCAAAACTGTTTCTCTCGGGAGTCTGTGTCCATCTACCATGAGGGGCGAGGGCTCAAACTTGAGGTTCCAGGAAGTCATTTCTTCACTCACCTCATTATTCCTGCACCAACAACCATGTGAGGAAGGGGGGTATAACCTCTCAGGCAGTAATGACCCGGGATCAAATCCCACATTTTCTTTAAAATAAAATGTTTCAATAGACCTTCAATCCCCTCCCAGCAAAAGTCCAAACCCCACAAGGGAGTGCAAGTACAGTAGAACCTCCATGAGAGGACACAAACGCTAGAGGACACCTCTCTACAGTAGAACATATTCCATGAGAGGACAAAAACGCTAAAGGACACCTCTCCTCTATAAAGGACAGTTTTCATTTGCAAAATTACCATTTATACAATTTAGCAACTCTCCGGTAAGAGGACACCTCTCCATAAAGGATACTTTGGCTCAGCAACTAGGTGTCCTTTACAGGGAGGTTCTACTGTAACTACAAACGACAAACGGAGTTGCACACTTTGTAAGTGCAAAAGTCAAAAATGTTTTCCTAGATGTATATATATATATATTGACATTTGGTACACCTGCAGGCACAAATTACCTACCATTAATAATCATGGACCATACCATGGAGTTATCCATCATATGGTTAAAAAGAGGGGGGGAGAGAGACAGACTACTTACGCATTCATTTCATTCATAAAGGTGTGAAGTTCATTTACTCGATCAGATGGACCGAGCCTGGTGATCTTGGCCACTTCCCTCATGAATCTGAAGTCTTGTCGTTGCTGATCCGACAGACCTGGAGCACACCACTATATGATGACAGCAGTTTTAAACCATTTTTACAAACGGTGGGGGAGGTCGGTGGAAGGCTGGTTAAACCGTTTGGTTTTCGACCACTACGACCCGGGTTTGATTCCCGCATTGGACAATTTTTTCTGATAAAAAAAAAAAAATGCTCCAATGGCCCCCGATTCTTGCAAAAGTCCAACCCCATCAGCAAGTGCAAGTAACCAAACGCGGCTCTGGCACATTTGTAAGTGGAAAGTCAAACTGCTTTTCACAGGTGTAGACATGTGGTGCGCTTACAGTAAAAGCAGTCGCTAACTACCCACCATGATTATCATGGCCTGTACCACATGTACTAGGGATAATTAAAAAAAAAAAAAATTACAGTGTGCATTGTTGAATGCATGCTTCCCTTGACAAAAATACAGGAATACCTTTTAGATAGAAAGTCCCTATCTACTTTGTTAATATTGTATTGTTTTCTGTTGTTAGTGTCCATTAAGTTGACTATATGAACAAATATTGTCCAATTTGATCTTTGTTAGAAACAACCATCACTCACAAGTCATCTAGTGACCTTCTAGCCAGTTCAATGAAGGTCTTCCTCCTTTAGTTTTCACATCTTTTCTCTCTAATCCATTTGGATTCATTATATGTCCAAAGTAGGTAGCCTTTATTTGCATATCTGGTGATTCTAGGGATCTACCAGGATTAATTTTATTTTAAAAAATGAAATATTTATCCTCTTTTATATCTGTCCATGACACTCTGAAATAGCTTTCTCCAGGTCCACATTTCAAAAGCTTCAATTTTCTTCTTATTTACTGTCAGTCCGGCTCTCTTGACCCATCCACAATTCAAGTCTTCCATTTTCATAGCATTTTTGCTTATCCCTAGTACATGTGGTACAGGCCATGATAATCATGGTGGGTAGAAGTAGGCGACTGCTTTTACTGTAAGTGCATCACATGTCTACACATGTGAAAACCAGTTCGACTTTGCACTTACAAATGCGCCCGAGCCCCGTTTGGTTACTTGCACTCGCTGGTGGGGTTGGACTTTTGCAAGAATCGGGGACCATTGGAGCATTTTTTTTTTTAAATCAGAGCGGTCAAAAACCAACGGTTTAGACCATCCTTCCACCGTCCCCCTAATATATCAGAGCATTTTAAAATTAATGGGATGGGTTAGTGGACAATTAATCTGAATAGTTGGTTTTTGACTGCTACAACTAGGGATCAAATCCTACATTGGGCACCTTTTTTTTTTTTCAAATTAAACAAAAATATGCTCCAATGGTCTTCGATTCTTACAAAAGTCCAACCTCACCAGCGAAAGCAAGTAACCCAAAGAGGGCTTTGACACACTTGTGCACACAAGTGCAAAAGTCGAACTGCTTTCCACGTGTATAGACAAGCGGTGCACTTAAAGAGTAAAAGCAGTCACCAACTTCTACCCACCATGACTATCATGGCCTGTACCACGTGTACTAGGGATGGTGTATTTTAATGAGGCATTGGGGTTCTCAACCACTAGTGCTCTGACACAGACCACAAAGGAGGAGGAGGGCATCATTTACAGATGACAGATAGAAACCTAGCAGAGATCAATAAAGAAGGAAAATTATCTCCTGATCTGGGTGTTGAGCCATCTGTTGGAATAAATATCAACAAGATGTATTTTTAATTATTCCAGAATATTGGCTGAATTTCTTGCTAAATTAACCACGTACACATTTCAGGCTGTTGGCCCAGCGTGATGCAAGATGTACATCAACATCCTAAAAAAAGGTTGATCCAAGAGGCTTCTTGAAAAATCAAAAGAATAGATATTTAAGGCCAACAGTCTGAAAATCTGGCCAATTTACTGGAATAAATAATGATTAGTCGATGTTTTTAACAACTGCTTTTCACATGTGTAGACATGTGGTGCACAATACAGTAAAAGTAGTTACCAACTTCTACCCACCATGATTATCATGGCCTGTACAACATGTACTAGGGGTAATAATTAAAAAAAAGAAAGTTGCATTATCAGATGCTCTTTTTTTTATCCTTTGATTTCGGTACAAATTCAGTTTTGTGCAATTTTTTCTCCATTAAGGAGGTCTAAGGGAAGCTACATACCTGTGAGGCAGCACAGCTCAGGAATCAAGTTCACCTTCTTCTTTTCCACTCTGGTGATTTTAGATTCCCTTTCCTTGCTCTCAGCAACCAGCAGAAACTGGTCGGTATTTTTGATACGGAGGTTGTATTGCTACAAACACACATTATAACAAGGTAATAACACCAAATTTAGTTATTGCTAGAGAGATAAAGAAAAAAATATGCTTCAATCTTAAAATGATATTAATCCCTGGTAGATCCCTAGAGTTCTAAATATGTAAACAAGGACTGACCTATTTCAGATACACTAATGAGGACAAATGATTAGAAAATATATTAATACAATATAATGCGGCTTATGATTGTAGAACGACATTTGAAAATTATCCTGCATGTGTTTCTTTTGAACGAAAAATCTAAATTTATTTTTAAAAGGAGAAATAACGATTATTTCTAACCTTAGGGATGAAGTATGAAAGGATGAATTGTGAAGAGTAATGATGAACGGAAAAATAAAAGTGTCCAGGGATGGGAATCGAACCCAGTGTTCCGCTTACCGGGCAGATGCCATGTCCACTAGGCTACCCTGGACATATTTCTCCATTCGTAGATATTCATCCGTTCATACTTTATCCCTAAGGTTAGAAATAATTGTTAGTTCTCCTTAAAATAAATTGCGATTTTTCGTTCAAAAGAAACACATGCAGGATAATTTTCAAATGTTGTTCTACAAAATATATTAATGTGTGTGTTGGGAAAAATTGAGGGAAGAGAGGAAGATCTGTAATGAGCAGATTAGAAGGGGGTCAAGAAAACTACCATAAGATCAACACAAGGTAATAATAAATAATGTGTGACATTTCGGTAACAGCGTTGTTACAATCTTCAGATAAAAGTACTGAATGAGTATTATAATTGTTGGTGATACATGGACCCAATTGGGAGTTGATAATTGAAATATTTGGAGAAAGATTGTTTAGGAATTCAAAGTAGAGGAACAAATTCCAGGTTTTAATTATGAATGTCCTTGAGAATGTGAGCAAAACACAATGGGAAAATGTTTAAAATATCTCCATAGCTATATTTTCTTATATCTTTTTTTTTGTATGTCATTGAAAATAAAGATTGTTTGTTAAAATAAGCCCTGATCAACATCAAGACATTATATTTTTAATAAAATGGGGGAGGGTCAAGGTCCTATTATTAAAATATGATCCGTTGAAAAATTTATTCTCCTTTTTCTTCTTTCTTATCTTCCCATCATGATTGGGTAAAGTAAAATGTGTCTGCCTTTGTCATTTAGACTGGGAGCACTACTCAGTGGCAGGCCGACTTAGCTCCAAAAGAAATGGCCGCCTCTGACATGAGGAACAGACGCCATGTGCAGCTGCTCCTAACGTGGAGTAAAAACGCTGCTTATCCTGTATCCCTTGAGCCCTTACAGGGTACTATCAGCCAGGCCAGCTGAACCCAGGTTTTTTTAGCGAGCTTGTTACTGCTTCCCCTCCTCCTTTTTCATCCGGGCTTGGGACCGGGAAAGGCGGAGTGAAAATGAAATTTTTCTAAATAATTACATTGTCATTGCGAGTGGGCAAATTTGAATAAATGCTGAATTTATATGAACTCTATTATATAGTTTAAATAAAGAGGGTGGTAGGTCTCATCATATATATTCAGAGACTATATAAAGAATTATATGGGAAACAGTGTTGATAATCATTTTTTTCACATTATTCTAAATACTAAAGTGGCACCTCTACCTTTAATTGTGTATCATAACAATGAAACTGCACATTACCCTAGTAAAAAAACTTTACTAGTCTACTATGGGTAGTTAGTGACTGCTTTTACTGTAAGCTCACCACATGTCTACACATGTGAGAAGCAGTTCGACTTTGCACTTACAAATGTGCAAGAGCCCCGTTTGGTTACTTGCACTCGCTGGTGGGGTTTGACTTTTGCAAGAATCGGGGGCCATTGGAGCATTTTTTTTTTAACAGAAAAAAAGTGTCCAATGCGGAAATTGAACCCGGGTCGTAGTGGTAGAAAACCAAACAGTTTAACCAGCCTTCCACCGACCCCGTCACTTTACTAGTGATGATGAAGAATGAACCACAACCCCAGTTTTGGCAAATTCAGACAACAGCCAACAACCTATATACCATGGTTTCGGGCTTATTTTAGACTAGCCGAATGACCCGGGCAACGCCCGTGTTTTAATTTAGACACGGGGACCTGTTGGATCATTAACGCCCGTGTTTTAGCCGATTGAATGTTTTTTCTTTTGAATTCTTTATCTGTCTATGTACTGTTGGCTTCCATAGGCGTCTCTTACTGGGAAAAAGAAAGAGAGGATTCCATTTAGTTATTAACTAATATATGCATTTATTTAAGGAGCGACCCGCTCCAACACAATAGTTACAAAAACCAAAAAGCGAGTGGGGGGGGGGGCAAAGTGTCTCGCGCAGTGGCGGCGCCATCGTAGCGAACCAATAGGAGAGCGCCATTCCAAAAAAAAAAAAGCAAACGGTGACAGAGATGAAGACGCATGACGCTCGTAACTGTATATAGAATTAGGTAGAGTTGTCAAAATTTATTAGTAAAACATAAATATTCTTGGACATACTAATTATTTATAGATGTATTAAATTAAAACTTTGGGACTGGCTGTGATTGTAAACCTGAATGGGCCATTTGTCTATATTTTACAAGTTTTAATTGCTTTGTAACAAAATTAATTGCCATCCAACCAGATGTCTTATATTTTGTAAACATGCATTGTTAGCAGAATGGAGTGAATGCACAAAATTTCAGATTTCTATGTTTTTAAATAAAAAGACATATATTGGATCAAAATATCATTTGAAAGGAAATTCTCTATTCTCATCTATTATTCCTGACCCTCATGGCCACCTAGAAGTCTTGTCTCAATCTTGTACAGTTGTAGTTGAACTAGTTTATACGTGGTCAGAAAGTACAGTTAAACCCGTCTATAGCGCCCAACCCCCCTGGGACTCACCAAAATAGGGTGCTATAGAGAGGGGGGTACTATAGACAGGTCACTTTTAATGTAAATTGCATCCTACTATGTATTTAAAATCGGGCGCTATAGAGAGGGAGGCGTTATTTAGAGGGGATGCTATAGACAGGTTTAACTGTATATAAAAAAAATGGATCACAAAATTTGAAATGAAAAATGTAGGGAAAAAAAATCCATTACCAACCACCCAGAAGTCTGGAATTTTGTCAACTTGCATTGTTAGCTGCAGCATTAAGCAAGACTACAAATTTTTTGACTTCTGTGTTGTCTGCATGTGTATTAAAATTGAATATAGAAATTAAAATTAGTCCATTGCCAACCACTCTTGATATTTTGTCA
This sequence comes from Cordylochernes scorpioides, assembly GCA_030710605.1. Classification (NCBI taxonomy): domain Eukaryota; kingdom Metazoa; phylum Arthropoda; class Arachnida; order Pseudoscorpiones; family Chernetidae; genus Cordylochernes; species Cordylochernes scorpioides. The sequence continues at coordinate 113,912,870 of CP092863.1, forward strand.
ATTTACATTGTCATCAGGTGTGAGCAAGTTTACCAAATATCAGACTTCTACATGCTCTGTAGGTATATTAAAATTTGATTATAAGATTTGTAGACAAACAGATCAGTAAGTTAAATAAAAGCAGTCTGGAGGACAATAATTTTGAAAAACTACTTATAAAGGGATGAGCCAAGCCCACTCTCTAGTTTCTATCATCACAGTAAAGTCTGTAGAGACAAATATTTGATTTACCAAGTAATATTAGTTATGTAAATAACTACAAAATGCTCACCTTCTCGTAGTAGTCTTTGTACGAGATTGTTTGACCATTCTTAAGCTGGAAGGTGGACAGGGGGTTTTGATTATAGTCAAAGTCGCAGATGGAATAGGTCCGGTTGTTATATCTATATCATCACTCCGGATTAGCCTGGGTTAGAAGAGAGCGGACTAACTCAACTTACTTTGTCATAACTACACTGCCGATTAGCATGTTTGATAAGGAATTATGAAGCGCTGGTCCTCTGCATTTACTCGATTGTTCATTTATGACATCAATCACCCGGTCCGTTCGCAGAAACTTGTGGGTGGTCTGGACAGCCATGAGAATGCCTCTCTCATGCTCCCCGATGGGGGTGATGAGGCCGGGCCAGATCTCCACATTGCTGCACACCCCCAGGTGTCACACTCCCTCCAAAAACCTACAAGTCCACAAACTTACTGATTATAAACTCTCCTAGCCCGCCTAGGCTGGAAGTAATTCCTTCCAATTTGGACATACTGCAGGTGGCTCAAATTCCTCCTCATCTGGGAGTTGTAGAGATGGCAGAGCTCAGGGTGATTGGGGGCGAGGTAGGCCACTCTTTTGATGATGACTGGGACAGGGGTGTCGTCCTCCAACCTGGCTTGGTAGTTGTTGACCTCGTCAGGCAGCTCTTTCAGCATCTTCAAGTCATATTCCCCATCATAGAGGTAATGCTTAGCCAGGTTAAGGCTCCTTATTAGGCGGAATTTTCTCCTCTTGTCCATGACGACCTCCCCAAAGTCCACTCGATACTGGATAACCATCTGGTCGGTCCTCTTGGAGAGGACATAGTAGTTGGTCAGAAGCTTGACAACGCTTTGCCGCTCGCTATCTGGAGAAACACACAACTTGGCATCTCAATCACATGCAGGTTTTTTTGTGGAGGGAAACAAGTCGAATGAAAGGAGTCACATTGAAGGCCATCAGAGAAAAAAAAACGGGGCAAAAATTCTGGAAGGTTGTTAAGAGTGAATGGAAAGAGTATGCTAGATATTGAGAGGAAATGGATTGATAGAGAAAGTACTGGAATGTGGGGAAGAATATTTCATCATAGATAAATTAGATACACTGAAAGTAAAGATACTAAAGAGAAACTAAAAGTATGAAAAGTAACTAGCAGTTTCTAATGTATAATCCAAATATCATAATGTTAAACCATCTTTCAAGTTGCCAATTGTATGCTTAGAGGAGCTTACAACCAAACTTACCCAATGTTGCCAAGGCCTTTCTGGTTGCACTGGGGGGAAGAGGCACAGGGGGTTGATATGCAAGAGTGCGGTCCCTCCTTCTGGGAGATTCTGATTCCAATGGCGCTTCCCCCTGATGACCTGTGCTAGCTGCTGCTCCTACAGGCCTGGCTGCACCCTTGGTGGTGCCACGTACAGCTGCTCTTCCCATGGCTGCAGGATGTGAGTGCTGGGTCTACACAACAGCTGCAATGTGAGGAGGTGCAACTTGGACAGCGTGTAAATTAGGTGCTAATAAAATGTTACATAGAGAGATAATGGTTTTCCATGGGTCTGTCACAAAACCATGATACCAACAAGACACACAAGAGTATTTGGTAATTCAATGCGCATCAACTTATATTGCTTGCACATCCTGCTATAAAACTATGAGAATCACTTTTCAAACAAAACAATTTTGGGGGTCTGATTTTCAGTTTGATCATTTCTACCGCAATTTTGGTAATTTTATCTCTTCAGGGGGTTAAAAAGAAATCTTTATTAAACTCTCCCACCTTTATTTTAAACTTGACTTTAAATGTGGAGCTCTGTGGCTTTCAAAAATGGGATGGAAGATTTCCCTAATTACTGCTATTGGGTAGTCTCCCATGAGGGACTGTAGCCTTGGCTAAACCAATCTGGTCAGACTTAGTTGAAACTCCTCATGACTAGGCTTGACGAGTATTTTCAAAGACCACTTCCAGGAGAGACTGGATTTACTAATGTTTTTACATTATGGTCTTATAGGAGATCATATATTGTGTTGTTGTTGTTTCTTATCCCTTTGTGTAAAGATTACACAAATTCCATGAGTAAATGCTCCTCAAGCTGTTTTATGATAAGCAGCAACCTATCCCAAAGGTTAGTGCATCTAATGCAAGCCAAAATGTGTTCTGGAGCTGCAGGTGCCAAGCTACATTTTAGGCAAATGGGGTAGATTTTGTTATTATTTTCTATCTTCAATGGCTTGAGATGGCCTGTTCTAAATCTTGAGTGGAACCTTGCTATAACAACTTCCTTTATAACAGCAACTTTATGCTATCATCATAACTCTTCTAGTTTTGACTATGGTTATCATTTTTTTTTCATTCTCATTACCAGTGTGAAATAGCTTTTAAACCTATTTTTTAACTACCTAAGCTTAAACCAAGTACAAATACAGGCCATGATAATCATGTAGGAAATTTTTGTGATTGCTTTTACTCTAAGTGCACCCCACAACATGTCTACATACAGTAAAACCCCTCTATAGTGAACCCCAATGGAACAGAGCTTTTGGTTCACTATAGCCACGGTTTGGCCATTTTTTTGTACTTTTCAAAATTTTTAGACCGTATAATTAAAGGACAGCCATACACACAGGAAAAGGCTGCCTATTAATAGTGGTCACTTTGTTTTAATTCCCTTAATTGACCAATTTCCTTATATTAATACTGAATAATAAAAGAAATCATTAGATGATAGGTTCTTCTTGTCATTAGCATACATGCATCTCTATGTCTATTTTCAAAATCAAGACATCCTAGGCAAAGTTTTATTAAATATATATTAAAGAAATAAAACATTATCACATTATATAATACAATGTTTACTTGAAAAAATGGCTCTAATACCTTGTTGCTTCAAAGGACTCTTCAAGCATTGCACCATTCAAGGAAAGTTAGTGTTTTTCTTCCATTTCATGTTTCCACATATTCTTCTAGGTCTAGATTTTTTTTTTTTTTTAACCTGTCATGCAAAACATTGCTGCATAGTTCATTGCATAAAAATAGTTTTTGTATCATCACGGAACCGTTTATTTGGACTCTTTTTTTTTTTTGTAGCCCTAAAACGTACGATCGCGGCAAAAGTTGAGGTTGATTCCTCTTTGTAACAATTTTTAATAGCTTTATATTTTATATTTCATAATAGAAAAGTTATATTCTCTTATTTTAATATGTTCTTAACATTTTGCCTGTGTTGTTTCGCTTTGAAAAGTTCTGAAAATGGCCTTTTTTTTAAAAAAAAGAAATAACATTTTTTTTTTATGCCTTTGTTTTCTTCAATTTGGAAGCCATTTGCATTTTTTATATTTCAAATTTAATGGATGCAAAGATATTCTATTTAATAAAAAGTATAATGTGTAAAAATTTATACAAAATGCAGCAAAATAAAGTGCAAAAATCAAAACAAACAATGCCGCTAAATTTATTGTTTTGAAATCGCGATCCGCGAGCTGAAACATGCTCAAAATTTTGTTGTTTTAATTTTTTTTTTTTTAATTACAATTCTAAGTTTGTTATAAGCATAGTATTTTTAATAGATTTTATTATTTTGGGACCAAAAATAGGTTCGTTATAGGGGTAGTTCGTTATTTTAAAAATCGCAAAGTTCGTTATAACGATGGTATTTTCAATGGAATGGAATTGGGAATCGGCGTGGGTTCGTTATAAGGAAAGGTTCGTTATATCCAGGGTTCGTATTAGCGGGGTTTTACTGTATATGGAAAGCATTTCAAAATTTTCACTTATAAAGTAACAGAGCCTCATTTAGTGACTTGCAATCACTGGTGAGGTTGGACTTTTTGCTAGAATCAGGGGTCAATGAAAAGCCTTTTTTTTTTTTTATTCAGAAAAAAAAAAATAAAGCGGGATGTGATCATTGGTTGTGAATGTCAAAGCTCTTCAGTTGATGCCATTCCTTCACCACTTTCCTACCCAAGCTTCTAATGGATGGTCAGTCAGTTCTAATACCATTGCTGCCGTGGCAGTTGGTTTATAGATAAGAGTTCTTAGGCCTAAAAACTAGGATAAAGGGTGATCTATAATCAATAAGGGGCAACTTTGCTGCCCTCCTGAGAAACACCAACTTACCATGGGGGCCATAACATTAGCGGGAGCTGTGGATAGATCCTGGAGGGTGGAGTGATGAAGTGGCCGAGGTCTCTGGAAAGCCCTAGCTGTGCCTGGCGGCTTTACATGCTGCTAACAATCAACTCCTTACTATCTTATACTATTACTGCTTTACAGGCTGCTAACAATCAACTCCTTACTATCTTATACTATTACTGCTTTACAGGCTGCTAACAATCAACTCCTTACTATCTTATACTATTACTGCTTTACAGGCTGCTAACAATCAACTCCTTACTATCTTATACTATTACTGCTTTACAGGCTGCTAACAATCAACTCCTTACTATCTTATACTATTACTGCTTTACAGGCTGCTAACAATCAACTCCTTACTATCTTATATTATTACTGCTTTACAGGCTGCTAACAATCAACTCCTTACTATCTTATACTATTACTGCTTTACAGGCTGCTAACAATCAACTCCTTACTATCTTATACTATTACTGCTTTACAGGCTGCTAACAATCAACTCCTTACTATCTTATACTATTACTGCTTTACATGCTGCTAACAATCAACTCCTTACTATATATATAGTTTTAATTACAGTAGAACCTCCCTGTAAAAGGGACAACATCTTATTACAGAGCCAAAGTGTCCTTTAGGGAGAGGTGTCCTTTTACCGGAAGATTGCTAAATAGTAAAAATGGTTATTTTGACAATGAAAACTGTCATCTGTAGAGAGGTGTCCTTAAGTGTGAGTGTCCTCTCATGGAGGTTCTACTGTAATGGCAAGCTAGCACAATTTGGATGGCTAACCTTACATAGGACAGATGTCATGAATTTGTGGAAGGTGGGTGGTACATATGGTACAGGCCATGAAAATCATGGTGGATAGTTAGCTACTGCTTTTACTGTAAGTGCACCACATGTCTACACATGTGAAAAGCAGTACAATTTTGTATGCCAGAAAGTCCTGTTTGGTTACTTGCACTCACTGGTGGGGTTGGACTTTTTCAAGAAACTGAAAGCACTTTGAAGCATTTTTTCCCCATCTTCTTCAAAAAAGTGCTTACTGCAGGATTTGTTCTGGTCATGACTGTCAAGTTTCATACCACTCCTCCTCTTTGTTATATCAGAAAATATCTGCGTAAAACTCTTTCAGGAAAACTATTCAACAAACCATCCATACCAATTTGTAACACACAGACAGCCTATTCCAACACTTCATCCTTTTTATCATTATGTGACCTTAAATAAACTATGGCCCACAAAATTTAGCCAAACTAAAAAATACTACGATAAAGCACAATTTGGATTATAGATACAAGAAAATACGACTAAATCCAATTAATTTAATAGTGTGACATTTCAGCAACAGCATTGTTACCATCATCAGACAAAAGAATAAAAATATTTTTGTCTGATGATGGTAACAACACTGTTACAGAAACGCCAAACACTATTAATTTGTTTGGATTAGGTCTTATTTTCTTGTATCTACAAAAATACTATAAAATAATGAGTATGTATATGGACGAGTAAACTGGGATTATGCTGTTAGTCCAATGTTGAGGTTTTAGAGTTGCCTTAAATGGAAGAACTTGAACCAACCTGGACAATACAATAGGATTGCTTTGTTTGTTTACATCTCATGCTCCAGGTAATCTGAGGCTGGTGTTTCCAATTTAGATGCTTGTCTACATTGCATGGTCCAGCTAATCTGAAAGTGTCTTTGATTTGGCTGTGTTTGTTTACATTACGTGCTTCAGCTAACCAGAGATAGTCCTTTGAATTTGGCTGTTTGTCTACATTGCATGCTCAGGCTAATCAGATACAGTGTTTAGCTGCTTGTTTGTATAGCATGACTAATCTAAAATAGTGGTTTTTTTTTGGCTTATCCCTATTACAAGTGGTACAGGCCATGATAATCATGGTGGGTAGAAGTAGGCAACTGCTTTTACTGTGTGCACCACATGTCTACACATGTGAAAAGCAGTTAGGCTTTGCACTTAGAATATAAAGTGTTTTTGATTTGACTGCTTTTTTTTTTTTTTGTTGAATCCCTTGCTCCTGTTAATCAAAGGCAGTGTTTGGCTAAATATCTCCATATCTCCCAAGAACAACTGCTGCAGGGGTTTTACCATGGGCTGTTGCTGAGGCTGCTGCTGCATCATTTGAGGAGGTGGAGCTTGGGTAGGTGCCATTCCCTGGGGCCGTGTTCCAGGCATCCTTGGGGGACCGCCCGGCCTCATAGTGGCCATTATGGGGGGTGGGGGGGGATTTCCCGGCCTCTGGGTGGAACCACCATCTGAGGTCATGGGGGCTCCCCGGCCTCTGGCTCGCCCCCGGCCACCTCGGCCTCCTGTTGGTGGTGGTTGAGACATCTTGCACTTCTGGACACAAACTGTGCTGTCTTTTCAACACACAACAGGGATTTAACATCTCTATACAGTGTAGGTCAGGGGACCATAGCCTAAAAACATGGTATATGATTGGTTTTGCATATACAGTAGAACCTCCATGAGAGGACACTCACGCTAGAGGTCACCTCTCTACAAAGGACAATTTATATTTGCAAAATTACCATTTAGCACCTCTCCGGTAAGAGGACACTTCTCCTTTAAGGACACTTTCGCTCTGCAATTAATTGTCCTTTACAGGGAGGTTCTACTGTATTTATGTAAAACGAATCTAATTGTACATTTTTGTCACAGTTTGTATAATAGGTTTGGTAATATAGCTTAGAGAAAAAAAATAATTTGATTTATGTAAAATAAATAAATTTTCGATATGGCACAATTTGGATTATAGATTATAAAACAAGATAATAAGACCAAATACAAATAAATAAATAGTGTGTGACGTTTCGGTAACACAGCGTTGTTATCATCTTCAGACAAAAGTGTACATTTCTAAATAATTGCCCATTCGTGTCATTTTGTACCAGTAGAAGGGCCTGAAAGTTTGCACGATCATCCTCTTATAAAAGCTTTCTCCCCCCGACTTGTGTTCTATAGTGAATATGGAGATTTTCATTGTGTCTTAATTCTAACTCTTGAAGGTGGTCTCTTAGAGATGGTCATTTCTGAGGGCCAAGATATGAGAAGGCCTTCAAATGAAAGGTACAATTTGGATTCTAAATTATAAACCAAATGTAACAAGACCACATCCAATTGAATAAATTACAACATTTCAGCAACGGCGTTGTTACCATCTTCCGACAAAAGTACAGAATAAAGAAAAATAGTACCCACTATTTAAAACCAACCATGCAGTGTAAGTTTATTTCCTTCAGTACTTCTGTCTGAAGATACGGCAACAAACCAAAAGTTTAGTTATTTGGATGTGGTTACCTTAGGTTTGAAAATTGCTAAGAGTAACTGGGTTTCGATGCCATCCACCATTATTTCTATCAATCGATATAGGATTCATATTGTAAGCCTAACTTGGCACTTTATATAAGAATGGAATAGATTTTGGCTTCTCTACATGTGAGAGCCTGTATTTCATAATAATATTATGACAATTTACCAGTAAAAAATATATATACTTAAAAATTGTATAATCGATCTAGCTTCTATCCAAGCACAGCCGCCATCTTTCTTTAGCCGTCATCCTCTCGACAACGCTAGTTTTGTCAGAAAGTTGGATCCCACATTCCAGTATGGATATCCTCCAGTTATACAAAGGTTAATTAGGAACAAGATAGATTTAGGACATGGACTCACCATATCCTCAGGAGAAAGCAATGAACAGCTCCAACTACCAACCCGCACTAAATCACCTCGGCGACAGCTTCACGGCTATTTTTAGCATCAATCAATACTTGTTGCCATCACTGGGATGCTCTGGGCAGCCATTGCTTTAAAGCAATCTTCTCCAGTTGCAGTGTATTTCCAGCGGGTTTTCTGCCATTCTCTTGGATGGGATTAACATATTTTGTCATCCTTAGTTTGACCATAGTGTCAGAATGTAGTCATAGCTGTCCCCCCATTGGGTGCCATCAGAATGTACTCTTCAAAAAAATTATTGGGTCGTGTTTTTCCCTTTAGTCAACCAGTTATACTTTTTTGTTTAAGAGTCTTCCCTTATAATCTATTTTCTCATATGTTAGTTAGCAATACTCCTTGTAAAAGGGTTCTATGGCCCAATGGACCTTGAGTTAATAAAGAGTTTTACACAAGAAACATCCCTGGATGCATTTTTCCCAATAGAATGTGTGTTCTTTCCAGGAAAAAATATAGAGTTGAACTTCATCATAACTTGGGACTTGTTATAACCACAGTTAAAACACATGTAGGTCTTAAAACTTGGGACCTTAGAATTACTATGTCATAACCAAGTGGCTGTTATAAGGAGGTTCCATTGTGAAAAAAAAAATGTATTCATATAAAGGCAACAATCTTTTCTTGTTTAATGAGATAGCATAATTTTGTTCACAGGGCCTGCTTTCATTAAGACTTATTATTTCTTGCCATTTGTCTTTGTTTCTTATAATGGGTTTTTGCTAGAAAGTTCTCCAAATATTATTCTTTTAGCCCTCTAACACCTGTGAAAGAAATCTATAGATTGACCTTCAGTTCCACCTGTCGCCTACCACTGTTCATTCAACAGTCCCTAGTGTCGTGGATGCCATTTGGATTTAACACAACTACACCTAATGAGAGGGCGTCTCTCTACAAAGTTTTAAATACTAAAATGACCATTTTTAGTAATTAGCAGCTCTGAGGAGGTGAATACCTACAAACTACGTAAAAAAATATCAAAATTATTATAGCCTTATATGTACATATTTCCCATATAACTATGTAAATTTTTATTTCTTTCTCTCAATTATTGTATCTCTCAGGAGAATCTGTAAATACAGTAGAACCTCTTTTTAGCGGGCACCTCTCTACAAAGGACAGTTTTCATTTGCAAAATTACCATTTTTACTATTTTGCAACTCTCTGGTAAGAGGACACCTCTCCCTAAAGGACACTTTGGCTCTGCAATTAGGTGTTGTCCTTTACATGGAGGTATTTCTACTGTATTACTAAAGATACTAACGGTACTGATTGACTTAACTAGCAACTCTCCAGTAAGAGGACACCTCTCTCTAGAGGACATTTTGGTCCTGAAACTAGGTGTTGTCCTCTACAAAGAGATATTCTACTGTACAATGGGATAACAAGACCAAAAAGCAATTTCTAAGATGTTAGTGTTGGCATCGTTATTATCAGATCCCATTGGGAAATTTTTCTACTGCAAGGTACCAATGGCAGACCTCTTTCCCACTGATCCTCCTCTACATCCAAGCTTTCCTGGCCTCACCCGGCGATGATCCTCTGGTCACCCATCCCCCTCCAACAGTGCTTTGTATATATTCCTCTTTATGCGTCCATCGGGCCTCAAAAATCATCCATTCTGGTTAGCAGCGCCGTAAATAAAGATATTTCCGGCAGGCCTCTCTCTAATTGGAAGTTCAAATGTATTTAATTAAGGTTTGTGCTTAGCACAAATTCTATTGGTCACAATTTGATATCTTTGGTCTGATAATAAAGTTATTTATAACCATATTGCTTGATTATTGTGCTAGAAAAAAAACTAAGATTTCCTGCTTTAAAAAAATAACATTTAAGCCTTTGAAAAGGCTTTCTTTAAATTGGCTGTAAATGGAGAACTCACCAACTGATATATGGATTCTCTGAAATGATATTTTAAGAGTTCTTCAGGAGGAACTTGCATGAGAGGACACCTCTCTACAAAGGCCAGTTTTCATTGGCAAAATTACTATCTTTACTAATTTTCAACTCTCCAGTAAGAGGACACCTTCCCTAAAGAACACTGGCACTACAACTTGGCATTGTCCTTTACATAGAGGTTCTGACAGACACCATCAACAAGCTTTACACCCTAATATGATTGAGTGGAGATAAGAAAGAAGACAGAGAGGTTCTATTGTACTTGTGGAAGCTCTACTGTTTTTTAATAATATTTTCTCAAGAGACATTTGTGAACAGGATTTCATTACCATTAATTCCTTAGAACCAGTTCACATCCATCAATGCTTGGTGACAATGGTTACATCAACACCAGCTGAAAAAGAATCTATATAGCGCTGCAATAGAGAGCAAATTATCGACCCTTAGTAAGCCCACGCAACAATAACAAAGCTAAAATGCAATGTCGGGCAAATCACTGATGCAACCCATGCATGAAATTACAAGTTATGCATGTCTTTCCTCCTTTGTAAGTTCTTTCAAATATCATGTTACTCTCCAAGACATGTGTTTACGTTGGTGACTTGTGCCCAATTAGATTATTGAACCAAAGCAGCTGTCTAAATCATCCATATGAAAATCATTAGAGACATATGAATAGTGCCAGTGTTTGTGCCAACTAAATACAGCACTTTTATTCCCGTCACGCATGCATGAACTTCAGTAGAGCATTGCTAATGCATGAAAAGTTACTGTGCGTATGTGCAGAGTACAGCAGGATTTATGCCTCTGTAAATAATTTTTATGATAAAAGTTGTATCTAAACATCTACAATCATTGTTGAAGTTTGATTTAAGTAATAGTTTTTTTTTTTTTTTGCTTATCCCTAAGTACACGAGATACAGGCCATGATAATCATGGTGGGTAGAAGTTGGTGACTGCTTTTACTGTAAGTGCACCACATGTCTACACATGTGAAAAGCAGTTCAACTTTGCACTTACAAATGTGCCAGAGTCCCATTTGGTTAATTGCACTTGCTGGTGGGGTTAGACTTTTGCAAAAATCAGGAGCCATTGGAGCATTTTTTTTTTAAATCAGAAAAAAAGTGCCCAATGCGGGAATCAGACCCGGGTTGTAGAAGTTGAAAACCAACGGTTTAGACCATCCTTCCACCAACCCCTCAAGTAATAGTTGAATTATATCAATGGTGTCAAATTTAGTTGTTGGCTTTTTGTTAGACCATGTGTGGACATAAAAAAAAAGAAATGGTTGAATTATGGTTTTGATTGATATGGTTAGTCGAATTGAAGTTAAGACTGTATAATCTGACATTTTCTCTATTCAACGACTATAGGAGTAATGACTAAAGATTAAGAGACTAAATCCCTCAAATTAGCGCTTAGAAAGTAAAAGTTATATATAAAAGGGTAATACTGGTAGAATAAACATAATACATTGTTCTAATGCATATTTAAAGGGAGAGGTGCCTATTTTGGTACATGAATACCATCCTTCCGTAACTTTATGTTGCATATTTGAAAGAGTGGCATATTCACAGATGATAATGCTTTTAATCTATGATAAAGCACAATTTGGATTATAGATACTAGAAAATAAGACCAATATCCAAATAAACTAATAGTGTTTGATGCTTCAATAACAGCGTTGTTACCGAAGCGTCACACACTATTTATTTAGATATTGGTCTTATTTTCTTGTTGTTTTTAATCTACTAAATGTTGTGGCACTTCACACAGTTACAAGACTTCACCAAAGCCTTTCATTATTTGACAGATCTAACTGGATAAGCCAATACTTATGACCATTGAGATTTTAAATTAAATAGAAGAAACTTGTGGAGTTTTATAAAGAGAGAGAGACTCAGGACAAATGTATCTCCCAAACCCCACAGACGTTACACCAATTTTTATAGCAGGTAGAAGCTCAAAATCTTGCTCCACTTTAAATAAAAAATTTGCCCTACAATCAGTCAAGTGTAAAAAGCCTGGAGCTATTCTAGAATGTGGGAGACAAGCAGCAACCTGTATTTCCAGGCTCAAAACTGTCAGCCATACAAGACCAAGATGGTCTAAATATGTGTTGGTGTGTTCAAAAAGTGTCGCGACTTTTGTGTTTTTTCAAAAATTATTTATTTATTCATGGATACCTATTTTGTCCCCTTCAAAGTAATCCCCATGAGATATTATACACTTGTGCCAACGGTTTTTCCAATCTTCGAAGCACTTCAAAAAATCATTTTTTAAAATCTTTTTCAGCTCCTCCTCCGATGCCGTCTTTATCTCGTCAAGCGTAGCGTAACGTCGTCCTTTCATGGGCCTCTTCAGTTTAGGGAACAAGAAAAAGTCACAGGGGGCCAGATCTGGGGAATATGGTGGCTGCGGCATCATTAGTGTGTTGTTTTTGGCCAAAAAGTCGCGCACAAGCAACGATGTGTGAGCAGGGGCGTTATCGTGGTGCAAAAGCCAATTTTTGTTCTTCCACAAATCCGGACGTTTCTGGCGGATTGCTTCGCGCAAATTGCGCATAACTTGCAGGTAATATTCCTTATTGACAGTTATACCCTGTGGCAAGAACGCATCATGCACCACGCCCCTGCAATCGAAGAAAACTGTCAGCAAAACTTTCACATTCGACCGAACTTGGCGCGCTTTTTTCGGTCTTGGTTCGTGCGGCAGCTTCCATTGAGATGATTGAGCTTTGGTTTCCACGTCATAACCATCAACCCACGCTTCGTCACCAGTTATGACCCTCTGGAGCAAATTTGGGTCGTCGCGGACAGAGTCCAACATCTCATTAGCAATGTTCATGCGATGCTGTTTTTGGTCGCAATTGAGCAATTTTGGTACGAATTTCGCTGCGACCCGTCTAATGCCCAAATCATTGATAAAAATCGAATGGCACGAGCCAATCGATATGTTTAGGTCCTCAGCAACTTCTCTAACGGTGATTCGACGATTGGCCAATATCATTTTCTCCACTTCATTATTTTTTTTGTCTGTTGTTGAAGTGCTCGGGCGTCCGGCACGCTCTTCATCGTTCACATGTTCTCGGCCTTCTGAGAACATTTTGTACAAACCGATAAACGTTGCTTCGGTCCAAGGTAGCTTCTCCGTATGCCACAGTCAACATTCGGAATGCATCCGCGCACTTAATTTTGCTTTTCACACAAAATTTGATACAGGTTCTTTGATCCATTTTTTTTTTTTAATAGGTAAAAATCGAAGACGATTCAAAACACCTGCAAGCAAAGCAGCTGTCACCAATTAAGTGAACATTCAAAATGGCCGAGCTTGTCGGCATAAGTGAGACATGAGTACTAACATAAAGCCACAAAAAGATCGAAATTCGAATATACATAACCAGCGAAAATTCAAAAGTTGCGATACTTTTTGAACACACCTCGTACACAATGCACCATTTGCAGGCATCACCGAAGAGTCCTCTTCCAGATGATCAGGAAGTCTTTGTTATTTTCCTTTACCTCAAGTCTCAGGAAGAACTTGTAAATGGATTGTTGAAACGAGAATTGCATTGGCAAATTTAAAGAAGAAGGGAAGAAGTTTCTTGGAAAACCCAGTACATTCTATCTATCAATGAGTAAATAGCAAACCCAATCTCATGAAGTAATAAGTGTCATAAACACAAGGTAACAAGACCAAATAAATAAATAGTGTGTGATGTTTCGGTAACAGCATTGTTATATCTATAATCCAAATTGTGCCTTATTATAATAACTGTCATGAATTCAATACCTTTGTTTGAGGAAGTAACAATATTGTTAACATTTTGTCATGTTACATGATCTCTATAATCCATATTGTATCTTATTAATACTCATTTGTGATTTAAAAAAAAACACTTGTGCTCTACTTTTATCATCCTATTATCCATGGTGAGGGAAGAAATTCTTTTTGAGTCTTTTGATGGATGGATATGGGAGATATTCATTTTTTGTGCTTATTCCAAGTACACGTGGTACAGGCCATGATATTCATGGTGGGTAGAAGTAGGCGACTGCTTTTACTGTAAGTGCACCACATATCTACACATGTGAAAAGCAGTTCCGACTTTGCACTTACAAATGTGCCAGAGCCACGTTTGGTTACTTGCACTCGCTGGTGGGGTTGGACTTTTGCAAGAATCGAGGGCCATTGGACCATTTTTTTTTTTATAAAAAAAAAAAAAAGTGCCCAATGCGGGAATTGAACCTAGGTCGTAGCGGCCGAAAACCAACGGTTTAGACCATCCTTCCACCGACCCCCTTGTGTTTATAATCTACTAGCCGAATGACCCGGGCAACGCCTGGGTTTTACCAGATTAAATGTTTTATTAAAATACTATTCTTTACAATTATAAATTCGCGTTGTGGATGGCACTCTTTTGAAACGTCCCGCTTCAATCTTTTGTGTGTTTTTAAAATACAAAAATAAAAATGTAAATTTTCACAACGATATTTGAAAATTGTATTATTTAGATTTTTTGTATGAATATATTTTAAATCTGATATATACATAAAATGATATGATAATGATAGCAAGTGATTTCTTGTTCCTACCCTGTCATTACGTCACTCAAGGTCACCATCGCGCCACATGGTGGTGCAGCAAACGGTGACACCTGAATGGCGCTCTCCTATTGGCTCGCTATGATCACGCCACCAAAAGCAAACAGTGACAGAACGCATGATGCTGATAACTGTATATAGAATAAACCTAATTGTGCCTTATTATCGAGAGTAGAAGTTTGTTTTATATGTAAAAGGAACATTTGTTCTTTTATTTCTTACACTTAGGTTAGTTTCTGAAAGGTTAAATTAGGTTAGGCTGTTTTAAAAACGGATTTTAGTCTCCAAGTATTGACCTAGAAGAGAATAATTGGTGGCATGTTTCCACACAGCCAGTGATATGAGTATCTCACTGACAACTTTGATGGACATTTTTTTCATATAAAGCTATTTTTATTGGAACAGAGAGATTTGAATTATTATAAATAGCTTCATATGAATCAATATATACATTTATTGTATTAGACATTTGACTGTGTTTTGATAGAAGCCTTATTTTTACTTTGTCCCTAGATAATTATTGTAAAAATAGTAAGATATTAGCTTCATAATTAAGTCTAAAATAATGGACTTTTAACAAGTTTATCAAATTAACCATAGGATTAAAACATTTGGGACTTTTTGTATTATCCCTAGTACATGTGATACAGGCTATGATATCATGGTGAATAGTATTTGGTGACTGCCTTTACTGTAAGTACACCACATGGCTACACATGTAGAAAGCAGTTAGACTTTTGCACTTACAAGTGTGCCAGAGCCCTGTTCGGTTAATTGCCCTTGTTTGTGGGGTTACGCTTTTTCAAGATTCAGGGCCCAATGGAGAAATTTTTATTCATAAAAAAGTGCCTAATGCTGGATTCAATCCTTGGTTGTGGCATTCAGAAAATGACAGTTTATACCACTTGTCTACTGACCCCCGTTTTTAAATGTTTAAATCTATTGAATTTTTTAGAATAGGAAAATTGATAAATGTTGGTAAAAACATGGTAAAAAAATGTTGCTTTCAAGTCTATTATGAGGAAAATTACCAAACTTTTAATATTGCATAATTTTCAAGTTTGTAAAACAATTTAAGGGTATTTTATAAAAATACATTTAATTAAATAAATTTGAAGTATTTTGTAGGTGTGTGTGTGGTTAAATGTGTCGTTATTATAATCGTACAAAATAGGTTTAATATAAATGAAAAATAATCTTTTATATTTTAAAATAAAACTACAACCTTTCGCAATAAGTTTCTTTTATTATGATACATTATTATATTTATTATAATATCATAATAAAAGAAACTTATTGCGAAAGGTTGTAGTTTTATTTTAAAATTTGTAGCGCAATCTTTTATATATAATCAAATTAATGAAAATCTTAAGAGAAGGAGAACTCTCAAACCACTGTTTTACAAATGTCAAAATATGCAAATTAAAAAAAGCAGTTTAACAAAAAGATACTATATTATAGGCTATATTATGCTTTGATTATTTTAAAACTGCTTTTCAAATTTCTCTTCATAAAAAAAGCAAATTTAATTGATTTTTAATTACTTCTGTAAAATGACATCTCATGCATGCAGCGTGGACTAAAAAAAATGAGTCAAATGAATTTTAAGGAATTCCTATAAAAATTATTTGAGCCCTTTGCACTCACCTTTATTAGCTAATTAACTATTAACTAAAATTAATATATTTTTAATTTTATTTTTTTTTTAATATCAGCGTTACAAAAGAGCGCGAAGTTTTTACCAGGTCAAATAGTAAAAAAAATATCTTTTGAAGAGATGATGATAAATTCGAATATATTTTGAAAACACTATTTTATTATTTATATATATATATTTTAAAATGTTTATATTTTATTATTATTAAATTTATATATATCTAATCAAATTTTAAAAATTTTGTAGTAAATAATGTATCGCATAAATCAGAAGTCCAATGGGAATGGTTCATTTTATTCAGACATGTTTGTCCTTCAACTGATACATAAACAAGCAAGATAAAAGCTACAATAAAAGCCAATATAAGTACAACCGATTTAATTTATTGAGAAAGTATTTAGACAAAAAATAACTAAGCTTAACTCTAAAAATGGTTGCGTAACACATAATTAAATATTTTTTATCCCGTTCAACTATTTTTTTTAAAGGATCTTGTAAACATCAGGCATATCTGGGTAGTTGGCATTCTGCGCTCCAGGAACATGGGTTATAAATATATATCTGTACGGTAAAAAATATTTATTAGATTTTAGCTTCGTGTTTTAAATAGTTAGGTTGAATTTTGAATATATATAGAAAAGAAATTATTTATAACTCTTCAGTTTGGAAAACTATAAATGAGGTGTATAAGGAATTTGAGGACAGTTGAAAATACACGCATACAAATGGGATAAATCTACTTATCTACCAAATTTAGTTAAAAGTTAAAACTTTGTACATTCATAAAATAAAATATATAAAAACTTTATTTTAAATAGTACACACATCTCAATAAGGGCTTTAATATTTGTTGAAAACATTGGTCTACCAAAAATTCAATGGCAATTAATCAAGATTGTTGCGTGAACATTTAGTAATATAATTTTCAAACACGCCCCATGTGTAATAGCCTAGGGGATTAAGATC